>QJPP01000606.1:337892-818964 GCA_003996215.1 Jaltomata sinuosa | reverse complement strand
CGAAGAATTGGATGGAGCCGCTTTCCATGCTCTGGAGATCATGCAAGCTGTAAGAATTGATGAGAAGGTAGAGCCTGTAAAGATGGAGATGTCGAGAGCAGCGAAGATGGTTGCGTCAGAGATGTTGAAATATGGGTATAAACCAAAGACAGGGCTCGGACCTAAGGCTGACGGTATAATTGAACCAATCCAGCTAAAATATCAGAAAGGTACCGCCGGGCTAGGGTATAAGCCTGCTTCAGGAGGAGTCCACAGTGCAAAGTTTGGGGCAGTAGTGTTCGTGCCAGGACAAGTCCTAATCCCAGATGAAGCAGTTGATGAAGACGTCATTGAGGGAATAGGAAATCTATTCGTGGCCATGACCGACGATGGACTGGAGAAAGACATCAAGAAGCTGACCATCCGTGATGCCGAGCCTGGAGAAGTCTTGCAGAACTGGACCATCAGCCCATCCCTGTTTCGACAAGAGTCCTGGTAGTGTGGAAAAGTAGTTTTATTTCAAAATGTTTTTGCATGATCAATTGAGGCTTGAATCATGCCTAAGCCTTTTTGCTACTTGCCTCTTCTGAAAAGCTAGATTGCTTTTTTAATAAAAAGTCTTTATTTTTCTTAAAATTTAAAATAACTATTTATTTTTTACTCACCTTTCATACTTTTCAGCGCTAATATTAGTAAAAATCATCGTACAACGGTTATGACATGTAACGAATCCATTGAGAAAAGTACGAGTCATGAGCAGGACTATGAAGAATACGATGAAAGCATGATGCCTGAAAATCTACCTCAGGAGATCGAACAACTTGAAAGTCAGAAAAAGCCCAACATGGAGGAAATCGAGGTTGTCAACTTGGGAAATGAAGAAATGGTGAAAGAAGTACGAGTAAGCATACACTTGGAAGACGAAAGAAAGCAAGAATTGATTGAATTGATCAAACAATATGTTGATGTGTTTGCTTGGTCCTACGATGACATGCCAGGATTAAGCACCGATATCGTCTCACACAAGCTGCCGACTGATCCTTCTTGCCCGCCTGTGAAGCAAAAGACTAGGAAGTTCAAGCCTGATTTAAGTTTAAGAATCAAGGAGGAGGTAACTAAGCAGATCCAGGCAAATGTTGTGAGGGTTACTAATTACCCCACATGGTTGGCCAACATCATGCCAGTGCCAAAAAAGGACGGGAAGATCAGGATATGTGTAGACTATCGGGATCTTAATAAAGCTAGCCCCAAGGATAACTTTCCTCTCCCAAACATTCATATACTCATCGACAATTGTGCAAAGCATGAGTTGCAATCGTTTGTCGATTGCTTTGCGGGATATCACCAAGTCCTGATGAATGAAGATGATGCAGAGAAAATAGCATTTATCACTCCATGGGGAGTATATTGCTATAGAGTGATGCCATTCGGACTCAAAAATGCTGGCGCAACCTATATGAGGGCCATGACTACCCTCTTTCATGACATGATTCACAAGGAGATTGAAGTGTACGTGGATGATGTCGTTATCAAGTCCAAAAGGAGTTCGGACCACCTAGGGGATTTACAGAAGTTCTTTGAGAGGTTGCGGAGATACAATTTGAAATTGAATCCAGCAAAGTGCGCATTCGGAGTTCTCGCCGGAAAGCTACTGGGATTCATCGTCAGCAGGAAAGGCATAGAATTGGATCCATCAAAAATCAAGGCGATTCAAGAGTTACCTCCCCCCAGGACCAAGAAAGATGTGATGAGCTTCTTGGGGAGACTCAATTACATCAGTCGTTTCATAGCTCAGTCTACAGTGATCTGTGAACCCATATTCAAGTTACTAAAGAAAGATGCCGCCACAGAATGGACGGAGGAATGCCAAAGAGCTTTTGACAGAATCAAGGAGTACTTGTCCAACCCGCCAGTATTGGTTCCACCAGAGCCCGGAAAACCATTGCTGCTGTATCTATCCGTCATGGATGGAGCATTTGGATGTGTGTTAGGACAACACGATGACACGGGAAAGAAAGAGCAAGCTATTTACTACTTGAGCAAGAAGTTTACACCATACGAGGCAAGATATACCTTGTTAGAACGAACGTGTTGCGCCTTGACTTGGATTGCGCAAAAGTTGAGGCATTACCTATCGGTGTACACCACGTACTTGATCTCAAGAATGGATCCACTCAAGTACATCTTTCAGAAACCGATGCCTACAGGGAAATTAGCAAAGTGGCAAATTTTGCTGAGTGAGTTCGACATTGTGTACGTGACACAGAAGGCCGTCAAAGGACAAGCTTTGGCCGATCACCTCGCAGAAAATCCGGTGGACAAAGATCATGAACCGCTCATGACTTACTTCCCCGATGAAGAAGTATTCTTTGCAGGAGAGGACATCTCAGAGTCATATGATGGATGGAGATTGTTTTTCGATGGAGCATCAAATTTCAAAGGAGTCGGAATTGGAGCAGTCTTGGTTTCAAGAACGGGACAGCACTATCCAATCTCAGCCAAGATTAGATTCCCTTGCACAAACAACATGGCAGAATATGAAGCATGCATTCTCGGACTTAGGATGGCTGTGGACATGAACATCAAAGAGCTTTTGATAATAGGTGATTCTGACCTATTGGTTCATCAGGTACAAGGAAAATGGGCCACCAAGAATGTCAAGATCCTTCCTTATCTGGAATGTGTAAAGGAGCTGAGCAAAAGGTTTACAAAGATTGAGTTTAAACATGTCCCCCGGGCTCAAAACGAGTTCGCTGATGCTTTGGCTACTCTTTCCTCAATGATCCAACACCCGGATAAGAATTACATCGACCCTATTGAAGTGGAGATACGTGACCAGCACGCATACTATTTTCACGTAAATGAAGAGTTTGATAGAAAGCCATGGTACCATGATATTAGAAGGTTGCTCGAAGCAGGAGAATATCCAGAAAATATCGACAGCAAGCAGAAGCGGACTTTAAGGAGAATGGCCAATCATTTCTTCCTTAACGGCGAAATCCTGTACAGGAGAACCCCGGATTTGGGATTACTAAGGTGTGTCGATGCAACAGAAGCGACAAGACTGTTAGAGGAAGTTCACGCAGGGACGTGTGGACCTCACATGAATGGATTCACTTTGGCAAAGAAGATTTTGAGAGCTGGATACTTTTGGATGACTATGGAGAGGGATAGCATCCGATATGTACAAAAGTGTTATCAGTGTCAAGTTCATGGCGACTTCATACGAGTTCCGCCAAACGAGCTCAATGTGATGGGGTCCCCATGGCCATTCGCTGCTTGGGGCATGGATGTAATTGGACCCATAGAGCCTCCCGCATCAAATGGACACCGTTTTATCCTGGTAGCTATCGACTATTTCACGAAATGGGTTGAGGCTTCAACGTACAAGGCAGTAACTAAGAAGGTGGTAGCAGATTTCGTCCGAAATAACATAGTTTGTCATTTTGGAATTCCGGAATCAATCATAACAGACAACGGAACCAATCTTAATAGTGATCTCATGAGAGAGACTTGTGAAAGGTTTAAGATCTCCCACCGAAACTCCACAACATATCGACCACAAATGAATGGAGCAGTTGAAGCCGCGAACAAGAATATCAAGAGGATCCTGAGAAAAATAATAGATAGTAACAGAGAATGGCATGAGAAGCTGCCATATGCTTTGCTCGGCTATCGCACCACAATCAGAACATCCACTGGTGCAACCCCCTACATGTTGGTCTACGGTTCGGAAGTAGTAATACCTGCTGAAGTGGAAATACCTTCTCTAAGAATCATCCAAGAGGTTGGTCTGGAAGACGCGGAATGGGTTCGTAGCAGGATTGAACAGTTGATGCTCATTGATGAGAAGAGACTGGATGCAGTATGTCACGGCCAACTCTATCAAAACAGAATGATCAGAGCGTTCAACAAAAAAGTCAAGCCTCGACGATTCACACCAAGGCAATTAGTATTGAAGAAAATATTCCCTCACCAGATTGAAGCTAAGGGGAAATTTGCGCCAAACTGGCAAGGCCCTTACATGGTTCACCGAGTGCTCTCAGGCGGAGCAGTAATCCTCGCAGAAATGGATGGCGTCGTGAGCACAAAGCCGATCAATTCAGACGCTATCAAGAAGTACTACATTTGAAGACAGAGAGACTAGTTGTTGTTTCCTTGTACTTTTTGCATTTTTCTCTAATGTAACAGAACTACGTATTAGCCTGACTTCCCACGGCGGGATACGTAGGCAACCCATATCGGGTCCGGTTTCCCTTAGAAAAACCAAAAAACATCATCTTTTATGTATTCAGAACTACGATTGACCTGACTTCCCTCGGTGGGATACGTAGGCAATCCTCGTCGGATTTGGTCCCTCCATATTTTTCATTTTCCATATTGTACTTGAACTACGTTCTGACCTGATTCCGTTTGGATACGTAGGCAGCCTGAGTCAGGCTCGGTCATTGCACTTCATATTTTTCATTATCCCCAATGTACTTGAACTACGTTCTGACCTGATTCCGTTTGGATACGTAGGCAGCCTGAGTCAGGCTCGGTCAATGCATTACATATTTCGAATTCTTCCTTGATATCCCCCGAACTACGTACAGACCTGATTCCCATTCGGGGATACGTAGGCAACCCTAAAGGTTCGGTCATACCCTTAGGATAAACCTCCCCCCCTTTATTTATGCCTTCAGAATGATCACAACATCTACAGAGAGATAGAAAGGCGTCACCAAAAGCCGGAGCCACGAGAAGAGTACATTTGGACGTCCTCGACAAAGGGGAAAACTCGATTGGATTTCGGAACATGTCATAATCTAAGGAACGATGAATAATCACTATATATATGCGCCTAGTATACACAAAATATACTTATTTTCTAAAAATATATATACATATTTTCAAAATATTTCATTGCCTTTCCACCTACCGAGCCTTCGGATAAGGAAGTCGCGAGCAACCAAGGAGGTTTTGAAGAGATCCACCATACCGAGTCTCTGGGATAGGAAATCACGAGCGGCTGATGAGATTTTGTAGAAATCTAGTGACAAGGCCAAGGTCCGCAAGCTGACACAAATCAACACCCCTCCCAAAACTAAGAATTTTCCTTTGAGCGCAGGGAAACAGGAGTCAAGACAGGATGATGTCAAGTCAAGCTCATGGACATGATCGGAGAAATCTTTCGGCTATCCCGACACCATAAGCCGAATATTCTTTCCCAATTCTATATTTAAAATACTGTATCCCGATTCTTACAATTCTTAAAGAGTTTTCATCTATGTTTTTGCAGGTGCGTACGAGATCCGGATCAAGTATCGAAGACAGAGAGCTCTCATAGGAAAATAGGATAGTTTATCTCTTTCCAAATAACTCCGCCAATCGGAGATTGCCATCTAATTGCGTCAAATAACTCCGCCGATCGGAGAATGCGGACTGACTTCATCAAACTCCGCCGATTGGAGTTTGTACATAGGCAAACAAAACGACGCTCCGCCGATTGGAGTTTGTACATAGGCAAACAAAATGACGCTCCGCCGATTGGAGTTTGTAAATAGGCAAACAAAACGATGCTCTGCCGATCGGAGCTTGTATATAAGCAAACAAAACGACGCTCCGCCGATTGGAGTTTGTACATAAGCAAACAAAACGACGCTCTGACGATTGGAGCCTGTACATAAACAAGCAAGCGACGCTCTGCCAAATCAGAGAAATGCATATTAGCAAGCAAAACATACTCCGCCAATCGGAGGCTGCATCATAGCAAGCATCATCATAACTCCATCAATCATAAGCATGCATGCCATCAACATCCTCATTTTGCATTAAAAATCACGCCCACCCTCTAACGTGGGTATTTACATTCAAGTACATTTTACAGGCACCCACCCTCTAACGCGGGTATTTACATTCAAGTACATTTTACAGGCGCCCACCTTCTAATGCGGGTATTTACATTCAAGTACATTTTACAGGCGCCCACCTTCTAATGCGGGTATTTACATTCAAGTACATTTTACAGGCGCCCACCTTCTAATGCGGGTATTTACATTCAAGTACATTTTACAGGCGCCCACCTTCTAATGCGGGTATTCATTCAAAGCTCCGGCACACAAACCGGAGCATGCATTGAGATCTTGGTACACAACCCAAGACTCCATTTCATTAACGCTCCGGCACACAAACCGGAGCATGCATTGAGATCTTGGTACACAACCCAAGACTCTATTTCATTAACGCTTCGGCACACAAACCGGAGTATGCATCAGGATCTTGGTACACAACCCAAGATTCCATTTCGTTAACGCTTTGACACACAAACCGGAGCATGCATCATAACTTTCTTTTCTAGCAGGTACACGATTTTGCATCCCCAGCATCTCACAGCTCGACATTGGGGCAATTTTGAAAGAGACATTGGGAATATCATTGCCCCGCCAGTCGAGAGACTTTATCTTACAGCATTGCCCCGCCAGTCGAGAGACTTTATTTTTACAGCATTGCCCCGCCAGTCGAGAGGCTTTATTTTACAGCGTTGCCCCGCCAGCCGGAGGCTTTACTTCCCAAGATTATTTCACCTACAGTACATCCACTCCAAAAAATGGAGACGTCAACAATCGTTTGGATATCTACACACTACTCATTACATTATAATTTTAATTTACAGTTTTTAGCCTCAACAGGTACTTTGTAACCCCTTTTACCTGTTTTGCAGGATGACACACTACAACGTGGAACTACCTCTAAGCAGCGATTGAGGCAATGCTTGATGAGGAATACCAAACTCACAAGCCAGAGTTTCAAGACTAGCACTCCGACTCCAATTCCTACAATCAGTTGTCCATATTTCTAAATCAGAGTACACCTGCTCTCACAAGCATCGACACCTTTTTTTTACCTCCTAGAATTCTCACTAGAGGATATTAAAGGGACTACCTCCATCCAGCAATTCGACGTGATCTTATGGGGATGCGAGATGCGCCTAGTAGAGTCTCGTTTATGGGTGTGTTGTGCACCACATTTATAATCGGGAGGCTGTGAAAGCGCGCCCGTCTTAAAAAGGTTATTGTCATCTAGCAAATGATCTGCCGGCAATTCCACAAAACTCTTTCCAAGCTCAACTAAGAGACCAGTGTCAACCATAAATCGAACACTCGGGCAAATTTTGAGAACTGCCTCAAAATTTACCATAATCCTCTATTCAGAAATACGACCGACCTAATTCCCATTCCTTAGGGATACGTAGGCAGCTCAACTTCGAGCATGGCCGTACCCACTCCATCCGTGCCGAAATCATCTTCCCCTTTTACCGCAAAAAATACCAGCGTCGACATAAAACCAACACTGGGGCAAATTTTGAGGACCTCTCAAAATTTTTGAACTACATTGGCCTGATTCTCGTGAAACCCGAGATATGTAGGCAACTCGGAGACCAGAGTTCGGTCGAATTCATAATGACAATAACCTTTCTCTTTCTAGGTACGACCTTTCCAAAAATTTGATTTTTTCCAGTCAGGACAAAATTGGCTTTACGTCAACATCTTCGCCCAAAGACTCTTTCATCATCTCTGTTCGAAGAGGGGCAAGTTGTTGACACCCAATTTTGGCCCTCCTTTTTCCCATAATTAATTTTTATATGCTTCTTAATCCCGAGGACTTTTCCAAAATAATTTTCTTATTTTTATATTAATTTTTTATAAATTTTGGCACCAATAATCATTTTTTTTAAAATGATTTCCTTTACTTTTATAATAATAATTACTAAAATATATTGTATCTTATAAAATCACCACAAAAATATTTTATAATTTATTCTTTTAACAAGATATTGGTATAGTAACTTTTATTTCAAACTCTAAATGAAATTTTGTCGTATCGCTATAGTATTTCCTAAATACAGTTCTATCGATTGAGGATCGCGATTACGTGTATCAAAATCATTTTTAAGTCAACTATATATGTATTTGAAAATTAATCGGGATGAAAGAAAGCATCGTTAAATTAATTAAGTGAGAGAACGATTAGGAAAAATCGAATTTTTTCTACAAACCAATTCATTTACCAATTTTGGACCAAATTCTTATTATCTTTCAGCCAAAACCGACCCAAAACTCCCTAAGCCCACTACCTAATTACCTAACCCAGCCCAATACCGCCCAACCCACTACCCAATTCGCCCGACCCGGCCCAAATCCCCCACCAGCCCAAAAACCCATCAGTTAAACAGACCCCCTTTTCTCTCCACTCTCTCACCCCCACTTCGTCCAAACAAACAGACCCCCCATCCCTTCAGCCAACCGACAACCCCACCCCCCAAACCCTTTCTCGCCGCCCAAACCACCCCCAAGACCCGCCGGATTTCGCTTCGTACCGGCGGGCAAACGACGACAACGCCCTTTCCCGTCACCTCGATGTCCTTTCCCCCTTTCCGGAGGTTTTACAACCTCGAAAAGACCACCGCCGCTAGACCACCGGATAATGGCAAAATCCGGTGGTCTTCACCCTTCTCTCCTCCACTTTATAGCCATCCTCTCACCCCTTTTGTCATTTCAGAAACAGAGCTGAAAAAGCTCCCCCGCCGCCGGCTGCCCGACGGATGCAACCGTTGCCCGACGGTCCGAGCTCTACACCTCCGACCCGTCACTTTCTCTTTCAAATCAGCCTGAAAAGGTAGGCATCTTTTTCTTTTTCTCTGATTTTCATCATTTCCTCTTGCAACTTGTCTTTCCAAGAATTCAAATTTTGAATTCTTGGAAAGAAATCGTTGGAGCCCTAAAATTTTGGCTATAAAAGAAACCCTTGGGTTTCCATTACACCAGACAGACACACACACAGAGAGACACGGACCAAAAAAGAGAAAGGAGAGGACAGATTTTGGCATCCATTGAAGGCCGAAAATCAGAAACTAAAATCAACAGCTCACAAAAATTGTTCTTTGGTTGCTCACTGCCGATTTCCATATACTCACTATTCGTTTTTCTCTTGTTGTCTCGTTTGCTATTCGGATAATCGGAGTCGGAGTCGTTAGTTTGAAACTCAACACTTGACGGCCTCAATCGCTGCCCAACACAAGGTAAATTCTACCCCGCCTAATTACTTTATATTTAGTTTTATGATCCGTTAATTGTGCGAGTTTTGTTTTGTTGTTGTTTGGCTGATTTTTTGTTAGAAAATATGGTCTGATAGTCTCTGGCTGATGTTGTTCATGTTAGATTATGTGTGGAAAATTGTTGTAACTTGAAATTTAGCTCAAACAAATTTTATAAAGTCTGATGTTGTGAATGGGGTTGGCTGTTGGTTTATCTGTTTGGAGTGTGAACTTAAAGTAACTTAGTTCTCGAATCATTTGTTGTATCTATAGTCCATGGTATGTTTTGTAGACTATTTGCAATCTTGATTCAACTTGAAATAAATTTCAAGAGGCTCCAAGTCTTCAAATGTACATGGCTACCTTTGTTGCATAACTAGAGATTAGGATAAATGTTTACATCTTCATAAAAGTTGAGTTTTCTTGTTGCTTTCCCTTACGGATTGAGATGTAAGAGTATGTAATCGTCCCGTCTTGTTTTAATCACAATTAGGGGGCTGATTTTGTTTAAATCGGAAAAGGTATATGTATGCTATGTTTGAGTTCCTTGAAGTTTAAATTCTTAAGGTAAAAGCTTCAATAGGTTTGTCATTTTTTTTAGCCCGAAAACGTTTGTTTAAGATAGGAATATACATATTATGATTATATTTCCGGCGTTTGTAAAAATATTGTGGTCTTGCTTGCGATCTAATCTTTCTTCAAAACACCTTAATCCTAGTAAAAAATGGTTAAATTAGTGTGCATTGTTAGAAAAAGAGGGCTGCCCGTATTTTCATTATTCTGGTTTTTTTTTTTTAACTCGGGATTAATTTCGGGAATACCAGCTTAAGGAATTTATCATGAGCTAACGTAGTAGTTTGGTTCCTTTTTTATCCTCCCGTCATTAGTGTTGCCTTACTTTTTGAGGTGATTTGTTCATAGCACCTTACTTTTTGAGGTGATTTGTTCATAGCTACTTATTTAATTAAAGTGAATAAAAAATAATAAGGTTTTATATTGCTACTTGTTGTGTACTTTGTTTTCTAATAATCAACTAGTATCGAAGTTGTTTGTTTACCTAAGATCGCTTGTTTATAAAACATGAAACAAAATATGGTTACATGTCGTTCTTTCATATATGCTTTGTGTATTCACCGAATAACATGTTTGTTTTCCTTATCACTTTATTGTTAAGCTTGGCATATTTCTACATTTTGTAAACTTTGTTATGCCAGTTGCTAATCCTTATCTTTTTTTTGTGTTTCATGTACACCCCGGAGAGTTGGAGTTCTCATTTGAAACTCAATCTCGGCCCAAATATGTTTTGGGTCGAACAACTATTAGGAACTATCGCGGTGTTCGGAGTCACTCATTAGGAGACTAGTTCCTCCAAAGGAACTTAACATACTTAGTCCTTTATTTTCTATATGCTTTTCTTATTACTTGAATTTGTTTGACTAACCTTGTATTATTTGGATATGTATTTTTCTTTGTGATTTTGATTAACGTTTATTCTCCGGTTTATAGTTTCATGGATTACTCTATTTAGCTTAAAATTTTGAAAGTAAGTTTCCTTCACTTTTTAGTTTAGGCAAATGTTTCGGGTTTTCCTTTTTAAATACTTTAAAATTAGTGGTTAAACACTTTCAAAAATAGTAGTAATAAATGGTAAATAGTGCAGATTTTTTAGGATTGATTAACTTAGGCTTTGTTTCAAGAAAAACGTGTTTCAAATAACTCGCGGTAGATTTTCAAAAAAAAAAATCAAAAATATTAATTAGCGATTCAATTTATTTTCAAACAAATTTTAGTCATTCTTAGGCCTTAGATTATAGAATGCTTTTATCTAATTTAGGCAAGCCTTCTTTATATATATTAATAACTTATGTATTCTCTTATTCTAACCCCAATATTTTACAACTATTTTGCTATATTCTATATATATATTTTTTGAGATTTTCAGATTTTTTAAGGCCTCAAAACGCAAGGCATATATATGTCATATGCTATCTACTACAAGGTATATATATTTATATTTTTACTTACTCATTCTTCCTACTTAAATTATACATATATTATTTTATCACAATTACATTTACGTACATAATATTTTCTCTCATATTCAATGCATGTTCATTTTTACCTTATGAATAAAAGTCTCCTTTACATGAAAACAAATAATTTTCGATCTCTACTCAAGTCTTCAAATTATTCTTTTACATGAAATACATTTACCAAAACAAATATGATTTTTCTCTTATATCTTTTTCTCTATTACCGGTATACCTATTTCTTATATACTTTTGCTTATCCAAATCTTTTAAATAATAAACTTTCGCATGATTTCCTATATATATTTAAAATATACATACGTCATCTTTACTTTCTTTTTAACAAACATGTCATAAACTTTCTCAAACTCTAAAAACTACATATTATTTTTTACTTTACAAAAAGTATTTGTATAAATAAATGTTTTCATTTTGTTTACATAGCTTTTAAATATATATTCTTATAAATCATAAAGTTCTACATACTTTAATTATAATTACGATAAAGGCATTGCTATTAAACTTTCATATATTTTGACATGAACGTACATATGTTTCATCTTTTTACCATAAGTATATTTTATATCTTTGCCTATTGTAGTGGCATGTGTCATATACTTTGAGTTTTTCTTTAAATTATTAAAACACGTTTTTATCACCCCTTTTTTAGCAAATAATGAGCAAATAACTTTCCCAAATATTGTTTCTAAACTGAGTTTAAGGACTATCTTCGGATAGGCTCTGAAGGGTGCCTAACACCTTCCCTTCGAGTAACCAAAACTCTTACTCAGAATCTCAAACGTTTTCGCAGACTAAAAACAGAGTTTTACAAAAAAAATGGTTTTCTAAGTTTCCTAAAATTTAGGTGGCGACTCTAAACCCTTTCCAAAACAAAGGCAGAAGAGCCAGATGTTGCAAGCATATTTTGGCCAGTTCAAAATAGGGCGCGACATATATATATATATATATATATATATATATATCTTAAATATTTAATTGAATATTATTTATAAAAGCCCTTATTTGTTTAGTATAAATTTTTAGTTTTTGATAATTAACTTGTATTTTAAAATTTTAATATAACCATATGATTACACTTGTGCAACCAAACAGTACACTTGTAATTACACTGTAATTACAATATGGCAACCAAACAAGTCATTATAATTACTAGGCTGATAATTACTACCCTAGTAATTACATCAACTCAATTATCAGGTGTCTTTTTAACCAGACCCTTAGTGTCCCTAAATCAGCTTTCACGCATCTCGACTAATTTCACGGGATATTTGTCGCCTCCCATCAGCAACAGATAAATATGTCCACCAAGGCTAAAATCAATGGAAAGAAATCACTGTGTCTTGGGATTTAAACCTGAAATCTTAAGGTGCTCAAACCACTAAACCACACCCTTGGGTGCTATTTATTTCTTATTTATTGTGTTTTCACCTTTATTGAAAAAATATAGCTTTCTTTATTCTGGAGCTTTATTTTAGAGTTTTCCCACTATAATTATCTATTCGAAGGATAGTCCGATGATAAAAAATCACAATTTTGAACTGTAATACCATGAGTTTAATTGAATTTTCACACTCATATCACGTTCATTTAAATTAGGGAAAGAAAAACACGAATAGCTATTTTTTTAATATTTATAATTGAAAAATATTATTCTTTCTGAATATTTACTTCTGAAATTTGAAACTTTAAAATATTAATTATTTTTTTAAAATAAAACTAATATCTTTTTAAAATATTAACCCCAAACTGATTAATAAACACTTTCATTTAGAAAAAAGTTTAAGGTGCATCAAAAGCCGACTTTGATAGGTCGTTTTACACCCCACAACGACCTACAAGCCTACAAATATGGTCTTTACCATTGGACTGGAGTTTACCTTATTCGTATTGAAAGAATAGCGATTGAGAATTGCCTTATCAACCATAACAAAACAAATGAAGGGAGAAAATCAGAAAATAAACACTTTTAAAAAAAAAGAAAAAAAGGAGGGATGTGTATAAACAATTTGAGAAGCAATTCAGCAAATCAGAACAAGAAAGCCCTTTATGATTATTTCCAATTCTTTTGCTCCATTCATGTAAATTTGTTTCTTTTGCTTTCTATTTTTGTTTGTTTATAAAGATTTTTTGGCAACTCTTTAATTTTTATTTTCACATGATATGTGTAAGACCACAAGATTAAAAGATATTTTACTGTATTTTACATATTTTTAATTTAAGATCAAAAAATTTAAAAGTGTTCTTTACTTTTTTAAGTTGCGTATCAAATCAAAATCAGACAAATAAATTGAAATCAATTAGTGTTTGTCAACTCCTATGTTCCTATTACTTTGTTAGTGTAATGTTCCGTAGAAACCACAACTACAATAATGTAGCACTCTACCGTCAATTCATAACTCAACTACATTTATTAAATATCAATCATATGAACTTGATGTATATATTCCGTTCTATTCAGATCCATCTCATTTTGTAGAGCATGTTTAATTAACGGGACATATCCAAAAAACTATGTAATGTTCGAACCTGTCACAACCTCATTTTTCTGGCTTGAAACTAATCACAATCGCATAGGCAAAATTTAAAATTTGAAGTATGAGCTCCTATAATCTATGATGAGTCTAGAATATAATCTACGATTTTGTGAGATCAATCCAACAACTTTTGCCATGACCTTGTATGTATATTAAGACTCGGGTTTTCTTCTTAATCGAGACATTTGAGAGTGCTGTAAATTTTATCTTTTTTAAAAAAATAAAATATGAGAGACTCCACCAGAAAATACCGTCCTCTTTTAAATTTAATTAATCGATGGAGGCTATCGGAAGAAGTTGAAGGATTCCGTTGGTTTTCTTCACCGTCTTTTTTATTGGAAATGATTATTTACCGGAAGATCTTACTCCATTTTCTCCCTCGAAAAAATTGCATATTGTAAATATTGATTCATACTTGACACTTTAGATCAGCTCTCGATTAGGAGAAAAAGAAATACGACAATAAAATGTGTAGAATAACACAGACAAAAAGTATGAAGTGATGATTTGCATGAAGCATGAGGTCGAAGTCACATATTTACCTGTTCAGTCAAAAAGTGGCTACAAAACAATTTTAGATGTACAAGGAATATGTGCTAATGTAGGCGTGAAATCACAATAAACCTATCGATGTATCCAACGAAATTGTATGTATTGATATGGCTAGATTGAGCGAACAAAAACAGAAAGAAAACATATAGAGCGAACAAATACAACTTTAAGCGAACAAATGCCAACTCCAAAATAGTAGCTATAAATCGTAATTAGGCAAATTATCATTATGTTTGGTAATCAAGCCTCAAACTATTGCTATTTCAGAAATTCTCTTTTCTTAATTTGCTAATTCAGAGGTTTTCACTACTAAAAAATATGGAATTAGTGGTGGATAATTTTTTTTTAGCTAAACAGCCAAAATCTCATGCTAATTCCATTTAGCTATGGATTATAAGAAAATTCATTAGCTAAGAGCTTTTTTAGTGATGAATTAGCTAGAAACTATCGACAAATTCCGTAGCTAATTTTATGTTTTCTAGTAGTGTTTTCTCACGTATATATGCTTCTTTCTTCATTTGTGAATAGTCAGTTTAGCAATTTTTTTTTGGTCCAGAAACTGAGCATGCTATTAGTAGGTCTACTAGTTATCTACCACTCTACTTTCTTTTTGACCCCAGAAAAGAAAATGCTGAATTGGATCTCAACAATTTTAGGTCATTAGGTGTAAGGCTATATATTCTCTGAAGTAAAAAGACATTCACGAGTTTCGAGACCAAAATGATGTGTATTTTT
Source organism: Jaltomata sinuosa (assembly GCA_003996215.1). Lineage (NCBI taxonomy): Eukaryota > Viridiplantae > Streptophyta > Magnoliopsida > Solanales > Solanaceae > Jaltomata > Jaltomata sinuosa. Next base: position 804,037 of record QJPP01000606.1, on the reverse strand, counting down.
CGTCAAAGAAACAAAATAATGTATTGAAAAAAGAGCAAAAGTACCTATAGCACATGTATGAATGGGCTAAATCCCAAGTTAACCAAGTCAAAGTCATGAGTTAAAGCTTATGCGTTAGAATTTTTAATTTTTTTAAGTTACTAGGTTCTAAATTAATAGGAGTAATTTATACATATTCAATATATTTTTTAATAATTTGTACCCGATAATTATACTCTAGCTCTATCCTGCATGTTTAAAGTTTGTTAGCTAAGATTATTTTTGAAAAAATTAAATAACGCGTGAAACAAACTCAATAACTATACCAACACAATTCAAACTAAAATGACCATAGATGTATTTGACTAACTTGTAACTGGAATTACAAGGAGTTTACAAACTAAAAGAGAATTTGCTAAGAACGAATATCGTAGAATGAACTAGATAGAAGAAAGGTATGAGAATCAGATCTCAGAGAAAAAGGATGAGGAAATACAGTTTCTCCATAATGATTTGCATAACCCTTCTTTTGCTAACCACCACTTTTTTAACAAGCGCCCCTGGATTTCCAATTAACTGTTTTGAAGGCCTTTTAGACTTATGACTTCTTCTCGGCCCAATAGCTCTTCTCAACCCAATAGATACTTCTGTGACATTCTTGTTGGTATCCACATTGAGTTGAAATGGGTTCATAACAATACTCCCGTCCTCAATAAGAACCTTGTCCTCAAGGTTCAGGGTATAAGCGATTCTAGTGAGTATAGTGAGAAGAACTTCAACTGCGGAAGCCTTGGACCGACAAATTTGCTTTCGCAAACTAACCAATTAAGCCATGCAAGTACTTCTCCAGTGTCATTCTTGATAAAAAATAATTCTCCCAAGTAAATTGATACAATCGGAGATGAGCTTAGCTTCACTGAATAGGAAAGAAAAACTTGGTGTTGGTCAATACTGGATAAACTTCTAAGTGATTGAAAAGCAATGGCCAAAGTTGTTTGATCATCACCATTGCCATTGTCACATAGATCAAACACTAATTTCAGGTGATTTGTGTCAAGAATCAATTAGTAAAGTTTGCCATGGTCTAGGAAGTTCTCTTGTTCCTCCATTTTAGAAATAGAAGCATCATAAATACAAATTACTTCCTCATCAGTTCAGCCTTGATGTAAAACAGTTTTATCAATAATATGAGGTAGTCGAAAAATCTATCCACATAGCTCTTCATCTTTATATGCATCAAAATGTCTGAAAGTAACATTTTCACCATCTGTCGTTGAAAGTAAACAGAAGATCCATATTGCGAAGGATACCTTTTTGGCTACATCATCTTCAATTTTTTTTGTGAAAATTAATGTTATCAAAAATCAGCATAACAGAGAAGAATACAATCGAATTCAAATGTATAAGCAAACTTTTGAACCTAGTCTGCAGAGGAATAACATTAGGGACATACAATTCCAATGAGATACCACCTGGTATAGAAATATCATTAGCAATTTGTTCAAAATCAATAGTTGAATGTGGATCAGAAGTATTCACACCCTCTTTCCAACTAAATATTTTTCAAAACTGTTACCGCTTATTATATTGATATAGTTACCAGCATTAGCAATAAGATTGCACAACATAAGCAAGGTGCAATGTAAGCATTCCATACAATCAAGGTTATGAACTTGTTATTTTTCAAGTTGCCAGAAGCGTTGAATAATTCACATATTCCATAAGCTACATGACATTTAGCAAGCAGATTTAATCATAAGGAATATCTTAAATGGTCACTCAATTATGCACTCTTTACTCAGAAAGTCACTTAACTTTGAATTTTACTTTAAAAGTCACTCAATTATGAGTGTTTTACCTAGAAAATTACTCATCTTATTTAATTATTATTTTTATTCAAATTTGCTGACATGAATTTTTTATTTGAAATCAAAATTCTAATTAATAAAAACATACCCATTTAAACCATTTAATGACACCCCACTAGACCTGACCCGCTAAAGCATATCCATTTTACTTTTATTCTCCCCAATTTATTCACTCTTTTGTCCCGCCTCTTTTCCTCTGTATTTTTCTTTTCTTTCTCACTCTCTCCATCTTCTGCAATGACCCAACATAAATACAACGATTTTTGTACCAAAAAATATTTTAATCATTTCAGTCATGAAACTTAGATCTGTTATATCCTATAGGATATAATTTCGGGACTCACAACAAATTAATAAAAATTAATTAAAAAATTTAATTTAAAAGAAAAAAAAAAAAAAGAAAGAGTGAATCACCACCTAATTTTAAGGAGAATGTAAGAAAACCAATCCAAAATAATGGGACAACCTGAACACTAACAATATTCATGAATATGAACAACCATACAAAATGGGTTACCGAAGGATAACGTTCTCGCCGGATTAATGACGTTGAATGAGGTGAGGTTATAGTGTTGTACGTTGGTTGCTCCGTCGGAGCAGTGGCGTTTGGCCGGAATTTCGTCGGGGAAGAGGGGTTGTAGTGGGTTTTGTGGTGGTCTGGTCGTGGTTGTTGGGTTTAGGGATCGAAGGGAGAACAGAGGGGGTTTGGATCTGGTTGTGGTGGCTTCAGGGAGGTTGTTGGACAGAGAAAAGGGAGGCGTGGTTGTTGCTAGTGGTGGCCGGAGCTCGGAGCGGCTGGTAGCAGCGGTGAGGTGTGTGGTCGAAACTGAAGGAGAGAAAGGAAAAAATGGGTCTGTTGATGGTGTGTGGTTGGAGCTCGCCGGATTCCGGTGAGGGCTGGTGGTGGAGTGTCGGATAAGACACGGGTAACCAGAGAGTGGGGTGATGGAGATGGAGAACAACAGTGGTTGGGGTGGTGGAGCTCCGGTGATCTTGGCCGGAGAAGACAACCGGAAAAGGAAAGAAAATGATTAGGCTGTTTTGGGAATTTTTTGACAATTTTTAAAATTTCCACCACCAAGGAATGTGTTGAGTGTATGAGATATTTTATAGAAAATTCTAAAATTCTAAATTATTTATATGGCAAAATAAAACTATGGGTTATCAAAATGGTGTGTTCAAAATCATGATTTACCTAAAATTATGTGCTATTTATTTATCTGTATAAAAAATATCTCTTCCAACTTATATATTAACAGACTTGCTAAAAAAAATATATTAAATAACATGTGAAAATGTGATTTAAATAAAGATGACTGATGATTTGACCAGAACGAAACAATATTCGTTTATATACAAATAATTATGATATAAAATAATGATAAATAAAATTAACTAAAAATAATAAAAAAATAAATAAAAATCTCAATATTATCAAATATGAGAATAATTATCAATAAATTGTATTAACATTGAAAAACAAATATGAGAAAATTGTATTTTATGCAATTTAATTAATAAAAATTTAAAATATTAACTTAAAAAATATCAAGCCAAAATGGGTGTCAACAGATCTGTGTATAAACCATTTTCTTATAAATACTCTATTCACCCCTTTTGCCAAGAATGTTCTAAGCTTCGTCTGTTTTCTCTCTGTTTATTTTGTTATTTTATCCAAATTTCACTCTCAACAATCTAAACTCATAAAAATTATTGTGTTGGCGGAAGATTTGAATTCGGAATTTGCACGAGTCCACGGTAAAGGTAAAAAATGTCAACATATTGTTCACGGAGCTTGTCTACAGGAGGTTTGCAACTTGTCCCTGTTTTTTGCTCTTGGCTATAGTTGGGATGTTTCCCTTATCAAAGTCCATAAGAATCATAGACATGAACAATTGAACGTAACAAGTATTTCAATTGAACGTAAAAGCCGTTGCATTTATGTTGGGTCATTGCAGAAGATGGAGAGAGTGAGGAAGAAAAGAAAAAAAAGGGTGAAAATCGTTTACGCTCCCTAACTTTGCTTTAAAAATCAAACACTCCCCTCAACTTTGAACAATAATCGTTCTCCTCCCTTTATCTTATGCAATGTCTATTTTATCCTTAACATTTTTAATTTTTTATTTATGTAATATCTTTTTATATTATATATTTTTTTTCTTAACCTAGATATTTACCATTTTTAGTTAAATTCATTAATATTATTAATAAAATAATCCTTTTACAAACTAATCACAAAATCTAATGCTATTTTTTATGATTGATATTTTTATATTATATGCATTAAGTGGGCGTTTGGTCATGAAAAAAAAATCACTTTATTTAAAAATTTTGGAGTTGGAGTTATGTTTGGCCATACCTTTTTTGAAAGACTTTTTAGAATTCAAAGTGTTAAATACAACTAAAAAGTGAAAACAAGTATTTAAGTGTTTTCACTTTTTCAAATACAACTTCAAGTTGTATTTGAAAATTTTATGGCCAAACAATATTTTTTTTGAATAATTTAAAGTGAAATAATTTTTTGAAAAATAGTGAAAAATTCTTATGGCCAAACGGGCATGTATGTCTATATGTAATTATATATATAGATGCATGTTTTTTTCGTTCTCTCTCTGTTATTCTCTAATGTCTACATAGATAAATGAGTTTTGGTTGTCAATAATAAAATATTTTTTAAATTATAATTTAAAATTTATAAACAACAATCATTTAATTTTATATATATGCATTGAAATATATTTATAAAGTTATAATTACCTGTTATTTTTACTTGTATAATTAGATATTAGAGTTTTGATTATTATTAATATTTTTTTTTTTGCTCATTTATTTCATTATGAAATGTCATTAACTTACATATTCAATTAGTATTTTTCACTTTTCTTTTTCATCTAAGAAATTATATATATATATATTTTATACAACATATGTTATATAGATTTTAAAAAATAAAAATTGTGATTACAAAAAAGTTTTTTTAAAAAAGATATAAAGCTTGATAATACAAGGGCAAAATAGGCATTTAAAAAATTCAATTAGGATAAAGGAGGGAGAATGATTATTATTCAAAATTGAGGGGGGTGTTTGATTTTTAAAGCAAAGTTCGGGGGTGTAAACGAATTTTACCCAAAGAAAAAATACAAAGGAAAATAGGCGGGACAAGAGAGTGAAAAAATTGGGGAGAATAAAGGTAAAATGGATATGGTTTAGCGGGTCGAGTCTAGTGGGCGGGTCATTAAATGATTTAAATGGGTATATTTTTATTAATTAGAATTTTGATTTCAAATAAAAAATTCATGTCAGCAAATTTGAATAAAAAAAATAATTAAATAGGATGAGTGACTTTCTAGGTAAAACACTCATAGTTGAGTGACTTTTGAAGTAAAACTCATAGTTGAGTGACTTTTGAAGTAAAACTCAAAGTTAAGTGACTTTCTGAGTAAAGAGTACATAGTTGAGCGATCATTTAGGATATTTACTCGGAAATTGTGAAACCTCATCTAACATCCTCCCTGTATGCTCAACTCTCCTAACCGCCCTTGCGAAAGAGTTGGAAGCAAGTGTTAGTGGTTGAGCGCAAATCACAGAACCATTATTCGTTGTTCCATAAAAAAAAGGCTTAAAACCCAATGAAACAAACTCAATAACTAGACTAACGCAATTCAAACTAAAATGACCATAGATGTATTTCACTAACTTGTAACCAGAATTACATGGAGTTTACAAACTAAAAGAGAATTTGCTATGAACAAACATAGTAGGATGAACTAGATAGAAGAAAGGGATGAGAAGTAGATCTCAGAAAAGAGGGATGAGAAAATACAGTTTCTCCATAATAATTTGCATAACCCTTTCGTTGCTAACCACCGGTCTTTTAACAAGCGCCCATAGATCCCAAATTAACTGTTCTGAAGGCCTTCCGGACTTATGAGCTCTTCTCGAACCAATAGCTCTTCTCAGCCCAATAAATACTTCTGTGATATTTTTGTTGGTATCCACATTGAGTTGGGATGAGTTCATAACAACATGTATTTTATGTGCGTTTTGCAGTAATCAAGTCTTCCGCCTTTCTTTATCTTAGTATCTTCTTCGTTAAACACGTTATAATGCTTCTAGGTTGCCTTAAAAATACATTTTACGAAAAAGAGTTAAAACTGTACTCCCTAATCTATTGAATTTGGTATAGAAATGCCCTTTATCCAGCTATTGAGCCAAAAATATCACCTCCATTTTTGTTTTTGTCCAAAAGTGCCTTAAAAACTAACGTACAATTATTAATAAAAACATAGGCATTATTGTACCAAATCCAATAAAATTAGAAGTAATTTTTGGCCCTTTTTCGAATAATAAATAGACGCCTAGAAAAATATTTGTCTAATTTAGTTTATTTAATCCTATAATTATTCATATGAATTGAAAAAAAGTGATGTTTCCAAGTCATGAATAGTGTTGCATGAACAAAAATGATGCTTTCCAAAAAGAGGCAAGAGAACCATAGAATTTTTTCTTATAAAAAAGACATGAAAATTGATGAACACAGCTCTCAGGGAAAATTCTCTATTTTATAGAACATTTGTTGGAATAGGAAAGAATATTGCAAGAACAACAAAATACATTGTTATTTTATGTTGTCACTTATGTACTGAAGAATCGGGTTCTTCTTTAGTAATTAAGAAGCAAGTGAAGAATAGTAAAACACAAGAAATTTTTACGAGAAAAATTCTTTTCTCAAGGTAATTAAAAATCACGACCTATTTGTCAATATTCAATCTTGTTTCTCCTTTCTTTTAATTCATTTCCTTGAGTGTTTAAATTATTAAAGTCAAATATTTTATATTTCACTATTATTTTTATTTATTACTATTGTTGCCGTTATTAGCTATTATATACTATTACTCTAATTTTATTTTTTGTTTTTATTATTATAATTTTTATTATTTTTAAAATTACTAATATATTATGAACATTACTAGTTTACTACTATTACTTTATTAGCACCTTCCTCAAAATCGATTGTCGTTACTTTATTTCAAGTTTTGTACTTACTAAATTAAGTATAAGTATTTTTATATTTACATAATTATTAATTATTATTGCATAATATATATTGCACTAGTTATTAAATTAAAAGATCAAAAAGATCAATTTAAAGGAGGAAAAAGCCAGGAAAATCTGTCAATTCCAAGCCCACTAACGAGCCCAAAATCAAGCAATACCCACCAGAAAATCTGTCCAAAAATGGGGCCAAATAAGGCCCAAATCCACCTAGCCCATTTCTTTTACACCTCATTCAGATCTAACCCTAGACCCTAGACCCTAGTCATCATCTAATGTGGAAAAACTATCTTTTCTTACAACTATATTGGTGTATTTGTTCATAAGGTTAAGGTTAAGGAGGATGACAAATTAATGGCCATTGGCTAATTAACACCTCTTATAAGTGAATCCGATCCAATAATTATTTTCAACAAAAAAAATTGAAATCCTTGGTAATATTGGATTCAACTGTCAAGAATTTTGTTTATAGTAATTATTACTACATATACAAATATGATTTGACATTAAACTCGAGAATAAGATGGGACATTTTCTTGACCTGATGTCCGAATTCGATGTTTTAATAATACTTCAAAACTTATCTTTCAGGTTTGACAAGACTACACCTCGACAAGTTTTGAAGTAGAGGGTATTTGTAAGCAAAGATTTTTTTTGAATTTAAATTCACAAGAAAATTAAATTATATTAAATTCAAAATATACTAGTCCAAGAAAATATTGTGGATTAATATAAGTGAATTAATTATTTAAGTCCAATAAATATAGATTTAATTAGTGGTCCATGTTTGTTGGGTTAATTCACTGAATTGAGTTACAAATGATGAGCCTACTTTACTAAGCCTAAAACGTCATCTTAGCCTAGAGGTCCAATTTGGTGTCACATGTCAAATGATGTAGCACGCCAAGTCAAATGAAAGGGCCAATAGGATCATGTCTCATGTCAAAATGACATAACATGTTTAGTCAAATCAAAGACAATGAGAATGCGCTACATGTACACGTGACATATTCTGGGTAATTAAATATGGTCAGGTCACTTCAATTAATTGATCAAATTTTTTTTAGCATTATCACAATTCTTTCATCCTACACTATAAATAGAGATCCTCATAACTCAAAAAAGACACTAGAATTCTAACAAAAAGCCAGAAAGAGCTCGTAGATCAAATACCGTAGATTTCTCTACAAGCTACAAACATTCAAACACTCAAGTATATTTGTACTCAAATCAAGATCACCAAATTCAATATCAAAGTTCAGGCCCATGAATTCAAGTACAAGTCAAGATCAAGTCCGTTAAATTCAAGATCTAGCTTAAAATCCCAGCTTGAATATATTATCAAAAAGAAGAATCAGAATATTCATAAAAATTATAACACTTATTATATTTGAAATAAAATATTATGATTGTTATAATATTTTTAGCCTTGATTATTATTTTCTTAACGCGAATTTTATTGTATATAGTGACTATATATTTGGGATTGAGGGAGTAAGCTATCGATATTTGCATCATTATAAATCATCTCACTAAAACTAACACAAAAAAATTAAAATAAAATTATTATTAAGTAAAAAAATATGTCATCTTTTATAAACTAAAAAGCTAAGAGTATCATAAACCATGATAGGAGTAGTACATCAGAGTTTGAACATTTTGGACAAATATAGTTTTCGACAAATAACATGATCCATCAGGATTTTGGACTTATCAGGCTGATATGGCTGTTGACATAATTAATGATGAATGCAGGTACAGAAAGCCAAACAAGCATAACAACAATGCCTCTGTTTTAGCAGTTACATGACACATTTTCAAGATATGCATTAGTCCATCCTTCCTAGTCTATTTAAACATTCAAATTATTACGTATTTTAATTGATCACCCGAACTACTAAATATATGATAAAGTATTTTTATTAGATATTTTGGGTTCATATTTTGGGAAAGATTATGCGCATGTTCACAAACCGCCCATTATGTGATAAGTTAATCACATAAAATATGTCTCGTTCTTTAGTTATATCATATCATCATCGATTGGAACATGTATGAAATTTTATGACTTATTGAGTTTGATGTGTATAATTAAAGGAGGTGACATAATTTAAGTAATTATTAACTTATTTATGTAATGAACGCTTAAGAACATGTACAATGGCTTTTTCAAAATCTTAAGTCAAAAATGTCTAATAGAAACACTTTATCATATGTTCAATTGGTCGTACAAAGCATGTCATAGTTTGGAAAATGGAAATGTTGCTTCTCTTCCTGGTAGCTATACCTGCAGTAGTAATTTTCCTTGTAAAACTTGTATACACACATAATCGTCCACCAGGTCCTCCTGGGCTTCCACTTGTTGGAAATTTGTATCAATTAAATCAAGAATTCCTTCAGAAATACCTATGGAAACTTTCAAAGAAATATGGTCCCTTAATGTTCATGAACCTTGGCTTTTCACAACTGGTTGTTATTTCATCTGCAAGAATTGCTAAAGAAGTCCTGAAAACTCATGACTTTGCATTTTCTAACAGGCTATCATCTCTTGGCCAAAGAAAGTTATCATACAACGGCTTGGATATCGCGTTCTCGCCTTACAACGATTATTGGAGGGAGATGAAAAAGATTTGTACCTTACATCTCTTTAGCAACAAAAAGGTGCAATCTTTTCGTCCAATTCGTGAAGATGAAGTATCCAGGATGATCAATCGCGTAACAGAACTTGCTTCATCGTTAAAATTGGTTAACCTTAGTGAGATTTTAATGTCTCTATCGAGCAGCATAACCTGTATAGTTGGATTTGGCAAGAGATATGATGAGAAAGGCCATGAAAGTAGGAGATTTGGCAAACTTTTATGTGAAGCTCAAGCCATGATTGGAGATTTCTTTTTCTCTGATCATTTTCCGATTTTCGGACGTTGGATTGATTGTGTAGTCACTGGAAAGGCTGCTCGACTCGAAAAGATTTACAATGAGTTGGATTTGTTCTATCAAGAACTCATTGAGGAGCACCTTAGCCCAACTCGGTCAAAATCAATGGATGGTGATATTCTTGATACGTTAATTGTCTTACGAGATCAAAATTCATCATCGTCATCCTTGATTCTCACATGGGATCACATCAAAGCCGTGCTAATGGTTCTTTTTCTCTATATCTAGCTAGTTTTGTTTATGTTATGTGAATTAATCAGAACATTTGATGATATATAGTATTGGCACTCCTTCATCAAAATGTGCGGATTTTGCTTTTTCAGGACATATTTATTGCTGGAACGGACACGAGTGCTGCTGCATTAGTGTGGGCAATGACAGCTTTGATGAAGGAGGATGCAAGCGTGTTGAGGAAATTACAAGAAGGTATAAGAGAATTGGTCGGAAAGAAAGGAAGAGTAGACGAAGATGATATCCAAAATCTTCCCTATCTCAGGGCAGTCGTAAAGGAGACATTGAGATTATACCCACCAGCTCCACTAGTACCAAGAGCAACAATCGAAAAATGCACCATAGATGGATATGAAATCAAATTGAATACTCTAGTTTTTATCAATGCGTGGGCAATAGGTAGAGATCCAGAATGTTGGGAAAATCCAGACGAGTTCATTCCTGAGAGATTTTTTGATGTAACCAACAATGATATCATCGACTACAAGGTAGGGGAATTTGGAATGATTCCGTTTGGAGGTGGTAGGAGAGTTTGTCCTGGGATTTCACTAGGAGTAGCAACAGTGGAGCTCGCACTCGCCAATCTTCTCTATGCATTTGATTGGGAATTGCCTTCCGGGATAGTGAAAGAAGATATTGATACCGATACTTTGCCAGGCGTCACCACGCACAAGAAGAATCCTCTATGTCTGGTGGCAAAAGTTCATGAATAATTGCAAGTCAGTCAAACTTCTCTGTAACAACGTCGTTTGTCTGAATAGTTTTTGGTTGCTATAGCGAAATGTTATTATAGAGAACATATAATATAACATAATATGAAAGTCAGTTTCAATAAAATTTGGCCGTTATAATGAAATATTGCTATAGAGAGGCCTGACTGTAGCAGCTATCCTGTTTTATGTCAACACATTTATAATTAGTCCACATTCTATTTTTTTATATAAATATAATTGACCTTTTCACCGTCTGTTAGCGGCACGAGGTAGTGCAAGACAAAGACTAAACAGGGCAGGGCGAGGGCGGGTGATAGGGCAGATCAATGCTTCTAGAAAAGAAAGTCTCCGTCAGTAGTTAGTCCTGATTCCTACCCCACAGAAGCTTCAAATTACCCCGTGCAAATCCGAGTTAGTTGATCCAGTGCACAACATAGATACCAGATTAAACAAACAAAAATAATAAGACACATGGGTGAATGAATTAAGGGTGACAAAAAGGTTTCAAATTTAAGTTGTAGTGACTTAAGTTATTTTAATTGAGTAGAGGTGACAAAAATTAGATTAGGAATTAATGGGTTTTGACTCATTTTCTGAGTTGCCCTCAAGTTTTTATTTTTACACTTTGACTCATGGGACCCATTCCCCTTTTGATTAAATAAAACCCTAATTACCTAAAATGAGAGGGAAAAAAAAACGACCGCCTCCCCTTCTTTTTGCTTCTCTTCCTCGCGCCATTTTCAGGGCATTCTCCATTATTGTTGCTGTTGTTGTCTTCTTCATCATCATAATCTTCTTCTTCATCATCATCTTCTTCTTTTTCTTCTACTCCCCTGCCCTCCATTGTTGTTGTTGTTGCTGCCACAACTGTTGGTACTGGACCAAAATTTTAGACCAAATTTGTTCGTAATCACTAGGCATTGCTTCATAGGTGATTTTGGTAAGTAAAAATAATGATTTTTAGTTCAATTTCTCATCTGAGTATATCTGCTGTTTTTCTGCAATTTTCAGTAGCGTATCCAACAGATGACCCATCTGTTGCAACAGATGATCTATCTGTTGCAACAGATGATCTATCTGTTGGATTCATGTTACAGCAGTTGAATCCAACAGATAAATCATCTGTTGCAACAGATGACCTATCTGTTGGATCAAGCTACTGGTTCTGAACATGAATCCAACAGGTAATTCATCTGTTGCAACAGATGAGTGGTCTGTTGCAACTGATGAGTTATCTGTTGCAACATATGAACTATCTGTTGGATCAAGCTACTGGTTCTGAACATGAATCCAACAGGTAAGTCATATGTTGCAACAGATAACTCATCTGTTGCATCAAATGACTTACCTGTTGGATTCATATTATATTAGCTGGCAAAGTTGGTTCAGAACCAGAAGCTTAATCCAACAGATAAGTCATCTGCTGCAACAGATGAGTTATATGATGCAACATATGAGTTATCTGTTGCAGCATATGACGTATCTGTTGGATTCATGTTCAGAACCAGTAGCTTGATCCAACAGATAGGTCATCTGTTGCAACATATAACTCATATGTTGCAACAAGTAACTCATCTGTTGCAGCAGATGACTTATCTGTTGGATTAAGCTTCTGGTTCTGAACATGTATCCAACATGTGAGTCATTTGTTACAACAGATGAGTTACTTGTTGGGACAATAATATAATTTTATTGTTGTATATAGATACTCAACTTTACTATACTATTATTGATTTTTTTAACAAAACTCTTTAGGTATCATTTATGGAGGAATCAATAACAATAGGGGTTGATTGTCATGGTGAATGGATCGAGAAGAACAATCGATTTATTTGGTGTTGGAAGGATGGTGACTTGTTAGAAATGATAGCTATGACAGTCCAAAAAGATATTTTGTATGATGATTTTGTTAACTTAATCATCAGTTGTTGTGAATTAAATTGTCAACCGAAAGATCTTGTCATCAGTTACATGCACAACTCTTTTGAAAATCAGAGGGTCTTGCCTTTTAAGATAAGGGATCAAGTTCATTTGCGTGCTTATTTGAGTGATGCAGCTAGGCCCATTTTAAGGGTATACGTAATTGAAAAGCCGATAGAGAACCGCAATTTAGCTCAAAACCAACAAGATATGTTAAATGATGAGTTGGAGGATAGGGTAGATATGGATATTCCAGATAATGGAAGTGGGGATGAATTAGATGGTCCAAACTGTGGGGATGACCAAACTACTACACCTGATATTGGGAGCAATTCAGTGAGCAATTCTCAATCAACATAGTCTAGCCTTGTGCAAGAGGATGAAACAGGTTTCTATAAGGGAATGTCATTCAAGAACAAGCAAGAACTAGCAACTTCGTTGAAAATTGCTTGCTTGAAAAAAGATTTTAGACTCAAGAAGGTGATTAATTCGCATAATGTATATTGTTTTAGATGTGTACATTCGGAGTGCAAGTGGTGGATTAGGGCTGTGAAGCTTTTAAGTTCTGATAGATTCTGTATTACAACTTATGTAAAGTATTACACGTGTGGTTCTGAGCATATCACGAGTCATAATCCGTACGCCACAACAAAAGTCAATGGTGAAATTTTCAAAGATAGGTTCCCCGAAGGTAAAGGCCCATCTACACAAGACATGAAATATAAAATTCGTACAGAATTGGGTGTTAAGGTGAGTTATTGGAATATTTGGAAGGGCATGGAGATTGCAAAGTCTTTGATTAGGGAAACACATGAGCACGGGTATGCAATGCTTGATGCTTACCATTATATGCTTCAGTCCGCAAATCCAGGAAGTAAGACAGCATTGAAAGTTGATGAAAATGAAAAGTTTAAGTACTTTTTTGTATCCTATGGAGCTTGGATACGTGGTTTTGAGCAAATGAGAAAAGTCATAGCCGTTGACGGGATATTCTTGAGGAGCAAGTATGAAGAAGTTTTATTGTCAGCTGTGGCACAAGATGCGGAGAATCATATTTTTCCGCTTGCTTTTTTGTGTAGTTGACAAGGAGTGCGATGCCTCATGCCGATATTTTTTTGAACAAATGAGAAGCTATCTAGATGATACTGCTGATTTGTGCATAATTTCTGATAGGCATCCAAGTATCAAGAAGATGGTTTCAATTGTCTACCCTACAGCTCATTATGGTTGTTGCATAAGGCACCTTGGGGAGAATATTCGAAACAACTTTCACAATACGAAGGTCGTATCTCATTTTTATAGAGCAGTAAAAGTGTACAAAATTGATGAGTTCAATGGCCATTTCAATCAAATAAGAGACATGGTACCCGAAGCAGCCAAACATCTTGAACGTGTTGGATCCACAGGTGGAGTAGAGCATTCTGTCCGGGAAATAGATATAATATTATAAATTGAGTGATTTATTTGAGTTTATTGTCAATTATATCTTACTGGGTGATTATTTATTTGTATAGGTATAACATTATGACGACAAACATTGCTGAGTCGGTGAATGCAATGTTCGACGTTGAAAGAGAATTTCTCATTGTCGCTATATTTAATGAAATAAATAGGAGATTTGCACAAAAATTTCACGAGAGGCGTACGGAGTTCATTAACTCACCAACCATATTTGTCCCTGAAATAGAAAAGAAAATAACAGAGTACGTCAACTTGGGAAACAAGTTATTGGCTGATCAAACTGCCAACTACAGGTTCAGTGTCACCGGTCATGGTGAAGTTGCTACGGTCGATTTGCAAGCAAGATCTTGTACATGTAGAGTATTTGACATGGATAAAATACCTTGTCCACATTCTATGGCAGCGCTTCGAGTCCAATATGGTGAAGATTTTGGTAGGCGGATTTATGAGTACTCATCCTCATATCATACAGTGGAGAGATATATCATTGCATACTGTGAGGAAATTCATCCTGTGCCTTCTGAAGAATTTTGGAATGTTCCTTTGGAGATTTTAGAGAGAGAAATATCTCTTCCACATATTGACCCAAGCAAACCGGGAAGAAGGCAAAAAAAGAGGAGGCGTGGAGTCGGAGAATCATTTCCAACAAGAAAAAATATGTGCTCTATATGTAAGACGGTTGGCCACAAAAGAACTACATGCCCAGATCAAAATGCTCCATAATTGTTAATGTTACACTCATTTTCTCCATTCTTGTAATTGTAATAGTATTGTTATTCTGAACTTTTAGTACTTTTTTATGATATTTCAGTCGGTGATGTTTGTGAACTTAACTGATTTATATATTGCAAAAGATGGTGAAATCTGTTGGGAATAATTAAATATGTTACTACAAATATTGGAAATAATCAAACAGATTCAACACATATTGCACCAGATGAATGATATATTGCAACAGATGACTCATCTGTTGGAAATGATCAAACAAATATAGACATATGTTGCAGCAGATGAGTCATCTGTTGCAACATATGAATTATTTGTTGGAAATCATCCAACAGATATAGACATATGTTGCAGCAGATGATTCATCTGTTGCAACAGATGACTCATCTGTTGGAAATCATCCACCAGATATAGACATATGTTGCAACAGATGAATCATCTGTTGAAAATCATCCAACAGATATTGACATCTGTTGCAACAGATGAATCATCTGTTGGAAATCATCCAACAGATATTGACATCTGTTGCAACAGATGAATCATCTACACTTAGTTGATCATGTAATTATTATGTAATTCATTGAGATTGTAATTGAAGTTGTTAATTGAAAGCTAATTATGATTAAATAACTTAGTTTATTACTAATCATGAGTTAATTAATCAATTCACATTAAATAAGTCAATTGATCCATCTATTTAGGATCACTACACTTAGTTGATCATGTAATTATTATGTAATTCATTGAGATTGTAATTGAAGTTGTTAATTGAAAGCTAATTATGATTAAATAACTTAGTTTATTACTAATCATGAGTTAATTAAGCAATTCACATCAAATAAGTCAATTAATCCATCTATTTAGGATCACTACACTTAGTTGATCATGTAATTATTATGTAATTCATTGAGATTATAATTGAAGTTGTTAATTGAAAGCTTATTATAATTAAATAACTTAGTTTATTACTAATCATGAGTTAATTAAGCAATTCACATCAAATAAGTCAATTGATCCATCTATTTAGGATCACTACACTTAGTTGATCATGTAATTATTATGTAATTCATTGAGATTGTAATTGAAGTTGTTAATTGAAAGCTAATTATGGTTAAATTACTTAGTTTATTATTAATCATGAGTTAATTAAGCAATTCACATTAAATAAGTCAATTGATCCATCTATTTAGATCACTACACTTAGTTGATCATGTAATTATTATGTAATTCATTGAGATTGTAATTGAAGTTGTTAATTGAAAGCTAATTATGATTAAATAACTTAGTTTATTATTAATCATGAGTTAATTAAGCAATTCACATCAAATAAGTCAATTGATCCCTCTATTTAGGATCACTACACTTAGTTGATCATGTAATTATTATGTAATTCATTGAGATTGTAATTAAAGTTGTTAATTGAAAGCTAATTATGATTAAATAACTTAGTTTATTACTAATCATGAGTTAATTAAGCAATTCACATCAAATAAGTCAATTGATCCCTCTATTTAGGGTCACTACACTTAGTTGATCATGCAATTATTGTGTATTCATTGAGATTGTAATTGAAGTTGTTAATTTAAAGCTAATTATGATTAAATAACTTAGTTTATTACTAATCATGAGTTAATTAAGCAATTTACATCAAATAAGTCAATTGATCCCTCTATTTAGGGTCACTACACTTAGTTGATCATGCAATTATTGTGTATTCATTGAGATTGTAATGGAAGTTGTTAATTGAAAGTAATTATGATTAAATAACTTAGTTTATTACTAATCATGAGTTAATTAAGCAATTCACACCAAATAAGTCAATTGATCCCTCTATTTAGGATCACTACACTTAGTTGATCATGTAATTATTATGTATTCATTGAGATTGTAATTGAAGTTGTTAATTGAAAGCTAATTATGATTAAATAACTTAATTTATTACTAATCATGAGTTAATTAAGCAATTCACATCAAATAAGTCAATTGATCCATCTATTTAGGATCACTACACTTAGTTGATCATGTAATTATTATGTAATTCATTGAGATTGTATTTAAAGATGTTAATTGAAAACTAATTATGATTAAATAACTTAATTTATTACTAATCATGAGTTAATTAAGCAATTCACACCAAATAAGTTAATTGATCTGCTGCAACAGATGTCTATATCTGTTGGATAAGTTCCAACAGATGATTCTTCTGCTGCAACATATATCTATATCTGTTGGATGATTTCCAGCAGATGATTCATCGGTTGCAACAGATAATTCATCTGTTGTAAAATGTTTAGAGTATGTTAATTATTTTCAACAGATGTATCATCTGTTGCAAAATGTGTAGAGTATGCTTGATTATTTCCAACAGATGATTTATCTGTTGCAACATATGATTCATCTGTTGCAAAATGTGTAGAGTATGTTTGATTATTTTCAACAGATGAGTATATATGTTGGATGATTTTCAATAGATGTGTAATTCATTTTTAGTAATAATCCAATATTTTTTAAATTTAAGGATAAAATAAAATTCATGACATAATAACTGGACATCTATTAAACATACAATATTGTCATCACCAAATATATAATATAACTAAATAAAATACTAAAAATAAAAAAGATTGTCTGTAAATTACAGCCCATAATATAATTAAATAAAATACTAAAAATAAAAAATATTGTCTGCAAAATGCAACCCATATCAGGGCTCCAAACTCTTAAAAATCACCCCAGCGGCCCAAACTTCTTGCATTCTTGCAACTGAATTATCATTCATTAGAGTCTTAGGAGTTATCATAGAAGTGCCGGTTATCAGATGCTCAATGAAAGCAAGCGAGTATGACCCGCACGCGGCAAATGTCTCATTCTTTGGAAGGTTCTGTTTTCGACCTTCAAAAGCCCATCGTTCGTTGAGCAATTTTTCCGGCAAGTGATTCATTAGGCCACTTTGCTTCAACAACTTAGGGAACAACTCCAACAAACCCTCCATGAATATCAGAAATTGAAACTCTTCAAACACTGGTATGTTGCAGTCATAGACATTCATGACTCCCTCACTTATTTTGATCTCAACAGTCACAAAATGCTTCTTCTCCAAATTCATTACTGCTATGATTCTCTTGGCCTCTCTCCAATCCATGGCACCTGGATATGGTCTCTTTCCTCTGACATAGTCAATCATGTCATCATCCCATTCAAACTCAGCAAGTAACTCCTCTAATTTTTTTCCACCAGGAGTTGTTGCTTCTTCACTGAGTTTGTTGTACCGACAGAGGAAATTACCATAAAAATTGAGGTCCATTATTCTATCTCCAAGATCATAGAATTGAATGAATTTTAGATGTCTCTCCCACATCAGAAGAAGAATTTCATCAACATACTGAAATAATAATATAATTTATATAAGTTAGCAACTTATAATACTTGAAAAGTTGCCGCAGATGAGTCATCTGTTCCCATCTGTTGGAACAGATGTCTCATCTGCTGCAACAGATGACTCATCTGTTGGAACAGATGTCTCATCTGTTGCAACATATGACTGATATGTTGCAGCAGATGAGTCATCTGTTGGATGAAATCAAAACAGTAGGTCACTGCTTTGATTTCATCCAACAGATGGATCATATGTTGCAGCAGATGAGACATCTGTTCCAACAGATGACTGATCTGTTGCAACAAATGATCCATCTGTTGGAACAGATCTCTGAAACTGTTAACAGATTACCCATCTGTTGCAACATATTTCTCATCAGTTGCAACAGATGGATCATCTAAATAAGCAGTACAAAATCATTAAATAAATAGAAGGTTAGTAAAAGTAACTTACCCAGTCCACATACCAAAACTTCATATCAGTCATGTTCTTGAAGTCTTGTGGACCAAATTTATGCATAGAGTAAATTTCTGGGGCCTTTTTTGAATTCATCAGAGTTTTCAGCTTTGCCTTTCTTGTGGCAGTCACCAACTTGTAGACATTTACCTTCTTCAGCTCTCCTTGCTCTCCTATGGCTCTTGGAACTTCCCCAACAGTGCAAGGAAGAGGAGTTATAATTTTTCTTGATTTAATATCTGAAATTGCCTTGAAAATTATTTTTTTGTCCTTTTAATCTTAACCTGCAATGGAGTGAATGGCTCTGTAATCTTTCTTGATGGGATGACATCCCTTTTAGATGTCAATTCCTTTACGGTATTAGTTAATCCCTTAAGAGCATCAATCACTCCATTGTGTTTTTCCTTGCACTCTTGGCATTTGCATGCAGAACAAGAGCTTGAAGAGGCAACACCACCAAACTGTCTACCCATGTTGTGTGGTAGATCTGTAGCATGCCTACTAAAAGGGGTATGTCTACCACCAAAGTCAGGGGTATGTCTACCAGTAAAGTCAAGGGTGTGTCCACCACCAAAGTCAGGGGTATGTCTACCAGTAAAGTCAGGGGTGTGTCCACCATCAAAGTCAGGGAGGTTTCCACCACCAAAATCAGCATCTTCAGTATGACCATAGTCATGGTCATTTCTTGGTTGAAAAACCACAAGAGCATCACCAACACCAACACCAACACCATCACCACCACCAACAGTAACAACAACACCATCACCACCACTACCACCACTACCAACACCAACACCAGCAGTATCAACAATAACATCATCAAGAACCAAATCATCCTTCCCAAGTGCTTTTCTTCTGATGGCTGTTGCTCCGGTCAATTCTTTTTTTATCCTATCAATTACCTTAGGGTCCGGTAGAGTTTTCACATACCCTAAAGTAACAAGGAATGGCATCTTTAACTCTCGATTAGTCGGGATAAGCCATGGATGCACAATCTAAAATCAACAATTAAATGTATTAAAATAATGTTTAACTCATAATTGAATTCTATTGCAATAGATGTTAATGTGTTGCAACATATGTGAATTTTGAAAAAATAAATTCAAATTAATCTCTATAAAAGTAGACTTACTGCTTCCTCGGGTGGTTTGAAAAGATCAAGAACTTTTGCTCTTTTATCGTTCTTGACCGACAACCATCTCAGAATTCTAGGACTAGAAACCTCTTCTTGATAGTCCTTCACTTGTTGTCGGAGATAAGGAATGGCTTCAAATGCCCAAGCCTGTAAAAATTATGCTAAAAATTAAAAATATTATTCAATAAAAAAAATTAAAACACAAAAATAAAATATTTACCATGAAAGCCCATGGAAAGCCATATAAGTTGACTGTCTTTGGCGTTAATGGAGTCAACAAATATTTGACAGTCATTATGAAGCTTTCACGACCCCAAGGGTAGTTATTGAATGCCTCTAGATCTTCCGAGAGCTTTATTAAACCAAGTGGTATGTTGTTGTTAACGTCTCTCGCCCAAAGAATATTATGTACAAACCAAACCAAGCACAATGATTGCTTGTGCTTCTTTGAAGGCCTTTTACCTTCTAACTCTTGAAGTAAATTTACATTTTTGAAGCTTGAACCAACAAGGGACACCAAGTCATCACCATCAGTTGACTTGCCCTTTTGAATTTTCTTGACAGTCTTGGCTGCTGACTTAGATCCTTTTTTTGTTGTTGTCTTTGGTGTGCGGGGTGCTTTTTTTTGCGTAACAACAAGAATAGGTTAAGAAGGAGGATGACATTTTAGTCCAGTAACTATGGCAAACTCCTTCAACCCAAAACAAAGTGGCATGCCACAGTAGTTAATCCAGACTTCATCCATCTTATCATTGTTCTCATACATAAATCTACGTTTGAGAAGACCATACACCATGGTCATTTGAAAACGAGCATTATTATCCTCTGGCAAATCAAGATATTGCCCAAAGCAGCTGTTTCTGAAATAATCATCCAATTTTTGTTCTTGAAGTATTTTTCTGAAGGTGTCAAAAGATTTTCCCATGGCTGACTTTATCACACAATCACGAGTTAAATTTGTGACACCATCACACTGCATTCTCACAGAAAAATTATCAATGCAGAATGTTTTGACACACTCTTCAGTGGAAGGGCTATTAGGATCAAGGTGTTCCTCTTCCGCATCTTCACTTTGATTATCTCCTCCTTTTCCTCCTTCCTCTGATTCTACTTCATTATCTTCTCCATCCCTCTCTTTATCTACACCTTCTTCATCTACTGAGTTTTTATCTTCATCACCTTCTCCTTCATTTTCCTCACTTCCTCCATCTTCCTCACTTTCCTCATCTCCTTGTTCATCTTTACTTAAATCTCCAGATTCTTCACTTTTTTCTATTTCATTCTCTTTTTCCTTCTCTTTTTCTATATTTAAAGCTGATTGAGAAGAGACTTCTTCTTCTAATTGAGATACTGCTTGTATAGCAAGCTCTTTTAGTGGTGAATGTATCCTAGCTATTTTTCTTCTTCCTTTCTTTGGAGTTGATTCACTTCCTTTCCTTTAGTGGGAGACATTTATCTACAAACAAGAGTAAAATAAAGGTCAATGATTGATTTGTGCATTATTAAAAAAAAAGATAACAATGAATTTAAAATGTACAAATAATTGATCCAATAGATGGGTCATCTGTTGGAACAGATGAGTCATATGTTCCAACAGATGACCCATCTGTTGCAACAGATGACCCATCTGTTGGAACAGATGACCCATCTGTTGGAACAGATGACCCATCTGTTGGAACAGATGACCCATCTGTTGGAACAGATGACCCATCTGTTGGAACAGATGACCCATCTGTTGGAACAGATGACCCATCTGTTGGATGAAATTAAAGCAGTAGCTACTGCTTTGATTTCATCCAACATATGACTCATCTGTTGGAAACATAATAAGAGTAAACCAACAGATGGTATAGTTATTTCCAACATATGCTTAATATGTTGCAACAGATGAAGCATTTCTTGCAACATATTATACATCTGTTATGGTATTAACAAAAATTTTACCACATAATACACCAAGAACATCAACATAAATCAACATTTATCACTTGAATAACAATTTTGAAGAGCAACACCATACAAGAACAACAACACCAACATTTACCAATAAAACAACATCAATAACACCAACAAAATTCAATAAAATCAACAAAACAACAACAACACCAACATTTACCAATACAACAACATCAATAACACCAACATAATGTTCAAGAACAAGAACAAGAACAACATTAACCCTAACTTTGAGGAGAATACTCAGTTCAAATCTTCTTCTTCTTAACTCAGTTCAAGTCCTCTTCTTATTCATTAACCAAAGCATTATTTTCAAAAAGCCTAACTTTTTGAGATGCAAGACCCTTCTACAACTGTAACAACAGATTCCAACAACAACAACAACAATAACAACAACAAGATCCCCAACAACAACGACAACAACATATTTCACTCAGATTCCCAAGAAAATAAAAAATTAGGATTTTTTTCGGGTTCTCGTTTCCTTGTTAAGCATCAAATACTCATTCTTGTTAACTCTCACTAGAAGAGAAGACAACTAAAGTCCATCTTTATCTTTCATAACTAAAAAATCCTAATTTTTTGAAAATAAAAAAAAGAGAAGCTTTTACTTGTGAAAAAACAGAGATTGACGGTTGAAAGTCGAAAAGGGACGATGAAGAACTGAAAATTGGAGTTGTCGGAGGTTGAAATTCGTCGGAGAATGGCTGTCTCGTCGATCTGTTGTCGATGGAGAGCAGCAGGTTGTTGAGAGAGAAGAAGAAGAGAGGGAACGACCCTTTTGAGATTTGATTTTGAAAAGTGATTTTTCACTTTTAACTTTTTATTTTTATTAAATATAGTTGTGAGTTGATTTGTATTTTTAAAAAGATTAAAAAGTTTTAAAAATGTTAATTGAGTCCCCAATTAACTTAATTAATCTTTTAAGTGTCTTTGACCCTCAGGGTTGGTCAAGAGTCACCAATATAAATTTGAAAACTTAAGTGTCACCTCCCATTCAATTTTCTCAAGACACATGTTGAAAATATCTAATTTAAGTTTTTCGTTCTCCTGTTCAAAGAAGCAATGAAGATAAACTATATATTTGGATACTGAAGCACTAGCCATATCTACTCCTCTCTAAATATTTTAGCGCCTCTGTTAAGTTAATGCTACAGCAGTCAGAAAGATGAAACAATCAACTAGGAATGGTGTTAATTTCCATATTTATGTCCCCGTAAAGAAAAATCAACTCTCCGGGCTGTTAGTAGTCAATAACAAAAACCTTAAATAGGGGCTAAATGGGGCAGAGCGGGGCTGAATCTAATCTAAACAAGGCTGGGCAGGGCAAACTTTAGCAGGGGAAGACTTAACCCGCCCTACCCCGCTCCATTGCCATCCCTAGTGTGACCATAATTATTGGAAACGCAACATACAGTTGCAAAAACAATTATGTGATAGTATAATTCAACTTGTTGCCCAAGGCAATCTGCTGTAAATAACAAAATCCTAAAGAACATTCCTACTCAATTCAGTGATCTAAACATCAGGGAATTGCTCAGCATTAAAACATGACATTCGCCACATTCGCAGGAAGTGTCTTGATTTCTGCCGCTGTCTGCATCATCGTCACACGAAAGGCAGCTAGATGTGCATAGTAGGCAGGTGGCACTAAGGAAACTGACCGTGCATACGTGTAGTTGGTTAAATTCTGAATGGCATCTGCGCTGAATCCGTTCTCATCAAACAGTATCCCAGTGTGGCTACACAAGTAAAAATCAAACTCCAATCTTGATATCTACCACAATGTTTCCACTCTTGTCTCTCATATTACCATCATTATTATGATTAGCAGGGAGTAGACGTGTATGATGCCTCTTCTGCACTACAGCAAAGGTAACTCTGTAAAGAACACAACTTTTCTATCGTATACCAATATGTAAAGAAGAAAACTTTGTCGCGGTTTAGTTTGGCCTATGTAAAGAAGAAAACTTTGTTGCGGTTTAATTTGGCCTACAATCTACATATGGAAATTTAATATAAAACAAATTATAAAAACTATTTAATGACTACATTGTGAATGATAGTGTGTTATTGTAAAAAGAATGATCTTCAATTTATAGGAGTCAAAACTTTTTCTCCAAGAAAATGATAGATATAGAAGAGTTTGTTTCCACTAAGAATACCTTTTGTACCTAGAAAACCTTTTTGAACTAAAATACAATTGTGTATAATTCAAATAATATAGAAAATTCAGAGCAAACTTAACTCTATTTTATGTAATTGTAGTTCCGTTGGTATCATGGTTGCTGCAGCACTTGTTGTATTCTGTTTGTGGCTTTTTTTTGTGTTAGTATTTCTTATCACAGATGATATACATAGAGGTGGAGCCAGGATTTGTGCTTTATTGATTCTAAATTCTAGGAAAACTAAATCAAATGTTAGTAATTAGGTTCTGAATTTGACTTTGTAAATATTTAGTGAATTTTTTAATATAAATACAGAGTTCAAACTAAAGCTACTAAGTTTAACCGAACCACTGCGTAGAACTTAATAAATTTCACGAAAGATTTATGAACAATAATTTCAATCAAGAAACCGTACCCGAATCCATTATATTTTCTTGACTAATATTGAGTGGAGTTGCTAAACCATTGGTCCATTATATTTTCTTGATTGTCTGCGTGTATGTGTAAAATTTAATGATTTTTTTTTAAATTATTGACTCCATTGTACTTTTGAACCTATGAATTCATAGTTTAGACATTTATTGAAATTTTGATGATTTATTATGTTTCAGAAATTTCCATCAATATTGGTCATTTCAGATTCTTTAAGAAGCTAGTTGCAATATTTTTGCCGGTAAACAACATCGATATTAAGCTATTTAGGAATTCTGGGATAAAATATGAATTAATTAACAATATATATATTAGTTAGTAATGCATGTATAAACTATTTAGATTATCACAAAAAAAACAGAGAAAAGAACTATTTAAATATAAAGGATACCCATTTAAATTAAGTACGTAATTGATCTTGTATATCATTCTCTTCATTGTTAGAATCGGGAATCAAAATAGTGCAAAATTTCGACAAACAGTGTTATAATGATAATAATAAAGACAATAATAATAATAAGTTAAAAAAATAATAGAAACACAATTAATGTTATTCGATTCCACATGATCTACGACACGTCTACAAGCAGAGAGGACCAAATCTACTATAATAATTGGTATACAAAACAGAATATAAAATTGAAGATAAAATTCTAATTAATTCCAAAAATATCTCAAGAAAATCAAATTTTACACAGATCATAATCAAATCTGAATTATTAATAGACATTTATCAGTAATTGAGTCGCTGTCCAACATTAAATGGCTGAATTTCGATATTCCAATTAGCAAGAGATATTTTCAACCAAGAATAGACCCTATAAGCTACAATAAACGACAACGATATTGTATACACTCAAAATTATTTATTAACAAAAAATTATATTGTATATAGAGTTAAATTTTTTTATTATGTATATGTGGTAAATATTGAATTCGCTCGAATCTTCGGATGTTTACTTTTAAATTTTTTAATCTTTTTAATAAAAATTTTGACTCCACATTATGTGTGAATATAAGGTATATTTGTAATTAAATATACATAATTAATTATGTGTATTTTAATATATTTAATTATGAATATACCTTATATTATTTCGAACCTAGTAAATGTAAATATTATACAACTTAATAATTTTGTAAAAATCATATAATAAGAGTTGCAAATGTTCAATTGTAGAATTTTAGAAAATATGCTTACAGCTGAGGCATGTTACATAAATAATTGATATATTATAATTTGTGTCATTTATATAAGAGTTTAAGCTATGTACTGAAAGAAAAAAAGAAGAAGCTATGTATATTATTTTTATAAAATATTTTATATGATCATTATTATTATTATTCTTATTTGCTATAGTAGATAATTTATCTTGTATTTAATAGGGAAAAGAACACTTATACCTCAAAAAAGAAAATTATTTACCCTCAAATGCCTCATTACTTTCATACCCCTTTTATCCTAAAACTATATTTATCTAAAAAAAGAAAAACACAGGTTGACGTCAGCACCCACCTTTTTTTCCCTCTTTGATACCATCACAGTATATATATACTCTGATGGTATCAAAAATTAACTGGACAATCTCTTCATTGAAGGACTACTTCTTCCTCCTTGATACCATCAAAGTATAATATACTATGGTGGTATCAAAGAGTAACTGAACAATGTTTCATTGAGGTTTGCTTCAATCCTTCGATGAAATTAGTCAATCATGCATGATACCATTACGGTATATCTATATACTGTCATGGTATCGTTGAGGTATGTTTCAGTTCTTCAATATTTAATTTAAAAACAGTTAAAAAAAGAATCATAATTTAGATACAATTTTTTTTAATTTGCAAAAAGAGAAAAAAAATTAAAATATATTTTTACTAATTTTGAATTCAATAAATAAGCTTGTGACTTTAATAATTTTCTCTTAATTGTTCCTTATTTATTTCTTAAAAAAAGTTCATTCCTATATGATACCGACATGGTATCAATATACCGGTGGAGTATCACAGAGGATTAATCTCAGGCCTATATGATACCGACAGGGTATCAATATACCGATGGAGTATCAAAGAGGATTAAACTCAGTCTTATATGATACCAATAGAGTATCAATATACCGACAGAGTATCACAGAGGATTAATTCAAGAAAGTGACGCTGATGTCATGCTGACATCATGTGCGAAATAAGAAAAAGAGAAAGTGAGCAAGTGGGTAATTAGCTTGGGTTGAAGGTCTATTAAGAATAAATACTTTGAATTGAGTCTATTTTAGATAAATAATTTCACAATTGGGTTCAATTTATGTAGTTTTCCCTATTTAATATTGTTACGTGTATAGACCAAATCCCAAAGTTGATATGAAGACACGTATATACATAGTCACTGTTTGGACGGGGAATTGTGTCTCTATGTAGGCCTTGTTTGTCTTTTTCCTCCCCCTCCCCCCCGCCCCCCCCCACCTATTCTTGTAATCTTGTTCTTTTGTTTTCTATAAAAAAGGGTTAAATATTTTAATAATGCAATTAAATAGATGAGTATGTGGTCAACAGTTAATATTTAAGCACAAATATATTTTTATTGTGTATTTATTAATAATCTAATTAAATAATTAATGAGTGAAAAAAGGTCATCACTAAAATATGTGAAAGAGTAAATATTTCTTTTGTTAATAGTTCAATATATTTTTATATGTATAAATTTAACAATTTCTTTTTTTCAAAAGTGCTAGAGTTTCAAAACCACCCCTGCAGAAATTGTTCTTACAAATCATCCGAATTTGATTAATTAGATCAATAATATTTGAATAACGGATGATTATATGATAAAAAAACAATTAACAAGCACTAACTAGGCCAGGTCTTGAACGTTTGCAACCTTTTCAAAAAAAGAAATACTGAGCTTCGCTTAAAAAAATAGAAAAATTATGGGACATAGAATATTGAAGGGCTTAATTACAGGATATAGGTTAACTTTCACATAATTACATTTTATAAGTATAGTTTAAAATAAATTATTATTATTTTGGGCAATATATACATTTTGGAGGGGAAAGAAACATATATTACCTAAAAATGGAAAACAACATAAATCATGGGCATCTTTATTTACCATATATTCTCTTTTCAAACTTGTCAATAATAGCTCAAATCACCATTCACATATAACTGTATATGACACGCGTATATACAAATACAAAATAAAATAAGAAAATTTTAAAACGTATATACAAAAAAGTATAATTGAATCTGCGTTTGAGTTTTGTATAATTGAATCTTAGTTGAGTTTTGTATATGAGATTATACCTATCACTATATACATTTGAAACGTATATGCTTAGTTAACATGAATCTCAATTTGATATATACAATTAAAATTTGTGCAATTGGATTGCTTTGTTTTTGGTTATACATTTGTCTATGAGATTCATACTTTGAGATTCAAACTTTTGAGATTAAAATGTATATGAGATTTATTAATATCAGTATATACATTTGAAATGTATATGCTTAGTTAACTTGAATCTCATATATATATATATATATATATATATATATATATATATATATATATATATATATATATATACACACACACACTAGATGGTGAACACATGAGTATATGAAATTACAAAGTATATGAATAGCTATTTGTATCTGAGATTTTCAGTTGTATAAGTCAATTATGAAAAGAGAATATTAATGAGAGTAAAAGATGCATGATTTATGGAGATTTCCATTTTAAAAAGTTTTTTTTTAACTGGTTTTTAGGAATCTATTTTTATGGTATATACGTATATAAGTGTTTATATACAAATCGAGGGCTGATTTTAGAACTTAAAATTAGCTACGCTTTATAATTAAGAAACTTAAGCTATGAGCCCTGAATAATTTAGCAAACTATAGCTATTTATGAAATTTTGCCTAAAAAAATTCATAATTTTGTCATTCAATATGACATAAATTAATTTTATCTATTACACAAAAGTTGACATTTTAATAAGTCAGAGTGAACTTGCTCAATTAATTACAAAATTTATGTCTATCTTAATACTCTCCCTGTTCTTAAATAAGTGATTATCTTGTATTTTTATTTTGTTTCTAAATAAGTGATTATTTTAGGCTTTCAAGAATAAATTGATCATATTTTTTTAAATTTATCCTTATTTACATAATCAAAAACTATTAATTAGAAAAGATCATATTAAATATATATTAAAATTTAATTAGGGGTAAGATAATAAAAACACCTTTTATTTTTTAGGAGTGAGCAATTTTTTAAGGAGTTGCTCAACCTAAAATGATTACTTATTTAGGAACGGAGGAAATAACATTTTCTCCATTCCTAAATAAATGACGTTTTTAGTTTGGACACAATCCTCAAAAAACTACTCAGTTTAGAAAAAATAAAATATTTTACTAATTTATATTTTAAGAAGTACTTTAAAAAGGATATAACTCTTTTAATTTTTTTATTATACAAATTTTTCTTTATTTAGAAAACAAATATTAAAAAAATATTATTAATATTTTCTTAATTATTTAAACCATCACTTATTTAGTAAAAAAGAGTATTTTGTGAGTTTCAAGTTTCAAGATTGCTTTCCTCCTTTCCCCATCCATCTTTTTCTTCCAATAATAATTCTTGCACCTACAACGATTGATGGGAATATCTCAATTCTTCTTCTTCATTCAAATTCAGATATTTTTCTACTGTCGATTTTCTACTTCTCAACTGCTCACTCTCACACAACCACTAATTATGATTACCACTTAATATTCTTTTTTATTCTACAACTATACTATAATCAGAGTGGATCCAATATGTATTTGAAATTTATGAATTTTATAATAATTTTAAATTAATTTATAATAATAGTTGAGTTTACAGTCATATATTTATAAATAGTTAATAGATTTTTTAATATATACAAAGTTTGAGTAAACACGGTTGGGTTCCTAGGACTAGTAGTAAAGTTTGAAATGCACTCTTGAATGTAGTTTTTGTCGAAAGTACTTTTGAAACCTTATTATGTACATAATTTGTTGCTGACAAAAATATTTTTCAGATTGAATAGTCAAATACAAACTGCCACTCTAAAATTGAAAATAAACAAATTTTGGAGGTTTATTCAAACAACAAGCTACAAGCACATGAAAATATCTTGATATTTATGGTGAGACTCAACCACAACTTTTGGTACTATGTTAAAGTGAGGTGTATATGTCATCATGTAAGAGTTTAAATTGGTAGACAGAGGATAAGTCATTTATAACTAATTTAGATGTGTAGAGCAACTCTAATCAAAATAAGGTGTGCTTTATTTAGTTGCAAGTTTTTTTTTTTAAAGTGTTCTCTTCATGCTTCTTTCTTGTTTTGTTTCAATTGATTAAAGCTTTAGTAAACAATTGCAGGGCATATTGCTGAAGTTACCACATGGGATTAAGATAGTCTCTTTTGAGGCAGAACAAGTAGAATCAGTCAGACGTGGATTCAGAATTTTGAGTTATGAGTTCTTGATTAGAATAAGTAGCTTATTGAGTTCTGGATAAATCATTTATACATATTAACTGGATTTCACCAAAGCTACTCAGTTCTGTCGAACGCGTGACATACTTATGGAATCACAAAGGGGTAGTATGATTGAACAATCATTTGATTTTTACTCAGCAGGGTTCCAAGAATCTCTTGATCAATTGCCTGATTGTTTCACTATTACTGATCCTTACATTTCTGGTAACCCCATTGTGTATGCTTCGCGGGGGTTCTTGAAAATGTTTGGATATTCGAAATATGAGGTGATTGGGAGGAATGGGAGGATATTTCAGGGGCCTAAGACTAATCGAAGATCGGTTTTGGAGGTCCGTGAGGCGATTCGTGAGGAGAGGGATATACAAATCAGTTTGTTGAATTATAGGAAAGATGGGACACCATTTTGGATGTTGTTCCATATGTGTCCTGTTTTCGATGAGAAGGACGGGAGGGTGATTCATTTCTTGGGAGTTCAAGTTCCAATTTTGAGGAGGCCAAAACCATCTAGAGTTGGACTAAATTTATGCCAAGATGGAGCTGGCTGTCGAGAGTCTGTGCTTAGGTGTTATAGAAGGGAAGTTCACTCCATGAGCGTGGAACGGGCACTGTCTCTTGCATCGGGTTCAGGCTTGGATTTCACAGGTACATTTTGATTGAAATATATGCCCCTGTAGATATATGTAAACTTTCCTCAGGTTCCCTCTCTTCACCACAATCGATTAGGTGAAAGGGTTCTGCAAAGTTTGTTTTTTCATGAGGCAGCGCGGTTATAGTACTCAACTACTCATATGTGCCAACCATGCTATTCGTATTGCATAAGCAGAATTACTATGCACTCTATAAAAAGAGGCTCGATAAGCACACGTGATTGTGGAATATTTGCTTAGTTATTGGAAAACTAGAACGTACGCTTATTTGGACTAAGGCTATCTGTGTGTCGTTTCTTTTGAAGCTTAACTTTTGTTGTCAAACGAAATAAAACATAATATATGCACGGAAAGTTTAGCCCTCATAGGAAGAATGGATTTGAATGAAATTAAACAAGATAGTGGAGCCTAAATGAAAGGGATTCAGATATGTAGGCTCAATCTTTCAGGAGAATAGCATGATCGATGAAGATGTAACACATAGGGTTTGAATAGGATGGCTGAAACGGAGGAGTGTCACGAGATTGTCGTGAGATAGATACCTAACTTCTTTCCTCATAAATCCCTATGTATATTCATCCTAGTCGCATTGCTTATTGTGCAAATGATTGATGTTTTCCACAAACTTGTCTGTCGTAGGAGTAGATGTAGAGGGGCCTTGTGATGCAAGTGATCTAGAGAAGAGAAAAGCCACTGCTGTTGTTAACAACCTACTGACTGTGCTGGTACATGACGGTGAATCAACAGGCAGACTAGTCCGTGGGAAGAGATGCTCTCCATCTGGGACGGGTGTGCTCGGAACATCCTTAAATATATCTCTTGGTAGAATCAAACAAAGCTTTGTATTGTGAGTTTTTTTGTTATTCTTCGCTTTTTCATTATTACAATTGATACGATTCGGTTCTAGATCGTTTTTGACACTTCTAGCATTGTCTTTCTGTAACTTGTAGAACGGATGCCAACTTACCGGACATGCCAATTGTCTTTGCAAGTGATACCTTCCTAAAATTAACAGGTGCTGAAGATGTAGTTAATTTATAACGATTTTTTCGTTTGTTCAAATGAGAAATTTTCATCCTTGTTTAACCAATAGTTACTAACTGTAACGATTCTTTTCTTCCCATTTTTGATAGGCTTTTCCAGAGATGAAGTGTTGGGCTATAACTGCAGATCTTTAAATGCGGTAGACACAGATTCAAGCTCACAATTTCGGGTAATTTTCTCTTGCAATTAGCTCTTATTTGCTCAATTTTGTGCTTTGCACTCCCTAGATTACTCTGGAAGATTAGTAGGAGTTTTTTATGTCATATGATCTAAATCCAATTTTTGATTTCTCTATTTGCAGATAAAAGAATGCCTCCAAAACGAACAACCATGTACCTTACGTATGTTAAATTACAGGTTGGCTCCTAGCCCTGCAAGTCATTTATTTAGACACAGTGTTACTTCTCTAGACTCAAGTCTCTCGTGGTTACATTTTTTCTTTCAGAAAAGACGGAACCTCATTTTGGCTTCACATTTCACCTGTCCGGAATGCTTCAGGAAAGGTAATATTACTTGATTATAATTCGCTTAATGTCTTATCAGATCATCAAAATCTTCAAATGCCTATTTGAATTGAGATTTTCCCTGTCGTATTCCTTATGAGCGACTTGTTTCTTTGTGGATTTCTGTACATTCTTTTGACGTATCCATTTAAAGATTTGAGGTAGACTAAGATGCTTCAGATGCGATATTGTTTCTCAGACATCAAGAGTAACAGATGAAAACTAGATCTTAATTTACTTCAAGCTTAGGCTAGCAAAAAATATTTCATCATAATTGAATCTCACCTGTAGGCTGGATGAGTCCCAATGCTCTTGATCTTAAGTTTGTATAGACATATTTCATAAACTTAAGAATGAAAAATTTGGTCTGATGTCCATCATTTGGGGTTGTATCTAGTTAGCAGTGTCTAAAACTAGTCAAATAGTTCAAATAAGTTAGAAGTAGTTAATTTTAGGATGTCTAGCCAATATTTATGGATACTTCTGCACGTACATAGTAGAAGCGATGCTTGAGTTAGACGTTGTTGGGGAGACAAAGGAAGTAGAAGAGTGAAACCAGTTCCTTTTCTTGGTTGTTATTTTCTGCTGGATTGTTTTGCTACATAGAACTACTGATAATGTTGACACTAGGAGTATACTGGCGATTTACTCGAAGAGAAACGTGTTACCAAAAGACGAAGTTATTTGCTGCATATATGTTAAATGAGTGCAGTAATGCAGAAATATGCACCAACTTAGGCTGGGCTAAATTTCATCTCTCCTCTTGTTATGTCTAGTGAAGGGGAGCCTTGGAGCATTGGTAAAGTTGTCTCCGTGTGGTCTATTTCGAGCAGTGGATCAACCACTAATGCTTGAGTCAGGGGTAGGTTGTGCGGCCCTTCCAGGACCCTGCGTGAATGCGGGATACTTTGTTTACCAGGCTTCCTTTTTTTTCTTGTTATATGTTGTCATAATGGTTTGTGATTCTGTCCCATTTAGCTCAATAGGTCGCATAATCCATACAAGACGTTTTATAAAGTAAAATCGACTTATATACCATGATTAGTTTGTGGCTTATACTTCAAACAGAATGACCCCAAGTCATTTGCTGCAGATATGTTAGAAGAAATGCAGCCTCACACAAATATGCACCAACTTAGCTGGGCTTTGCTATCTTGTGAAATGTTGTTGATCTTTTCATGTCATAATGGTTTCTGATTCTGTCCTCATTTGGATTGATAGGTTGCGTACTTTGTTGCTGTTGAGGGTGAAGATAAGAGCGAGACTAAGGAGAAAGAGGGGTTGAGGCAGCGTGTAGTTGCAGCTGTAAAAGTTGCAGTGAGAGGCTTGTCAATGGGTGTGAGATCATGCTAGTTCTTGTACAAACTGATTCAGATTTCTTCTGTGCTACCCACCATGATGAAGATGTCTAGATCAGGGTGTTGGCATCAAGATATAGCATTTTGCTAGTCCTTTTTGTTAAAGTCACAGTTTTTATATTATGCTTAGATGTATAATGGATTCAACAAGCAGTAGTTACTGCAGTAAATAAAAAGCACACAAAAAATGGAGATGCGGGGTATCGATCCCCGTACCTCTCGCATGCTAAGCGAGCGCTCTACCATCTGAGCTACATCCCCTCTTCGTTTAGTATTGTCGAGCTACATTTTATAACATATTTTACAATATAGCATGATTTCCTCATATAACACACAACCTAAATTTGTTTCACCCTAGATGCCCAATATACCATCTTAAGTCTCTGTATAATTTCTTTGAAGCAATCTTGTCAACTAGACAACTTCGCCTACATGTGGGCTTACTCACATTATCAATTTCAAACTCAAATAAATAACCAGAACTGAACTGCAACAGGCTGGGAGCAAACGTAGACTATTCAATTTCATGATTGATTCTCACATTACATAAATGAACATATATATGAAACGACATGATCAATGAGGATTCATATGTCCCACCTCGATTAATTTGGAATGAACGTGTTGGTGTTGTAACCTTATCAATCAGATCCACAACTATTTTTAACCTATTAAAACCCACCGAAATCAAGAGATTAAGCGCAGTAAATCCAACCAAATAGCCCCACCCCATTGTTTTTAACATGAGGGAAGATACATTAGGTAAATCAAAATTAAGTTACATAATCAAGAGTAGTTAGAGAAGTTATCTGAAAATTAGATAATTAGGTAAATCCCTCCTCTTTCTTTTGTTGTGTTTAACTCATATCCACCAACAATGTAAATGAGTTTTATACTATCAGATCGACTTTATTTGTTGTTATAGATGATTTGCTTTATTTTAAGATTACGTATTTCACTTTTTATGAAAGAATATTTATAAATATTATTTGGGTAATCTATTACTGACCTACTTGTAAAAAATTCTTTGCCCCATTAATTATGTAAGTTAAAACATTTTTTTCCTCTCTTCTCTTATCCTTCATTATCTTCTTCTACAGTCTAATTCCTTCTTGAGAAGGCCCTACATTGACATTGTAGCATTTTAGAGTCAATTCCCTAAAAGATAAATTCCCTAAAGAACTAAACATCCGTACCATATTTATTATTTCTTCCATCAGTTTATTTTAATTACTCAATATATCACATCTTATTAAAAACTCCCTTCTTTATATCAGATACATCACCAAAGTAGATTCCTTATTTAATGGAGTATATTTTCTTATTTAATGGAGTAAATTACGCTCCTCACAAACAAATCACCAAATCACGGTTAATTTATCTACCCCTCTTCCTTTTCTTCTCTTCTTCCTCTGCTAAAAGTAAAGTCACCGTCGCCTCCACCACCACAGCCACCGCTTCCATCCAAACTGATCGACAATCGCCGTCTCCGCACTACAAACACTAAAATCATCAGAGTAAGGAACAAGGAAAAACCTGCATAGAAGTTTCATGTGAAAGTCGGACTTGGAAGAAAGTCGTTACTGGGGTAAGAAGAATGAAGAGCAAAAAGGCAACAGAATTATTATTCCTTGATAATAGAGACATCATTAGATAGATTGATACCGCCCATACCAAAACAACGCTTAATCCTTCCCTCCATCAAACAAAGAATGTTGCCCTTTCTCATCCTAGACCGGCAGATCTGTATTATTTTGTTTCCATGACTGGTGTTATTGTTTGAGAAGCTTCGTCTTGTGATATTTCTGTTTCTCGGCCGGAATTTTGTGTTGTTTCTGAAGATTGTCGATATGGTGGGTGTCGTAGGGTGGCGGGTATCGTAGGGTGACAAGGAGGAGGGTGAATGTACATGTGTATCCATGTATCATATTCAACTAATTCATATTGAATATGAAACTTAGTGTTTGTTCATGTACATACGAATGTATCCCTGTCAGATTTGTATTTCTTCTTCTTCTTCTTCTTCCTCTTTTAAGCATGTATTTATGCACAAATACATGTATCAAAAGTTCCAATGGGGCAACTTGATACTAGATACATGTATTTTGAATTCACTATATGAAATTGATATTGGATACATCAAATTAATACTGGATACACTAGATTAAGTTGATTATGGATACATGTATTTTTGGATATAATATATGAAATTGGTACTGGATACATCAATTCATTATTATATTGAATACATCAAATTAATACCGAATTTACTGTATTTTGAATATAATATATGCAATTGATACTGGATACATCAAATTAATACTAGATACATATAAACATATAAACACATATATGAAATTAATATTAGATACATACAAATAAATACATGAAATTTATACTAGATACATATAAACATATACATTAAATTAATAATTGATACATATTAAAATATACATGAAATTAATATTAGTTACATATAAAATAATACATTAGATGAAAAGTAATCAAATTATATAACCAAGATATAACATATTTCCGTCTTATATTAATAAAATTAATGAATTTATTATTTTTAAAAAGTAAAAAAAAATAAAATTAATTAAACATATATACATGCCTTGATTTCCGCCTTATATTAAGGGATTTGATTAATTAAAATTTCTATAATTAGTTGTCCATGTATCTGAGATACATACAATCAGCTTGAAATATGCATGTATCCGAAGTATGAAAAGTGGTAAAAGATGTAATTATGTAAACTAGTGTCTTAAAGAGTAATAGGGTTCTAAAAATGTGGGTTTTATGTAAGTTACCATTCCCTAAATGGTCATTGAATTTGTGCAAACATCCCACTAAAGTAACTTTTATTTTTTAAAGAAAATATGATTATTAAATTATGTACATCTTTCCAAAACAATGTGAAACTAAGAAATAGTTAAGGGCATGTTTGTAAAGCCACAAGAGAATTGAAATTGGGTGTAATTGGATCTATTGCACAGTTTAGCATGACTTGTAATATGAATTAACAAGTAAATACTACTAAAGCAAATAAATTGAAACATAAAATATAACATAAATTCAAAATTAAAAAAAAATATAATACTCTTATATCAAATTTCAACCTAACATAAAATAAGTTTCACCATAACTTAAGTAAATATAATTCAAAAGGAAACATAAGTCTATAATCTCATTCAATAATGAAATTCTACTTTAATTCAAACACTAGAATAGTAATGCAGTTCAACGCTAAATTAAGAAAATAAAAAATATGAGCAATTATATTGAATCATAAGGAGTAAAGGTTGGGAAATGAGAAGAAGAAAAAAAGATAAATAATGTTAAATGAAAAAAAAGAAAAAGGAAAAAAGAAAAAAGAAAAAAGAAAAAAGAAAAAAGAAAAAAGAAAAAAGAAAAAAGAAAAAAGAAATAAAAATAAAAAATAAATTAAAAAGAAAAGAAATTAAAAGGTAACTTTGTAATTAAACCCAATTCTCAAGACCTCCTTATGAATTGGACACTGTAATTAAACCCTTCCAATTACACCCAATTCATCTTCTAAGTTGGTAATTACTTGGTCAAACAAATATGCCAAACTGTGTAACTACATTTAATTATACTCAATTTTAATTCTCTTGTGGCTTTCCAAACATGCCCTTAACTATTTCTTAGTTTCACATTATTTTGGAAAGATGTACATAGTTCAATGACCATATTTTCCTAAAAAAACAAAAATTATTTTAGTGAGATATTTGCACAAATTCGGTGACCATTTAGGAAATTGACTCTAGCATTTTAGTATCTTGAGTATATCATTCTCTTCAATTTCTGTTCAATAAATTGGGTTCATAACAGGGGACACTTAAAATTAACTCACAACTCAATCTTCCATAAGTAATGAGAATCAAAAATGTGAATAAACAAGAACGAAAACCAGAAAAAGATAGAACGAAAAAAACAATATAGTCGCAACCCTTTAATTAGGACTGGAGAGAGCTTTGCCAAGGACCCTTTCAAGAGATATTAGCATGTAAAAAAACCATCTGAATATATACCTACAGGTACAGAGATAGAATGAGCAAATGTACCAAAGAATTTCAACTTTCTTTTACTAAAAAGATGATTATGTTAATTCAGTAAACATGCTTTGCATCGCCAGGTAATAGAGCTGTATTGGATAACAGTCAAAGAATGGTGAAGAAAGGACTACAAAATTTTACATGGAACCTAAGACTAAATGAACAAACAATTGTCAAGAAGCAACGACCATCACCGGTTAGTAGAACTTCCAAGAGAGCAAAATTTAGTCCTTTAACCACAGAGGATCTGTTGATCTTTCAAATTCTGAAGGAACTTTGCAGGGACATGCTCTTATGTAATAATGAGAAGATTGTTTTCATGTCCGTTGTTGTGAACGATGGGCCTCAAAGGATCAATCTTCCATATGCCATCAACAACGAACTTGATCTGCATGAAAAGAAATAAGAGGATCGGTACACCACAGGATAACACAGTATGATATCAAATTCACTGCAATCAATAAAACCTACCTCATATCTGCCTGGATACAGCTTTAGGTTTACAGCAAATACACCTGTGCCCGATTTTTCCATCTTTCTCTGCATTTCAATGCATCGTATCATGTTGCTAGTCAAGGACAAGAAGCTCCTTGAAATCAACATCACGAAGTTCGTATAAGGCCTTTTGGGGGGGAGGGGATATAGAGATGTGCAGTTTTCATTATTAAGAGACCGCAAAGACATCATTCTTCAAGACATTTGATGCTTTAGGAACAAGCTTAGCAAAATCAACTTGATGGCGCAAAAAAACAGTTTAACTCAAATATTATTATCTAGTTCCTCTCCTAATTCCCAAGTGACTTTCTGGAAAACAAGGGTAAGACACTTTGTAGGTCATCCTATAAAGTTCTCAGCAATGATCGAAGAAGTGCACCTTGGCTATGAAGTCTCCATTTCACTAACGCTCTGTATCTGATTTGGATTAGTAAGTTGAGAAAATCCTGACTTTTGCTACTCCCTCGTTTCATTTTATGTGTCTTAATTTGAGTGGAATAAAGTTTAAGAATGTAAGACTTTGAATCTTGTGGTCTTAAATAAAGGTCTATATAACATACCAAAAGTAGCCATTAAATCTTGTGGTCTTGATAGCATTAAAGGAAAAATGGGAATGTTGGATTTTTTTTTTACTAAATACAAAAAAAAGGCGGCACTCTGGAACAGACTAAAAAAGAAAGTAAGACACTTTTCTTTTCTTTTTTTAATCTAAAAAAGAAAGTAAGACACATAAATTGAAATGGAGAGATTATATTCAAGTTCTAAATATTGTGCAGTTTCTTAATAGTGATCAGATACTGTTGTGATTAGATCCATAGCTCTTCTTGCAAACCCTGCTTGGATCCCACCACAAACAAAAGAAAAGAGGAAAGAAAATAGTTGAAGGCAACAAGTCATCCGATTTGCTGGAGTCGAGTCAGCAAAGCATATTGCACTGGATATTAATTGGGAGTACCCCTAAAAGAGAATCTTTGACTTTCCTGCTCTAGCCAAACATGACTAAGTTGCGAACTTCTCTCACAGTATCCACAAGAAAAGCTAGATGTTGACTCTATAGGTGACACTTCTACACCAAACCAAGCAGAAGGTGATATCTTTACAGTAATCATTGGTAACACATCTTCATCTTAAACAACAAAAATAAGATTAAGTTGGTCTGGACAATCATATTAGGCGACACTATGCTTGACGTTTTTACAGTAAAGCGGTGTCTCCTATTTTCTATTATTGATGTGGAAGCAAGATGAAACCTGAGTTGTCCATCCATCAAAAGAACCTGCCAGAAGAACCTCTGAGGCGGAGTTAGTCCAAACAATCCGAGCAGTACGAAGAAGCTGTACAGCTTTACTAGCCCTATCAATCCTCTTCTGCTTCTCGTCTAAAATCTTCTGTGCATCACTGAAAATGTATGGTAGGAAAACTCAGTTTTGGTAAGATATCTAGTCTAAAGTATGTATATTAAAATGAATGACACGTGACCAGACATTATTGCAAGTGTCATTTTCCCCTCAAGCACAGCCAGCTTTGCACGTATCGACCTCAATCTCTCCCGGGCATTCATGAATTCATTCTCTTGAAACTCCCATGCATCAGAATCACTTGGGGAGCTTCCAAAAGCCTAAGGAAGAAAGCGTGAAGTTACTTAACAATACTAGCACTATCCCACCAAACAATACTCCCTTTGTTCCAATTTATGAGACATTCTTTCCTTTTTAGTCAATTTCTCAAAAAGAATGACACCTTTCGGTCATCAAAAAAGAATGACAACTTTCTATATTTTTTTGTTTTTGGTAACTAACAACTTTTATTAATTACTGGAACAGTCATTACAGAGTTTAGCAAAGTCGACAGACCTTGCTAAGGTCTAAAAAGAGAAACTCAGGAAACTAGATAGGATCGGGCATAAAGAAAAAAAACTAGAACTGTAAGCTATAAACTAAAGTTTGCAGTCCAGGTGGGGCTCGAACAAGGAAGATATATGCTAGATCTTGGCCATAAGATCCACTGTTTTAACTCATTTTCTCAAACAGTCGCCGGTTCCTTTCAATCCACAAAGAATAGATGCATTCATTAAAAACCATCTTGAAGAGTTGAGCTGGCTGAGCTTTACCTTTGGCATGGTTAATACTCCACAGAAGAAAGTCATCCTAATTTGTAGCATTAAAGGTCAATCTGTTGATCCACATAAGAACTCTAGTCCACAATGCCTTGCAACTGGGCAGTGGACAAATAAATGCTCATGAGACTTGGGATCCTGGTGACACAGGACACAGGTTTGGGTAGCCTCAATTCCCCATCGAATCAATCTATCAGCAGTTAACATTCTTTGTTGCAAACATAGCCACATAGTAAACCAAGCTTAGAAACAATTCACTTTAAACTTCTCATTTTACCTTTACCATAAAAATATCTATGATTTGTTTTAGACCATAAGTTTCAAAAGTCTTTCTTTCTTTCTTAAACTCCGTGCCTAGTTGACCACCCTCACATGAATTGAGATGACGGGAGTAAATAGTTAGCAGAAATTTGTTTCCAATTGAGATGTCTATATAGTAAATATTTAAGCATTTTCTCTTTAGACAGAAGCATTGAAGAAAAACTTTTGTCAATAATTCCCTTAAGGCCATGTTGTTTTCTCTTTTCTTCTTTTTCTGAATTGTGTTATTACCACATCAAAAGGCCTAAATTGCTAGGGAGGGACACTTTTATTTACTTAATTATGTCTTAACGTAGCCTTTAACGTGTGGAGCTAATTCATTATCCTGAGTCAGGCATTTGGAAATACTTCTTGTTAATGGCAGGAAGTGAGAGTTGAAATCCAGGACCACTACCTGTTCTGATACCACGTTAAAGATTGTGAACCTCATTTAAGAACACAAGGTATATATTGAGAGGGGATACTTCCTTTATTTAATTAATGTCTTAACACTTATTTTCATCTTTTCTATGGGAAAGGGTGTGAAGTCGAAGGAAGCAATTTTAGGCACTGAGTCTAAATTCCTAAGAGAACTTTTGGGTAGGTTGATGTTACAAAAAAGTGTTTGGAAATGTGACATAAAAGTTTAGTTTGACAAGATATTATGTAATGTTTACAAACTAATCATGGTAAACAAATTTATCGACAAATTCATTGTTGGACATCTATTCAACAAAATAAAGATACACAATTCCTTTTGGTGGAAATAACTTCATCGCCAGGAAACACAGCAAAGTTAATCCATTAATTTACATAAGAAGAATAAAGATATATGATGCTAGAAAATTGTCGTTAGCAATTTTGAAAAACAAAAGATACAGATTTCTACCTATCTGTCCAAGCCTTGGTGGACAGAGTTACCCGGTACCTGTATTGGCAGGGGGTAACAATACCCCATAAAATTAGTCAAGGTACGAACAAGTTGGCCCAGACACCACAGTTATCAAGGGAAAAAAAAGATGCAGATTTCTACCTCCTTCGAACTTGACTCCTCACTGTTGGATTTCAATGAGCGGAGTGCCAAGGATAGCTCAAGCTCTAAATGTTGAAGCCGAGTGCTTATCTCATTGTGGTTGTCATTTTTCAATCTTCGTAACGCTTCCATTCTACTCTCTGTGGTATTAACTACATCATCTCCCGAAGCTTCGCTGGTACCTTCAATATAACTTTTGCCTAGAGGAACCTCACCAGCTGTTCATAGCAGTAGGGAAGCGAGGTTACAATCTGTACACATAATTAGACACAAGAAATAGAATACCTTCAAAATCTATATCCTGAAGGCCTGCACGTTGTGTGCTCCATTTTCTCCACATGTCTGGTGAAACACTATGGTTAAGATCCCCATCACATCGAATGTCTTTCATGGGGCTACCTTTACTGAGGCTACCATTTTTCCCAAGGTCAGTCCTGTCTTTTACAATGTAACAGAAATGACATCTCATGATTTAGAATTTAACTGTTTACAATCAAAATCTTCAGGAATAAATATTTTTAGTTCAAAAAGTTTCAGTTTCAAAGAAATTCTAAAGATATCTAAGAGATAGTACACAAAGGCTATAATATTAACCAGCAATGCAATGCGGTAACTAAAAGATTTTTCAACCATTTTGTTGATAACATATCATCCTGCTTTCCGATTAAAAAATTTACCTGCATCAGAGGTTCCACAGCTTCTATCATCTATGTTGTCCCTACTTGAAGTATAAGAAATATGTCCATATTTTCCCAGATCAATACCAAGAGATGAGTTCCGCTCTTTTTCTAGTCGATTCAATATCCCTTCAATCCCGCTATCTTCCTCTGCTACAGTTTCTCTGTTGGGAAGGGAGAGGAAAGAAGAAAAGAAGATACCCAATGAATGATTTTTCACACAGCGCAATAGAACCCACGATGAACAGCTAGGAGATAAAAATAGGTGCAGATAATCATTTAGAGATATGCTTGCTTGTTTCTTATATTATTTTCCGTCATCCTGAGTTTTATCTTTTCGCACTCTTGTTACTAGTAGTACAGAGCTACCAAGTTAGACTTCGCTTCACTCTCTAATCCCATCTACTTCATTCTTCTTTGAATTGGTACAAGCTACATCACTTACCAAGTCTCTGGTTCTATTCCTGTCAAACAACCAACCTCTGGAGCTAGGTGGTAATAGTGAAAGAAAGAAGGGAAGCTTTTATTTTTTGTTTACATGTAGAAGACAAGTGCCTAATGACAAATGTTGAATGGTGTAAAGAATCACATATGTCAAATAAGATTTAGTAAAATTGCAACATGGCAGAACAAGCACAATTCTATAACCACAAGATTGAACATAAACATAGAAGTAGCATCCTGTATCCAGAGTCTACCGCCCAACTAATCAAGATTCACGTAGGAAAGGTCCACATAGCATTTACTACCAAAAACAAAGCAATAAAAAATAACTAAAAGAAAGCACATTTTGGTGCAAGTAACCTCACATCGATCTACCAGAGGACGAGGCGGGCTGAGAAGAACTCGAAACTCCAGAACCA
Organism: Jaltomata sinuosa; assembly: GCA_003996215.1. NCBI lineage: Eukaryota > Viridiplantae > Streptophyta > Magnoliopsida > Solanales > Solanaceae > Jaltomata > Jaltomata sinuosa. The sequence goes on along the minus strand of QJPP01000606.1, from coordinate 760,982 downwards.
GGAAAATGAGATTCATTCCCATGTAACAAATCAGTCTCTTGACAACTATTGACTCTTCTATGTAACTCCTCAATGTCAAAATCCATTTCCACAGTCTCAACTTCATTAATATTCACAGTGTTAGTATCGTCATCCTCAGAGTCCCAACCAAACGAAAACCACCCTCCTCTATTCTTTATAGCTTCTACCAAATCCACTCTTCCAGCTTTTTCCAATTCTTTCCTTGTTGGAAAAGCACTTGGGTTCTCAGATATCTCCATGAAAGCCAAAATCTCCTCTTCCAGCTCCATATCCCCTTCACTTTCCAACCCTTTCATACACCAGCAATATGCACTATCCCCAGCTCTTCCCTTCCTAAGCTTTAAAACCCGAAAAGACGTCATATCCTTTCCCGATAAAAGCTTAAAAATTGCACCTTTTCTTCGGCAATGGAGTCTTTTTTGGGGGTTTATGACTGAAAAACTCAAATGGGTCGTTGTCAAAATGAGTGAAAACATCTTTCAGGCATTTCTTCAAACACTTGGAGGGCTACCTGAAGAAATAATTGTAATGTGGTGAAGAAAAGAAAAATTGGTGAAACAACAACAATGCACTGGGATGCAGAAACTGCAATTAATGAGATTCTGGGAATTGATTTGTGGATTACTTAATGAATACTTTTACAGGTTCCATCATATCAACTTTATAGGCTCTATTATACAGGCATCGAATGAGTAGGAATATTTTAAAGTGATTCACACACTTTACCAGGCTTTTTATAGGTTGCTTTGTGTCTCTGGCCATTGGTTTCAAGATTTGGTTTTGTCCATAAGGACAATGGAGGGAGGGGCGTCAAGTTGGAGAAGAAGATTTGAAACTACTTGCCTCACATTCTTATCCTGTATATGTATATTGCTCAAGAAAAGGCATAAGTACCACCTTATTCTTTCACCAAAGTTTCACCTACACACCTTATACTAGAATGTATTTGGCGCTCTCATAAAAAGTGAGAAGTACACTATTTTTTTTCCTTTTATTCTTTTTGTTTTTTTTCTTCTCATTTATTTAGGACCCATTTAGCCATAAGAATTTTTTACTTTTTTTGTTGTATTTGAAATTTTAAAAACAATCAAAACTCTATTTTCACTTTTCTTTATTTTTCACCTTTTTAAATTTTTATTTTTCACATTTACCTTAATTTTTTTTATTTTTGGTTGACGAGACTCGCGGAGGAGTTAATGCTAAGTTGGAGGTTTAGAGACAGACCCTCGAGTCTAAAGAGTTTAGGTTGAGCAGAACCAAGACTGAATATATGGAGTGCAAATTCAGTGAGGCGTCTCATGATAATAACGTGTAAGTGAAGCTGGATATACATGTCATCCAAAAGAGAGGGAGTTTCAAGTATCTTGGGTCTATTATTCAGGAAAATGGAGAGATTGATGAGGATATCACTCACCGTATTGGTGTTGAGTGGATGAAATGGAGGCTCGCGACCGAAGTCTTGTGTGATAAGAAGGTGCCTACTAAACTTAAAAGCAAGTTCTACAGAGTGGTGGTTCGACCAGTTTTGTTGTATGGAGTAGAATGTTGGCCAGTTAAGAATTCCCACATTCAAAAGATGAAGGTGGCAGAGATGAGGATGTTGCAATGGATGTGTGGGTTTTCTAGGAGAGATAAGATTAGGAATGAGGATATCCGAGATAAGGTGGGTGTGGCGTCGGTGGAAGATAAGATGCGGGAAGTGAGGTTGAGATGGTTCGGATATGTGAGGAGGAGAGGCATGGATGTCCCAGTGTAGAGGTGTGAGAGATTGGCTATGGATGGTTTCAGGAGAGGAAGAGGTAGACCGAAAAAATATTGGGGAGAGGTGATTCGACAGGACATGGCGCAGTTGCAGCGTACCGAGGACATGACCCTAGATAGGAAGGTGTGGAGGGCACAAATAGAGTAGAAGGATAGTAGGTAGGAGTGTGTCTATGTTAGTAGGTAGGAGTGTTTTTCCTTGTTGTCCTGACTAGTAATCGTAGTGCTACGCTTGTAGTTTCTTGTTCTTGAATTCCTTGTAGTATTATTTTGTGGTAATGCTATGTTTCTATCTGTTGTTTGTTACTAGATATTACTACCTATTGTCTCTTGTATTTTTATCTTGTATCTTTATTATGTCTTTTTTAGCCTATTTTTAGACTGCTTTTATCTTGAGCCGGGAGTCTATCGGAAACAACCTCTTTACTTCACCTCTGAGGTAGAGGTACGAACTGCGTACACTCTACCCTCTCCAGACCCCACATTGTGGGAATACACTGGGTATGTTGTTGTTGTTGTTGTACCTTAATTTTTTTATTTTTATAAAATAACCTCATTTAAATTATATTTCAGTTTTTTTCAAAAAAATACATTCAAATTCTAAATATATATTGCAAAAAACATGGTCAAACTCAAACGCAACTTCAATTTTAAAATTTTCAAATAAAGTGAATTTCTTTTTATTATGGTCAAACACCCACATATTGTTTTCTCTTTTGCTCTACAACTTTACCATAGACACCATCTTTTTTCTCCACTAGATCATCACCATTACTACAACCATTACCATTTCCATCTTCTCACACCGACAACTATTGCTTTTCGTTTTCATTTCTTAGGTAAAAAAAGAAAAAATTATCAGAATACAATAAAGGCACAACACTCAATCATTGAAAATTCAACGACAATCGCCATCTTCCTTTTCAACTCCGATAATTCTTAATTTTTTCTAATTTCATCTCCTTTTTCCTATCTATCAAAGTTTTAAAAAATTACTGCATAAAAAAAATAATAATTCAATTTAGTAATATAAAATATTCAACGATTAAATCACTTATCACAAATAATTCAACTATTTAAGTTATATTGTAATCATTTATTGACAGATCTGTTGAAAGTTAGAAACTTTAGATTATTTTGACGAGTATGTAATGTAATACATAAAACAAATATTACCTTCAGTGCTTTTACGTATATCAGTATGGTGGCTGCTCATTATAGGGAGGGATGAAAATCATGTAAATTATATTTAACCACTATACATGTCAAAGAAATTCTGAAATAATTTTAAGGGTGAAAAAGTGATGGGCGGTGATGGAAAAAAAGAAGAAGCAGAAGGGAAAAAGCAAAAAAAAAATTAATGAAAAATACATGTGCTAAATTTGGATAAGTGAGTGTATTTCACCACTTACTCTAGATTTGAATATAGCATTTCAGAGTAGAATTAATTTCGCTTTCAGAAGTTCAGGGGGGGATAATAAGACTTTAGCAAAGGAAATGTGTGTAATTGAAACTTTGATCATAACATGAAAAAAAACTATGATTAAATGCTAATTTTTAAATAAAGTAAAAAATTATCAAGGCCAAACAAGTCTTAAGTAAATGAGAAGAAAAAATAGCAAAAAGAAAAGAAGAAAAAAATTTAGTTGTTTCTCACTCTCTCATGGAAAGTGAAACACACTCTCTTTGTTACCTCATCATTAAGGGAGAAGTTAATTCAACTTTTAAGAAGCTTAAAGGGGTAATAGGACTGCCTCAAAATTAAAGTGTGTAGTTGAAACTTTGGTGACAGGATGAGGGGGTACTTATGCCTTTTCCCTGTACTACTCCCCTACTTCGAAGTTTGGATGCACCTTACCATTTTTTGGTGCCATACCAATTATTTTATTTGTCACTTGTGAGCAATTTGGGGTGTGTTTGGTAGGGAGGAAAATGTTTTTTACAAAATATTTTTTATTTTTTTGTGTTTGATTGGTCAAATAATTTTGATTTTTTTTTTAAAAATAAACTCCTTGCAAATAAGCAAAATCACTTCGCTAATAAAAGTATGAAAAACAAGTTACACTGTCCGCTCCCACTCTCACAACTACCACAACACACACTCAGTGACGGACCCAGAATTTTCTTCAAGCGGGTTCAAATTACAATGAACCAAAATGATAATCGATAATATATATATATATATATATATATATATATATATATATATATAACCTTTGAAAATATCGTTTTGAGGTGGTGTTCCATTAAAAAGAGAATAAATAATTAGACATAACAATATCATTTTCAAATAAAAATATATCAACTTTTTAACAACTTATAAGATTAAAAAATTTCGCATATTATTATTTTAAAATGTTAAGTATTACTCTTATAAATAACAATAAAAATGTAACAATTTTGAAAAACCATTAATAAAGTAAAAAAATAATTTAGTAAATAATAAATTAAAAAAAATGCACTAACCTAACCTTCATGTATACTTTTATTGTAGATTACGAAAGTTTTTTTTTGGTAAGTAATTATTTTTATTACCAAAGATAGAATATTGACGATCAATTACAAGAACTTAAACTAATATAACAAAAAGTATACTATTTAAGAGCTATAATAAAATTATTATTAATAATTTAAACAATAAACTTAAGTAAACTGAACTAGTCAACTAACAAGTTAAAATATTACTATGACCCACCAGCTAGTGACAATTTAAACATCTATTATACCTGGGGCCACCAGCTACTGTAGTAAGCATTTAAAGCTAAAAACAACAGTAGTAGCATTAAAAGTTAAAAAAAAACACCGTACAAAATTCAGTCTTGGATATCGAGGGGGCAATTGAACCCGCTTGACCATCGAGCTATGCCTCTTTATTGTGTTAAGTGGGTTTATTTAATTAAAATATACTATTTTAAAGTGAATGCATACATGTACAAAATAAAAAAATTTGACGGAGCGGGTTCAGTTGAACCCTCTTGAATCAATGTAGGTCCGCCCCTGCCCACACTCATCACCCTACCCCCCACCCTACCCTACAACCCCTACTGAACACCCACATCCACCTGACCCACACCCTCCAACCCACTCCAGTTAAAATACAATTTTTAATTTTTTGTATTCCCCAACCCACAATTGGGATGACTCTTCTGGTCATCTTTGCGTTTACGCATTCATTATACTGTTAGAGCCTTTTTGAAGCGGTACTAAGTCATTTATGGCTTGCTGGGACTGGTAGTTCGGTGCCCTGGTCGTTCGTTTGGTGGTTTTGCCCCTTTTCCTGTTTTAGAGCTTCAAACTTAGAATATCATTGACTTTAGTCAACATTCTTAGCTAACATGCTCGAAATTGAATTCTGACAGTTTCGTTAGCTCTGGAGCGATGAGTTAGGTCTAGTTGAACCCTCAGTTGAGGCCTGAGAACTTCCGGTGTTAGTTTTGTGTTGTTTTCTCAGTTTTTAGGCCATTTGGAGTTGAAAGTATAACTTTGGGTGACTTTCGATGATAGGAATATCAGATTCAAAATCTGACGATTCCATCAGCTCCAAAATGGCGAGTTTGGATTAGGAAGGTGATTGGTCGAATTGTGGAAGCTTTTGGATTCGTTTCGTCTTAGTTTTTTGATTTTAGCCAAGTTGAACTTGAAAGTTTGACTTTGGTCAACATTCGGAGAAGACAACCTCGGATGGAAATTTTGACAGCGCTGTTAGCTCCGGAATGTTGACTTTGAGCTAGGGAGACCTTTGGTTTGGGTCCCGAGGCTCCCAAGCTTATTTTAGGCCTCAGTGTTTTATTTTGGAAAGTTAGGCCTAAAGTTGTTCTTGGGCGTGGGGCCCACTTTTTATGTTATCGACCTTCGTTGGGGTTTTTGTCGATTCCATTGGGTCTGAAATGCCGTTTATAGTCAAATAGCTCTGTTCGTTTGTGTTCACGGGACCCCGAATGCTTTCCCAAGGGTCCATCGAAGTAATTTTCTGGTTGGTGGTTGTTGTTGGCAGCTGGTGCTGTCATGGCATCAACTTGGCCTTCGCGTTCGCGGTGGCCAGCCGCGTTCCCGAAGGCCTGTGCCAGCTGCCCCTCTATTTATTCTTCGCGAACGCGAAGGCTGGACGCGTTCACCAAGGCTTGAGCCAGCCGCATGAAAATTGTTCATCGCGAACGCGATGGCTGGTCGCGTTCGCGAAGGGTTAGGCCAGCAACTATTTAAGCTGGCCATTACGTATTTCCAGCCATTTCTATTATTTCTCCCAACTCCTAACACTCCCAAATCCTCTCTAAATTACCCATAGCAGTACCCCATTGAAGAAATCCTTGCTCCCTCGATAAAGTCTTGCACCATCAATGTTTTGGGTAAGTTTCCCGTTTTTCCATTGTTGTCTTCTTCGTTGGTTTAATCCACCATTGTTTCCTTTCCCTGAAGATCGAATTTTGTTGGTTGTAGTATCTGTTCCGGGTGGATTGCATGCTTAGCAGGCTTGTTCTTACTCGCACCCTCGGCTAAATTCTTCCGTTGGTAGGTGATTCTTGCCCTTTTTGATTTTCTCTCCTTAAATTCCATTTATCGGCCTCTTAGCTTTTGGGGCTGTTTTAGCTCGAAAATGTTGCCCATTTTCCCTAAATTTTCCGGGCATGTGCTCCCATGGCCTTGGTGATCATAATGGCAGTTTTCGTTTTCGATTGCGGGTTGTGGGACACGCGGGGTCGCGTTTGACCTAGATTTTGGCCCAGCTACAATTGTGGCATTATGGATATCAGTGGACTCGTTTTGATGTTTTAATTATGGTTTTGATAGTTTGATTGTCGTTTGGGAGTTCTCGGAGCATTTTGGGCTTGGACCTGGTTGTTCGGGCAGCTTATCGTCGGACGATAGGTAGGTTATGGCTTAACTCCCTAGACTTTGCATATATCAGGTAAAATTGTACTAGTTGGCATCCTTGGGTCGAGTTATTAGGTTGGTACCACATACCTTGACTTCTTTTCCTTGATTCGTCCTATTTCTATCCTCCGTTGTGTGTAGTACTCTTATATCTTGATATTAATTACCCTTGTGATCCTGTGAGGACTTGTTGACTCTGGAACATAGACGGTGAGATCATTGGGAATGTTTGCGAGTCCCGGACATATAATTATCCTTCTAGGCTGGTTATGCTTACTGAGTAGTTTCGGAGCCTGTGCAGGGCCGTTAGGTTGATTGTGAGCTGTCGGGCAGCTATTTGTGATGATCATATCATTTCCATGCATATAAAGAGGTTTTCCATGTTTTATTATGGTTTTTGGCTTCGGGCCTACGGAAATTGATCTTTTAAACCTTGCATGGCCCCGGGGGCCTGTTTTTGATGAAATTAGACTTAGAAATGATTTGACTTGATACGTGGATCTTCTTGGGGTAAAAGAAGATTAAAAATATGGTTTATAACATGATTTTACTACAATTGCTAGACTCGACCGGGTCGGAGTGCTAGCTGAGTTTTCTTACTGATTTGAATGACTTTAGACTCGATCGGGTCGAGCGTCTGAGATATTTTACTACGGTTTTAGACCCGATTATGCCCGGTCACCCTTGGAGGGGGTTTGAGACATCTTTTCAATGTTTTAGTCCTAGACAGGGTCTAGGCACGCATATTGAGACTTAGCCACTGGCTTGAACCTGGACTCGATTCCGGAGGACATATTTTGATTTTGAGTTTTAGTATGGGGTCCAGGACCTCCATGGACCTTGCCTCTCTGGGCCAGAGGCTTCGGGTTGCGTGTGCCGGGGGGAAGGGTATATGGTGGAGTAGAGGTATACGGGCTGAGTCCTTCCATGGAACCTGCCTGCTGGGCCCGATCGGCACTGGATGAGGTACATACAGAGATTCTATTTCACCCTGAGGTTATCATGCATCATATCATCCATTATTTGAGATACCACCCTTGTTTGCTGTTTGTTGATTGTACGCTCCAGTAGTATGGGATGCCGGAGGGTTTGCTTTTACTTGATTACGTTCCTCGGTTGTATGGGCGGCTGAGGGACTGTAGGTAGACTCTCTTTTCTTAATTACAGAATTGTTCTCTACTACGGTTATAAGTGTGGAATTGGACTCTCTAGACTGTTACTTATAAATTTGAGAATTAGCATGGTTTGGGTGCTTATTCATTCTGTTTATCGAGCATGTCTACTTTATCCTTCTCTCCCATTCTATACACTTGAGGTTACCAGTATACCGTCCCTTGCTAGAACTTATCTAAATATACTATTTTTGCGAGGATCCCAGGTGCGTCATTCTCATTTTCACCTGTGTTTGCCATGTATATATTCTAATTGCTAGCCTTGCGTGTTGCTTTCTGTTGTCTTCCCTCTGGGCTAGTTCCTGTGTACTTTATCATTGATTTCTGTGACTGTTTATTTCTACTCTGCGTGCTATTGTTCTTTTACTTTATATGTGCCCAGTCGGTCTATGATACCTACTGGGTACCTTATGCTTTGCATTTCGTGCTCACCCTACCCCCTGCATCTTCTGGTGCAGATCCTGGTGTGGGCCATCGCCGTTAGAGTGTCAGAGACTCGTGCGGGCAACTATTTTTGGATCATCCATGCTGAGGATGAGCTCTTGGCGTTCAGAGCTTAACTTTAGTTTATCCTTGATGTATTTTGTACTCTTGTAGTTTCGGAGGCATCCTGTATATATTACTTTTGGACCTTGTACTACTGATGTAGTTCGGCTCTTATACACTATGATACCAGGTTTTGGGTTGGTTTTTCTTCCGCTTTGTATTTATACTACTCCGGTTATCCAATTTATTCTTCTTGTTCCCTTGCTTCCGCTTAATTATTTGTTCTTCCGCTTAAACTATTAGAAAGTAGCCCATTACTAACCATTCCAGGCTACGGGGATTGGTTCGCCTACTGAGAGGTTGTAGGTGCCATCATGACTGAGAAATCGGGTCGTGACAACTTTTTATTAGAGCTCTAGGTTCACCAGTGTCATCGGTATAGGAGCCAATGTCTTGTAGAGTCCTGCGGATCGGGGCAAAGACATCCGTACTCAATCTTCGGGAGGTTATAATGACATCTTAGGGAAATAAATTTTCTTGCTTCTCTTTTGTGCATAGTATCCTTGAAGGCTCCTGGAAATCTCATTTGTTCTGGTTCACTCTTCCGCAGATGGTTCATACGAGATCGTCAACTTTAGGCGGAGGAGAGCCTCTTGCACCTATACCTCCGACTCCAGCTAGGGGCCGGGGTGGTCGCCGAGGTAGGGCTAGAGGTCATCCCAGAGCAGCAGCGCCTGCTAGAGCTGCTAGAGAGGACATAGAGCCTGAGTACGACCACGAGCCAGTGATAGCTCTAGAGAAGCAACATGTGGACCCGGGGACAACCCAGGTACCAACAGCTCCAGTACCAGCTTCCGCTCCAGCTCAGTCTTCAGATATTCGGGGGGGGTTGTTACTTCAGCTTCTGGGTATGATTGGAGAAAGACCTTTAGAGGCAGCACATACATCTGCTCAGGGGGCAGCCCTGGGTGTTCAGAGTTCAGGAGCGCAGCTCCTCGTTCTGAGGTTGTTCCAGTCCCATCGGTTGCCCATCCTCTTGCTTCTCTCCCCGCCATGATAGATGGGGAGCAGAAGGCCTTGGGTAGGTTTCTGAGATTGGCACCGCCAAGATTTGCTGGTACACAGGGTTAGGACCCCTACGATTTTATCACCACCTGTGAGAAGATGTTGCATTACTTGGGATTATTAGAGACTCACAGGGTTGGCTATACTTCATATCAGCTGGAGGGTCCAACAAAGTTATGGTGGAGAGCACAAGTTGCTTGCAGGCCTTCTATATCACCTCCCTTGACCTGGTCCGAGTTTTATGAGGCCTTTATGGCCAAGTTCTTGCCATAGAGTGACAGGGAGCATCGGAGGGAGGAGTTCACTAGACTTTCCCAGGATTCTATGACTGTCTCAGAGTACGAGACCCGTTTCCATCACCTTGCTTCGTTTGGGGCCATGATTATGCCTACTGAGGCCGACAGGGTTCTTAGATTTATTTGGGGGCTGCGTAGAGAGTTCAGAGAGCCTGCAGAGATACTAGGTTCTAGAGGACGGTCATTTCAAGACATTGCGGACTATGCCCGCATAGTTGAGGATTCACGTCATCATGACACCGGGGCAGAGATAAGAGGCCTCGACATCAGGGTGGTTACAATGGTTTTAGGCATGTTGGTAGAGGTTTTGGCCAGTAGGGCCAAAGTTATCAGCCACATCAGCATCAGGGTCAGTCTAGTCGACCAATTCAGGCTTCACTTCAGGCTTCGGGGTCTCAGTTTGAGCAGGGTCAGGGTAGCCATCAGGGCCAGAGCAGTCAGTCTTCGAGGGGTGCACCTTTCGAGGAATGAGGCCGTGGTGGCCATTCAGGTTCTGTTGGTTTATCTCGATTGGGTAGGTCGTCAGGGGCTTGTTACACTTGTGGTGTGGTTGGTCACTTTGCCAGAGTATGCCCCCAGCAGGGTACAGTTCAGCCGATCGAGCCATTGCGAGCAGTTCAGCCTCCGGCTAAAGGGGGTGGTGGTCAGGCTAGGGGTGGTTCCCCACGTGGCAGAGCAGGTGGTAGGGATGGCGATCGGGCAGGTGGAGGTCGCCGTCAGTTCTATGCGGTCCCTGGGAGACTGGAGGCAAAGGCCTCGGATGCTGTGATCACAAGTATAATTTTTGTATATCGTCAGCCAACTTATGCTTTGTTTAATCCTAGATCCACTTGTTCATATATATATCTGTGTACTTTCTGCCTTGTTTGGGGTTGACTAGTGAGCCATTGTCTGTTCCTGTTTCTGTTTTGATCCCAGTAGGAGATTCTTTAGTAGTTTATTAGATTTTGAGATCCTGTGTGATTTACGATTTGGATACTTGGGCTGACTTGATGATACTTGATATGTTAGACTTTGATGTGATACTGGGCATGGACTGGTTATCCCCTCACCATGCGGTTTTGGATTGTTATGCCAAGACCGTTACCATAGCCGTGCCCGATGTGTCCCCGATTGTGTGGCAGGGTTCTGTTAGCCATGCACCGTCTGGGATTATCTCTTGTCTTCGAGCTAGGAAGTTGATTTCCAGTGGGTGTCTAACTTATCTAGCATATGTCCGAGATGCTAGTGTTGACCCTACGTCTCATGAGTCTGTTCCTGTGGTTAGAGACTTCCTAGATGTTTTTCCTACCGACCTGCCTGGCCTTCCACCTGAGAGAGATATTGATTTTGCCATTGAGTTAGAGCCAGGCACCTGGTCCATTTTTATTCCTCCCTACCGTATGTCTCCTGCTGAGTTGAGAGAGCTTAAGGAGCAGCTCCAAGATTTGTTAGCTAAGGGGTTTATCAGACCGAGTGTGTCTCCTTGGGGTGCTCCCATCCTCTTCGTGAAGAAGAAGGATGGGTCGATGCAAATATGTATTGACTATCGGCAGCTGAATAAGGTGACAGTGAAGAATAGGTATCCGTTGCCCAGGATTGATGACTTATTTGATCAGCTTCAGGGTTCCGCCGTGTTTTCTAAGATTGATTTGAGGTCCGGCTACCATCAGTTGAGGATTAGGGCGGAGGACATCCCTAAGACAGCATTCAGGACACGTTATGTCTATTATGAGTTCCTGGTGATGTCTTTTGGGTTGACTAATGCCCCTGCAGCCTTTATGGATTTGATGCATAGGGTGCATAGCCCGTACCTGGATATGTTCGTGATAGTTTTCATTGATGACATTCTGATATACTCGAGGAGTAGGGACGAGCATGAGCATCATTTGAGGACTATACTTCAGACTTTGAGAGCTCATCGGCTTTATGCCAAGTTCTCAAAGTGTGAGTTTTGGCTTGAGTCAGTTCCATTCCTAGGAAACGTGGTGTCTAAGGATGGGATTAGAGTGGATCCGGGTAAGATTTCTGCGGTTCGTGATTGGCCTAGACCTACCACTCCTACCGAGGTTCGCAGCTTTGTTGGGTTAGCTGGTTACTACAGACGGTTCATTGAGGGATTTTCTTCCATAGCAACACCCTTGACTATGATGACTAGGAAGGATGTTCCATTTCGATGGGGTGATCAGTGCGAGGATAGTTTTCAGAGGCTTAAGGCCTTATTGACTTCAGCTCCAGTTTTGACTTTGCCGGTTGAGGGTCAGGGTTTCTCTGTGTATTGTGATTCTTCTGGGTTCGGTTGTGGTTGTATGTTGATGCAGCAGGGTCGAGTGATAGCATATGCGTCGAGCCAGTTGAAGGTTCACGAGCGCAACTACCCCACTCACGACTTAGAGTTGGCGGCGGTAGTCTTCGCGCTCAAGATTTGGAGGAACTATCTATATGTTCATTGTGAGATATTCACCGACCATCGTAGTCTTCAGTACATTACGAGTCAGCGCAAGCTGAACTCGAGGTAGAGGATATGGATTGAGTTGCTGAAGGACTATGATTTCACTATTCATACCATCGGGGCAAGGCAAACGTGGTAGCGGATCCCTTGAGTCGAAAGGCGGTGAGTATGTGTAGTCTAGCTTCACTTTCAGTTTCTGAGCGACCGTTGGCTTTGGACTTCTAGTCCTTGGCTAACCATTTGGTTAGACTTGACTTATCGAATCCCCGCAGAGTTCTTGCTAGTATTGAGGTCCGTTCTACTCTAGTTGATCAAATTCAGAGCCGGCAGTTTGAGGATCAAAGTTTGTGTGACCTTCGTGATCAAGTGGTTCGGGGTGAGGCCAGCCGGGCTACCTTGGGTTCTGACAGGATTCTAAGGTTTGAGGGTCGACTTTGTGTTCCGAGAGTTGGTAATTTGGTACACCTGATACTCCGTGAGGTACATTGTTCTAGATACTCTATTCATCCTGATACTTCCTCTTTGTATTTATACTACCCAGCTATCCAGTTTATTCATCTTGTTCCCTTGCTTCCGCTTATTTATTTGTTCTTCCGCTTAAACTATTAGAAAGTAGCCCATTACTAACCGTTCCGGGCTAGGGGAATTGGTTCGCTTACTGGGGCGTTGTAGGTGCCATCATGACCGAGAAATTGGGTCGTGACAACAATCCACCCTCACCTTACCCTCCACCCCACCCTTAATTTTATGAAGCAAGAAAATCATTTTCTAAAAAAATTACTTTATTTTTGTAGCCGACCCCCAACCCCAAACCCCAAACCTGCCCCCATCTTACCCAACCCCACCCACCCCAATCTTTTTAAAAATAACTTAATTTTTTTTAAAAGAAAGTTTTATTTTTTAATACCCTATCCCACCTTACCCCAACCCCTTCACCTCCACTCAGTACCCTACCTCACTGATCCCCACCCCCAACGTAGCCTAACTTACCCCCTAAAAGATATTTTTTACTCTCTTGTCAAACACTAAAAAATATTTTAAAAAAAGATATTTTTCACTCATCAATCAAACACTAGAAAATATTTTCTAGGAAATATTTTTCATTCACCAACCAAACATGAGAAAATAAGTAAGAAATCAACTTATTTTTCATAAAAATATTTTCTAGAAAAATAATTTTTATGAAAAATGTTTTCTAGAAAAATATTTTTTATGAAAAATATTTTCCTTCATATCAAACACACCCTTGGTTGAATTGATTTTGTAGGCAATTTGTAAAATTTTCAAAAATTTGTGTTTTTTTATAAGAGATTTATATCTTTTTCCTTTTTATGTATAAGAGATCTAAAAAAAATATTTTCTTTTATTTAATTTGTAAGTGGTCAAGAGATTTTATTTTCTCGAGCAATTTATAACAAAATTATACTGTTACAATTATAATATAGAAAAGGATAAAAATATATCCTTAATATATTACAAATAATTTTAAAATGACTTCTTTCATGTGTCGATTAAATCTTTCTCTTCTTCTATCTATTAGATTAAGAATGTCTTTAACATGGCTCAAAAATATTTTCCTTCACCTATTGGATAAATCTGACTCTAACATTATTTTTCAGGCTTAAAATTGGATAAAATTTAACTTTATATTATGAATATATTGAATTGAGGTGGATTGTCCACTTACTTCATTTACATCACATATATGAATTCATATATATCTACACAATACGTAACGTCATCCATTTCATTCTTGTCTTTGAGAAAGTATCTTTCTAACTATAAATAGAGCATTTTTGGATCATGAATAATGCACTAAATAGAAGAAAAGTTATTTTTCTAATCTATATATCTTGTCTAAGATATCTTATTTTCTACTATACTAAAAAAATTACATGCGCTTCGCGTGATCATGAGTAACTAACTTCTTTGAACTTATGAAAGATCCTTCTTATAACAACTTCAAAACATGTTTTTAAAAAGCAATTACACCGAATGGTGACATCTCTCTTTTATATATGTATAAAAAATGAAAGTAAAGGAGTAGGTTACAATGACCATGACTCCGCAAAGAAGGTTCCCTGTATAGGGAGATTTGTATCTTCCGAAAAGGCAAAAAAGGCTGGAGGAAGATGTGGGTACTGTGTTCAACAAGTATACCAGAAAATAATTTAGACTGGAAAAATAGAAAAGTAGAAACAATATCCAAGACCACAGACTTCACTGTGTGTCCTTAAGGAATTTAACCCCCTCACTGTACCCGAGGTTGTGAATTATTTCCTCCCAGGATAAAATAAATTTACCTGATATTGACGTAGCGGTAACTCAAACCTCAATACCTTCAACAAACTCAAAGAGTCAGTCTTCTATCATACTTAGACTCGATTTTTATTTGTAAGAAAATATATTTAGGATGCAGATTTTTATTTTTTTGAAAAATGAGGTAATCCTCTATATTTATAGCCAAAAGTCTGGGTTGAAATGGTGCGAAAAATTCCCATTCTGAACAGGTATGGTGCCTATTCGGAAGAAACATCTGTTCTGAATAGGTCTGGTGTCTATTCGAAGGCAACACCTATTCGGAACAGGTTTGGTGTCTGTTCGGAAGGAACAGTTCCTTTTCGAATTTCTGTTGGAAATTATTCTGCAAATTTTAAAATAATATTTCATTCGAATTAAATTAATGTTAAGAAAAAGGAAATTATTTGTGAACTAAAATAAATTTTATCCAAAAAAATTATCAATCAATCACATTATTTGCCAAAGCTGAAGCCGTAGTCGTAGTCGAAGCCGAGCCGAGCGAGCGACGACGACGAAGGCGCGAGGGGGCACTCTCTTATTAACCCTTTAAGAGCTAAAGGAAGTGTTTCTTAATATAAGGACAAAACTTTTCTTCCTTTCATTTTTCCCTTCACTTGGTTCCCCCATATTTCCCAATTCATATTATACCCATATTTTCCAATTGACACCTTATCTTTAAAGCTCATTCTTTAAAGAACACAAACCCAACAATCCCCCACATTAATGGGGAATGGCTATATCATGAAAACATATGCATGTAAAAATTATGTGATTCAAAAGCAAGGATTAAATGCATCTAGATACGTAGGTTTACCTTTGAACTTTCCATAGTGAACATATATCGGATATACTCGGTCAATCGGTAGACTTGATGTCTTTGAACCGTCGAGCTTTGGTGTATACCTACACAACATAAATCCAACAATCAACCCTTTAACTGTCTTTTCTTTTCATTATTTTGTTAGTTTAAGCCATGAACACTGCCTGATTCATAAGTGCGTAGAGAACTGGACTTACAACATTCTGCTTGAAGCGGCTTACAGTTCACACTTACATAGGTGATGCCTAAATTTGTTATCATGTAGATACACCATTTGATATACCCTATATCAAACTTAGAAATCATTAAAAAGCCTTAATGCCTTATCCTTGTTACTGAACATTGTCTCATCACGAGAATGGACCATAAAAGTTATTTTGACAATGTTGAATCGTCATCAATGAATTTGTTTGATCTCCTTAAACCTAGATCTTGGGATCCCCAGTCTTCTAGGTAGAGTTACCGCCATGATGATTTGTCCTCGGCCATAGTCCCATTCCCTTTGATGACCTTTCAACTACCTCTCTAGTTAGGCCTTTTGTAAGTGGATCCGACACATTATCTCTTGACTTTACATAGTCAATTATGATAATTCCACTAGAGAGTAGTTGTCTAATGGTGTTATGTCTTTGTCGTATGTGATGAGACTTTCTGTTATACATAACGCTCCCAACCCTTCCTATTACTGCTTGGCTATCGTAATGTATGCATATAGGAGCCAACGAATTAGGCCAAAATTTGAATGTCTTCTAGGAAATTCTGGAGCCATTCAGCTTCTTCACCAGCCTTGTCTAAAGCTATGAACTCAGACTCCATTGTAGAGCGGGCGATACATATTTGTTTGGATGATTTCCTAGATATTGCTCCTCCACCAATGGTAAAACCATATCCATTTGTGGACTTAGTTTCAGTTGACCCGGTGATCCAATTTACATCATTATATCCTTCAATAACAACTGGATATTTATTGTAATGCAAAGCAAAGTTTTTTTTTTTTCAAAGATATATGTGACCGCTGACTTTGGTTTGGTCAGAATATTGAGATAGCTAAGTGTTTTGTTTCTCTCTTTGCCGCCGATATCGCAACGGTTCGCCGGCACCGTTCCCGACTACTCCATCTCTGCCAGGTCCCTGCCGCTCCGCTGTAGTTCCCACCGACGTTCCTGTTCTCCTTCTCCGGCGACTTCTTCAACCCAAGATCTGAGCGGATCTGCTCAGACCCAAAGGTCAGCGCCACCGTCGTCAGCTGCCGCCGACGTCTACCGCCGAGCGCTGGTTGCCTGCCGCCAGCGCCTGCTCCGACGAACGGCGCCGTAACTTCCGGCCAGAAGCGCCGCCAACTCTTTTTCTTTTCTTTTCTTTGTTTTATTCTCTCTTCTTCTTGCAGGAATATTTCCAACCACAGACCCAGCGTACAATAAGATTCCGGCGACCAACAAGATTCCGGTGACCAACAAGATTCCGGCGACCAATTTTGTCACCTCATTTTGCCAGAATCTGTCACACCAAGTAAGCCAGCGCCTCTTCTTCGCAAGATATATCCTGGTGCTCTCTTCACCTTTATCTCTATTTGTCCTAGTCTTTTTACTTCTCCGGTCTCTTTGTAACCAGTTTCAATTTGGAGAAGTTGTTAGTCATCTGTTGGATTTCTGAGATTGTTTGCTATTTGTTGTGATATATTGTGACTTTTTCCCTTCTTGTTTGTTTTTGGATTGTGTAGCAGCAGTCTGGTCCTTTTCCCTGTGTAGTTTTCCTTTACTTAGTGGCTTTGTTGGTTGATGGGAGGCTAGGGTCATGTCATCGGAGCGGTTTAGGTTCGGGGTCGGGGTCGGGGCCGAGGCCGGGGCCGGGGTTGGGGTTGGGGTTGGGGTTGGGTTGGGGTCGGGGTCGGGGTCGGGGCAGGGGGCGGGAGGTAGGAGGGGTAAGTGGGCCAAAGGTGCCTGTAGGTTGCGAGTAGTGTATTGGAATATAGGAACTTTATCCGGAAAGTCCATAGAGTTATTCAAGAGTCTTAGGAAGAGAAGGATTAGCATAGCTTGTGTCCAGGAGACTAAAAGGGTGGGCACTAAGGCGCGGGTCGTGGATGGTTATAAGTTGTGGTACTCGGGAGGCGTTAGGAATAGGAATGGCGTAGGCATCTTAGTTGATGAGGAGCTTCGAGAGCATGTGGCTGAGGTCACGAGGGTCAACGATAGGATGATGTTGATCAAGTTAGTCGTTAGAGGTTCTACTCTGAATATTATTAGTGCCTACGCGCCGCACGCGGGTTTGGAGGAGGAAGAGAAAGCGGGCTTTTGGGAGGCGTTGGACGAGGTGGTGAGAGGGGTACCAAACTAGGAGAAGATTTTCATAGGGGGGGATTTCAATGGGCACATAGGGTCATCCCCTGGGGATTACGCTGAGGTGCATGGAGGTTTTGGTTTCGGGGAGAGGAATGCAGGAGGGGCGTCCCTATTGGATTTTGCTAGAGCCTCTGGGTTGTGGGTAGCAAACTCGAGCTTCCTGAAAAAAGAGGAGCATTTGGTTACCTTTTGTAGTTCGGTGGCCAAGACGCAAATTGATTTTTTGCTCCTTAGGAAGGGGTATAGAGGTCTGTGTAAAGACTGCAAGGTAATACCGAGTGAGAACCTTTCGACCCAGTATAAGCTCTTGGTGATGGACTTGGAGATTAGGAAGGAGAGAAGGAAGAAGAGGGTGGATGATCGGCCGAGAATTAAATGGGGTAGCTTGACTATGGGTAGTGCCCTAGAAATAGGGGAAAAGTTGATGACTTCGAGGGCGTGGGATAGCAGAGGGGATGCAGATAGTATGTGGGAGGCGACTTCCATCTGCATAAGAGAGACAACTAGTGAGGTCTTAGGTGTCTCGAGAGGCCGATCTGACAAGCATCGAGGGGATTGGTGGTGGAATGGAGAAGTAAAAGGGAAGGTGGAGGCAAAAAAAAGGGCGTACGCGAAGTTGGTTGAAAGCAAGGATAAGGAGGAGAAGCGAAAGAATAGGGAGGAGTACAAGATAGCTAGGAGAGAGGCTAAGTTGGCGGTTATGGCTGCTAAAACTGCAGCTTTCGAGAGCTTATACGCTGCTTTAGAAGGTAAAGGTGGAGATAAGAAGTTGTATAGGCTAGCCAAGGCTAGGGAGAGGAGGGCCCGGGACCTTGATCAGGTGAAGTGCATCAAAGATGAGGATGGTAAAGTGTTGGTGGAGGATGTGCTCATTAGGAAGAGATGGCAAACTTACTTCCATCGGCTCCTAAATGAAGAGGGCGACGGAGGCATTGTGTTGGGAGAGTTAGAGCATTCGGAGAGGCAAGGTGACTATGGCTATTGTAGGAGTTTTAGGGTAGAGGAGGTGAGAGGTGTTATTCGTAGGATGCATAGGGGTAGAGCGGTCGGACCGGATGAAATTCCGGTGGATTTTTGGAAATGTACGGGCAGCGTAGGGATGAAATGGCTGAGGGGGTTGTTCAATGTTATTTTCAAGACGACGAAGATGCCCGGAGCTTGGAGATGGAGCATGATGATTCTATTGTACAAGAATAAGGGTGACATCCAAAATTGCAACAACTATAGGGGTATCAAGTTGTTGAGTCACACCATGAAGGTTTGGGAGAGAGTTGTGGAGTTGAGGTTAAGAGGAATTGTGTCTATTTCTGAGAATCAGTTCGGTTTCATGCCAGGACGGTCGACTACTGAGGCTATTCATCTTGTGAGAAGATTGGTGGAGCAATATAGGGAGAGGAAGAAGGATTTGCATATGGTGTTTATAGACCTAGAAAAGGCTTACGACAGAGTTCCCAGGGAGGTTCTTTGGAGGTGCTTGGAGGTCAGGGAGGTACCCATGGCATACACTGAGGTGATTAGGGACATGTACGATGGCGCAAAGACTCGAGTTAGTTCAGCGGGGGGAGATTCAGAGCATTTCCCTGTGGGGATGGGATTGCACCAGGGATCGTCCCTTAGCCCCTTTTTATTTGCCTTGGTGATGGATGTGTTGCCGCAGAAAATTCAAGGTGAGGTGCCCTGGTGTATGTTATTTGCGGACGACGTAGTTTTGATTGAGGAGACACGCGAAGGAGTTAACGACAAATTGGAGGCTTGGAGAAAGACCCTGGAGTCTAAAGGGTTTAGGTTGAGCAGGACCAAGACAGAATATGTGGAGTGCAAGTTCAGTGAGGTGACATATGTGACCGACGTGGAAGTGAGGCTTGACACGCATGTCATCCAAAAAAGAGATAGCTTCAAGTACCTTGGGTTTATTATCCAGGGTAACAGTGAGATTGACGAGGATGTGACCCATCGGATTGGTGCAGGGTGGATGAAATGGCGGCTCGCATCCGGGGTCTTGTGAGATAAAAAGGTGCCTCTCAAACTGAAAGGCAAGTTCTACAGAGTAGCAGTTAGACCGGCTATGTTGTATGGGGCGGAGTGTTGGCCGGTCAAGAACTCTCACGTTCAGAAGATGAAGGTAGCTGAGATGAGGATGTTGCGCTGGATGTGTGGGTTTACTAGGAGGGATAGGCTTAGGAATGCGAATATTCGAGAGAAGGTGGGAGTGTCTTCCGTGGAAGATAAGATGCGGGAAATGAGGTTGCGATGGTTTGGGCATGTGATGAGGAGAGGCGCAGAGGCCCCTGTGCGGCGGTGTGAGAGGATGGCTATGGATGGATTTACGAGAGGTCGTGGTAGACCGAAGAAATATTAGAGAGAGGTGATTAGGCGGGATTTGGTGCAGTTGCAGCTTACCGAGGACATGAACTTAGATAGGAAGGTGTGGAGGGCTCAGATTAGGGTTGTAGGTTAGTAGGTTGGTTGGTTTCTTTGAAGGGAGGAGTGAAAGGTTTTGTTGTCTTTTTGGTAGTTGAAAGGCTACGCTTGTAGCTTTTGTTTCTTCTGCGCCGGCTACTTGCTAGTGCCTTGTGTAGTTAGATTTTTATATTATTTTATTGTAATATAGTTTTGTGTTTATCTGTTGTTTTGTTTATTGGTTTTATCTCCTGAATTGCTTTGAGCCGAGGGTCTATCGGAAACAACCTCTTTACTTCATTCTGGGGTAAAGGTATGGTCTGCGTACATCTTACCCTCTCCAGACCCCACTTTGTGGGAATATACTGGGTATGTTATTGTTGTTGTTGTTGTTGCAAAGCAAAGTTTTGAGTATGTTCTAAATACCCCGAAACTCGTTTCATAGCCATTCAATAAATTTGGTTGGAATTACTTGTGTATTGACTCAATTTACTTATAGCGCATGCTATATCTGGTCGTGTACAATTCATGATGTACATTAAACTTCCTAACAATCTGGCATAGTCCAATTGAGAATGACTTTCACCTTTATTCTTAGCAAGAGAAAGGTTCACATCAATTGGCGTTTTTGCAACTTTGAAGTCCAAATACTTGAATTTTTCAAGTACCATTTGGATATAATGAGATTGAGACAATGCTAGACCTTGAGGAGTTTTGTGAATCTTAATTCTCAATACCAAATCAGCAACTCCTAAGTCTTTCATATCAAATTTACTAGTAAGCATATGCTTCGTAGCATTTATGTTAGTAATATCGTTACTCATTATCAACATATCATCCACATATAGACAAACAATGACTACTTGAATTGGAGTGTTCTTATTATAAAGACATTTGTCACACTCGTTAATTTTTAAGCCATTTGACAACATTGTATGGTCAAATTTTGCATGTCATTGTTTGGGTGCTTATTTTAGTCCATACAAGGATTTAACAAGCCGACACACCTTCTTTTCATTTTCAGGAACTACGAACCCTTCGGGTTGTTTCATGTAGATTTCTTCCTCTAAATCTCCATTTAAAAAGGCTGTTTTCACATCCATTTGATGAATTTGAAGACCGTACACAGCGGCTAATGCTATTAACACTCGAATAAATGTAATTCTTGTTACCAGTGAGTACGTATCAAAGTAATCGAGACCCTCATATTGTCTAAATCCTTTGACTACAAGTCTTGCTTTTATATTTATCAATAGTGCATCATCTTTCATTTTCCTTTTAAAAATCCATTTGGAACCTAAAGGCATATTTTCTGGAGGAAGATCAACCAATTCTCACGTATGATTATTCAGTATGGATTCAATCTCACTATTGGCTGCCTATTTTCAATATTGTACTTCCAAAGAAGTCATTTCTTCTTTAAAAGTTCGAGGCTCATTTTCTAACAAAAATGTTAGAAATTCTGGTCCAAAGGAAGTAGAGGTCCTTTGACGTTTGCTACATCTTGGATTTTCCTTATCAAGATCATTTTTTGTTGTTTCTTCCCGAGGTCGTTTAGATCCTTTGTTAGATGACTCACATTTCATTTTATACGGATATATAGTTTTAAATGTTTTTGCATTATCTGATTCAATTAGCGTATTCACATGAGTGTCGGGATTTTCTGATTTATGAATAAAAAATCGATATGCTTTACTATTTGTAGCATATCCTATGAATACATAATCAATTATTTTTGGTCCTATTTTTACCCTTTTAGATTTAGGAACTTGTACTTTAGTCAAACACCCCCACACTTTCAAGTATTCGAGGTTAGGCTTTCTTTCTTTCCATTTTTTATATGGAATAGATTGTGTTTTACTATGGGGAACTCTATTAAGTATTCGACTAGCTGTAAGGATAGCTTCCCCCTACAAGTTCTGGGGTAAACCAGAACTTATTAACAAGGCATTCATCATCTCCTTAAGTGTTCTATTTTTTCTTTTTGCAATTCCATTTGATTGTGGCGAGTAAGGAGCAGTTGTTTGATGAATAATGCCATATTCCAAACATATTTCTTCAAAAGAAGATTCATATTTGCCGCCTCTATCACTCCTTATCATGTTGATCTTTTTGTTAAGTTGTGTTTCAGCTTCACTTTTGTATTGTTTGAATGCTTCAATTTCCTCATCTTTACTATTAAGTAAATATACATAAAAGTATCACGTACTATCGTCAATAAAGGTTATGAAATACTTTTTTTCACCGCGAGATGGTATTGAATTCATGTCACAAATATGTGTGTGAATTAGTCTAAGGGATTTGAATTACTTTCAACTTACTTATAAGTATGCTTAACATACTTAGATTGAATGGGAGGTGACTCTCAAGTCTCAAAATTAATTTTGGTGATATTGACCAAGCCTAATGGTCAAAGACACTTAAAAAATTAATTAAGTTAATTAGGGACTCAATTAACATTTTTAAAACTTCTTAATCATTTTAAAAATATAAATCAACCCACAACTATATTTAATAAAAACAAAAAATTCAAAGTCAAAAATCACTTTTCAAAATCAAACTCCCAAACCGTTTCCTCGTCTGTCTCTCTTTCTCTCTCAAACCTGCTGCCCTCCATCGACAACAGATTGATGAGACAGTCATTGTCCGGCAATTTTCAACCTCCGGCGATCCCAATTTCCATTTCTTCATCGTTCCTTTTCGATTTTCAATCGTCAATCTCTATTTTTCCATAGGTAAAGGCTTCCCTTTTTTTAATTTTCAAAAAATTAGGGCTTTTTAGTTATAAAGATAAATATGGACTTGAGTTATCTTCTCTCTAGTGAGAGTTAACAAGAATGGGTTTTTGATGCTTAAAAAGGAAATGAGAACCCGAAAAACCCTAATTTTTGGTTTTCTTTGGAATCAGAGTAAAATATGTTGTTGTTGTTGTTAGGGATCTTGTTGTTGTTGTTTTTGTTCTCGAATAACAATTGAGTTTTATTGGTGTTGTAATATTGGTAAATGTTGGTGCTGTTCTTGAACATTGTTGTTCAAATGATTATATTTGTGGCTTGTTGTTTATGTTGTTGTTATGTTTGTGTTTGGTGTTCTTAGAGCTATTGGTGTTGTTGTTTTTGTTGGTGTTATTGATGTTGTTTTATTGGTAAATATTGGTATTATTTTTGATTTTGTATGGTATTACTCTTGAAAATTATTATTCAAGTGGTAAAAATTGGTTTATGTTGTTTTTGTTGGTGGTGTTCTTGGTGATATATGTATATATGTAGTAAAAATATTATTAATATCCCAACAGATGTGTAATATGTTGCAACCGAATAAGAATCTGTTGAAATATATTAAGCATATATTGGAAACAACTATACCATCTGTTGGTTTACTCTTATTATGTTTCCAACAGATGCATCATTTGTTGGAACAGATGGGTCATCTGTTGGATGAAATCAAAACAATAGGTCTACTTCTTTGATTTCATCCAACAGATGCCTCATATGTTCCAACAGATGTGCAACAGATGAGACATCTGTTGGAATAGATTAGGCATCTGTTGGAACATATGAGGCAACATATGGGTCATCTGTTGGATGAAATCAAAGCAGTAGGTCTATTGTTTCAATTTTATCCAACAGATGACCCATCTGTTGCAATAATTATTTGTACATGTTAAATTCACTGTTACCCTTTTTTTTAATGATGCACAAATTAATTATAATCTTTTTTATTTTACTCTGATTTGTAGATAAAATGGCTCCCACTAAAAGAAAAGAAAGTGAATGAACTCCAAAGAAAAAGAGTAAAGTAGCTAAGACTGTACATTCACCACTAGAGGAGCTTGCTGTACAAGAAGTATCTCAATTAGAAGTAGAAGTCTCTTCTCAGTCAGCTGAAGGTGTAGAAAAAGAGAAGAAAAGAGAGGAAGTAGAAAGTAGTGAATTACTTGGAGATGATGAAGAAAGTGAGGAAGGAGAAGAGGAAGGTGAGGAATAAGAAAGTGAGAAAGGAGAAGAGGAGGAAGGTGAGGAAGAAGATGAAGAACAAAGTGAGAAAGGAGATAAAGAGCAAATTGGGAAAAGAGATATATCTAAAAGTGAAAGTGGGGAAGATGATGATTCTGAGAGTGAGAAAAGAGATAATGTTGGTGAAGATAATGAAGAGGAAAGTGAGAAGTTGACTGGTGATGATGTTCTCAAAACTTTTAGTACTGACAAGTTCCATGTGGAGACGCCTCTAGATAATCCTACAGATTTGACTGGTGATTTTGTTGTTAAATCAGTCATGGGAAAAGCTTTTGATAATTTTAGGGAGATATTGAGGGATTAAAAATTGGAGGATTTTTTTAAGGCCAGCTGTTTTGGGTACTTTCTTGATCTGCCAGAGGATAATAATGCATGCTTTTAAATGACCATGGTCTATGGTCTTCTCAAGCGCAGGATTAAGTATGAGGGTGAGTATGATGAAAATAAGAAGGAGGATGATAAGAAGATGGATGAGATTTGGATAAATTATAGTGGCATGCCGGTTTGTTTTGGCATAAAAGAATTTGCCATAATAACTGGACTAAGATGTCATCCTCCTTTTAAACCATTTTCCACGGCTACACCATCAAAAAAGTCAAAGGAAGTCTCTAAAACAGCCAAGAAAGGCAAGACACCCAAGACACTTAGTAAAACAACCCCCAAAACCAACAAAGGCAAAGTTGATGAGTTGGTGGCCACTGTTGGACAAAGCTACAAAGTCAAAAGTTTGTTACTTGATCTCAAGAACAAAAAGATCTTGAAGAAGCACAAGGAGTCATTGTGCTTAGTTTGGTTTGTGCATGCCATTCTATGGGCCAGAGACACCAATAAAGTCATAGATGTTGAATTTTTAAAGCTTGCTCAGGATCGGGAGGCATTTAACAATTATCCATGGGGTTATGAAATCTTTAAGTTGACTATCAAATATTTGTTGACAAAGTTATCACCAAAGACAATCAACTTGTATGGCTTTCCTTGGGATTTCATGGTAAACTTTTGATTTTTTTCTTTAGCGTTTCATTTATTTTTGTTATTTAATAACTATTCTGATTTTTTGTTGGCATCTTATTTTTTTAGGCTTGGGCATTTGAAGCCATTTCTCACCTTCGACAATAAGTCAAGAACTACTCGAAAAAGATTTCTCTTCCAAGGATCCTTAGGTGGTTGACTGCTAAGAACAACTCTAAAGTGAATGCCCTTGATCTCTTTAACTCTCCTGAAGATACAATAAGTCTTCTTTTAAATAGAATAAATTTTACTTAACTTATCTCAACAGATGGGTGATCTGTTGCAGCATATAGGTCATTTGTTGCAATATATCTTTGAATCTGTTAACAGATTACCCATCTACTGCAACTTATACAACAAATGGATTATCTGTTACAACAAATCACCCATCTGTTACAACAGATCACCCATCTGTTTCAACAGATTACCCATCTGTTTCAACATATTACCCATCTGTTGTAACAAATTATTCATCTGCTATAATTTATATCTGAACAACTGGTAACATATCCTTATCTGTTGTAACATATTACCAATTTGTTACAACTTATAGGTTTATTTTAATATATCTACTTTTATGACTAATTAATATTTGATACTAATATATCTACTTTTGATTATAAATTGTGCATCCCTGGCTTGTTCCTACACAGTAAGAATTGCAAATGCCATTCTTTATTACTCTAGGGATTGTTGACATAAAACCAGACCCTAAGGTAGACTTGATAAAAAAGGAATTGGCTGGAGCAACAGCCATCACAAGAAAAGCACTTGGGGAGGATTATTTTGTTCTTGCTGATGTTGTTGTTGATACTGTTGGTGTTGGTGTTGGTGTTGGTGGTGGTGGTAGTGATAGTGTTGGTGTTTCTGTTGGTGGTGGTGGTGATGGTGTTGGTGATGCTCTTTTAGTTTTTTAACCAAGAAATGACCATGACTATGGTCATACTGGTGATGCTGATTTTGGTGGTGGACACACCCCTGACTTTGGTGGTGGACACACCCCTGACTTTGGTGGTAGACACACCCCTTTCAGTGTGCATACTATAAAATTGCCACACATGGGTTGACAATCTTTTCCTGGTGTTGCTTCTTCTAGCTCTAGCTCTTGTTCTGCATGCAAATACCAAGAGTGCAAGGAAAAACACAATGGAGTGATTAATGCTCTTGATGCATTAACTAAGGCTTTAAAGGAATTGACATCTAAAAAGATTGTCATCCCATCAAGAAAGATTACAGAGCCATTCACTCCATTGCAGGTTAAGATTAGGAGGACAAAAAAAATCAATTTCTAAGGAAATATCAAATGTTAAGTCAAGAAAACTTGTAACTGCTCTTTCTTGCATTGTTGGGAAAGTTCCAAGGGCTATAGGAGAGAAAGGAGAGTTGAAGAAGGTAAATATTTACAAGTTGGTGAGTGCCACAAGAAAGGCAAAGCTAAAAACTCTGATGAATTCAAAAAAGACCCCAGAAACTTACTCTATGCATGAGTTTGGTGCACAAGACTTCAAGAACATGAGTGATATGAAGTATTGGTATGTAGACTGGGTAAATTACTTTTACTAACCTTCTATTTATTTAATTTCATTAGTATGTTTATTTAGATGATCCATCCATCTGTTGCATAAGTTTCAACAGATGAGTCATCTGTTCCAACATATGGATCATCTGTTACAACAAATGATCCATCTGTTCCAATAAATGGATCATCTATTGAAACAAATTGACCAACAAATGACTCATATGTTGGAACAGATGACACATATGTTGGAACAGATGACACATCTGTTGGAACATATAACTCATCTGTTGGAACAGATGACTCATTTGCTGCAACCTTTTAATTGTTATAACTTACAAACTTATATATATTATATTATTATTCTAGTATGTTGATGAAATTTTTCTTCTGATACGGGTGAGGCATCTAAAATGCATTCAATTCTATGATCTTGGAGATAGAATCATGGACCTTAATTTTTATGGTAATTTCCTCGATCGGTACAAGCAACTCAGTGAAGAAGCAACAACACTTGGTGACAAAAAGATAGAGGAGTTACTTACTGAGTTTGAATGAGATGATGACATAATTGACTACGTCAGAGGAAAGAGACCATATCCAGATGCCATGGATTGGATAGAGGCCAAGAGAATCATAGAAGTCATGAATTTAGAAAAGAAGCATTTTGTGACTCTTGAGATCAGAATGAGTGAGGGAGTCATGAATGTCTATGACTGTAACATACCAGTGTTTGAATTTTTGATATTCATGGAGGGTTTATTGGAGTTGTTCCCTAGATTGTTGAAGCAAAGTGGCCTTATAAATCACTTGCCGGAAAGATTGCTCAACGAACGATGGACTTTTGAAGATAAAAAATAAAACCTTTCGAAAAATGAGACTTTTGCCACGTGCGGGTCATACTCGCTTGCTTTCATTGAGCATTTGATAAATGGCACTTGTATGACAACTCCCGACACTCTAATGAATGATAATTTAGTTGCAAGAATGCAAGAGGTCTGGGCTGCTGGGGTGGCTTTTAAGAGTTTGGAGTCCTGATATAGGTCGTAATTTACAGATAATCTTTTCATTTTTAGTATTTTATTTAATTATATTATATATTTGGTGATGATAATATTGTATATTTAATAGATGTTCAGTTATTATGTCATAAATTTTATTTTATCCTTTGATTTGAAAAATATTGGATTATTACTAAAAATTAATTACACATCTGTTGAAAATAATCAGACAGATATAGACATTTGTTGCAGCAGATGATTCATCTGTGGCAACAAATGACACATCTGTTGGAAATAATCAAACAGATATAGTCATCTATTGCAATAGATCAATAATTTGTTACAACATATGACTCATCGGTTGGAAATAATCAAACAGACTCTACACATGTTGCAACAGATGACTCATCTGTTGGAAATAATCAAACAGATATAGGCATCTGTTGCAACAGATGACTCATTTGTTGGAAATCATCCAACAGATATAGACACCTGTTACAAAGGATGAATGATATATTGTAGCAGATGTCTAATATGTTTGATTATTTTCAACATACTCTACATATGTTTGATGTGAATTGCTTAATTAACCCATGATTAGTAATAAATAAAGTTATTTAACTATAATTAGCTTTCAATTAACAACTTCAATTACAATCTCAATGAATTACATAATAATTACATGATCAACTAAGTGTAGTGATCCTAAATAGATGGATCAATTGACTTATTTGATGTGAATTGCTTAATTAACTCATGATTAGTAATAAATAAAGTTATTTAACCATAATTAGCTTTCAATTAATAACTTTAATTACAATCTCAATGAATTACATAATAATTACATGATCAACTAAGTGTAGTGATCCTAAATAGATGGATCAATTGACTTATTTGATGTGAATTACTTAATTAACCCATGATTATTAATAAATAAAGTTATTTAACCATAATTAGCTTTCAATTAATAACTTTAATTACAATATCAATGAATTACATAATAATTAGATGATCAACTAAGTATAATGATCTTAAATAGATGGATCAATTGACTTATTTGATGTGAATTGCTTAATTAATCTATAATTAGTAATAAATAAAGTTATTTAACTATAATTAAATTTCAATTAACAACTTCAATTACAATCTCAATGAATTACATAATAATTACATGATCAACTATGTAGTGATCCTAACTAGATGGATCAATTACAATCTCATTAAGGATTACTACACTTAGTTGATCATGTAGTTATTATGTAATTCATTGAGATTGTAAAGAAGTTATTAATTAAAAGCTAATTATAGTTAAATAACTTTATTTATTACTAATTATGGGTTAATTAAACAATTCACATCAAACATATGTAGTGTATGTTGAAAATAATCAAACATATTAAACATCTGCTGCAACATATCATTCATCTGTTGCAACAGATGTCTATATCTGTCAAATGATTTCCAACAGATGAGTCATCTGTTGAACCAGGTTAGTTATCTGTTGCAACAGATGTCTATATATCTGTTGGATGATTTCCAACAGATGAGTCATCTGTTGTAACAGATGATTTATCTGCTGTAACAGATCTCTATTTCTGTTTGATAATTTCCAACATATGAGTCATATATTATAACAGATGATTCATCTGCTGTAACAGATATCTATATCTGTTTGATTATTTCCAATAGATGAGTCATCTGTTGCAACATATGAATCATCTATTGTAACATGTGTAGAGTCTGTTTGATTATTTCCAACAGATGAGTCATCTGTTGTGTAACAGAGGACTCATCTTTTGCAACAGATGTCTATATCTGTTTGATTATTTCAAGTAGATGAGTCATCTGCTGCAACATATCATTTATCTGCTACAACATATCATTCATCTGTTGCAATAGATGACTATATTTGTTTAATGATTTCAAATATATGAGTCATCTGTCGTAACAGATGTATAATCAGAAGCAACATGTGCTGAATCTGTTTGATTATTCCCAACTTCTGTAGTAACCTATTTAATTATTTCCAATATATTTCACCATCAGTTACAATATATAAATGAGTTAAGTTCATAAACATCACCAATTGAAATATCATAGAAAAATACTAACAAATTCAGAATAACAATACTATTACTATTACAACAATGGAGAAAATGAGTGCAACATTAATAATTATGGAGCATTCCAATATAGGCATGTAGTTCTTTTGTGGACAATCGTCTTACATATAGAACACTTATTTTTTTCGTTAGAAATAATTCTCTGACTCCACGCCTCCTTTTTTTTGCCTTCTTCCCAGTTTGCTTGGGTCAATATGTGAAGGAGATATTTCTCTCTGTAAAATCTCCAAAGGAACATTCCAATATTCGTCAGAAGGCGCATGCTGAATTTCCTCACAGTATGCAATGATGTATCTCTCCACCGTATAATATGAGGATGAATACTCATAAATCCGCCTACCAAAGTCTCACTATATTGGACTCGAAGCGCTGCCATAGCATGTGGACAAAGTATTTTATCCAGGTCAAATACTCTACATGTACAAGATCTTTCTTGCAAATCGATCGTAGCAACTTCACCATGACCGGTGACACTGAACCTGTAGTTGGCAGTTTGATGAGCCAATAACTTGTTCCCCAATTTGACGTACTCTGTTATTTTCTTTTTTATTTTAAGGACAAAGATGGTTGGTGAGTTGATGAAATTCCTACGCCTCTCGTGAAATTTTTGTGCAAATCTCCTATTTATTTCATTAAATAGAGCGACAATGGGAAATTTTCTTTCAACGTCGAACATTGCATTCACCGACTCAGCAATGTTTGTCATCATAATGTTATACCTATACAAATAAATAATCACTCAATAAGGTATAATTGATAATAAGCTCAAACAATCACTCAATTTATAATATTATACCTATTTCCCAGATATAATGCCCTGCTCCACCTGTGGAATCCAACACGTTCAAGATGTTCAGCTTCTCCGGGTACCAGGTCTCTTATTTGATTAAAATGGTCATTGAACTCATCAATCTTGTACGCTTTTGCTGCTTTATAAAAATGAGATACGACCTTCATATTGTGAGAGTTGTTTTGAATATTTTCCCCAAGGTTCCTCATGCAACAACCATAATGATCTGTAGGGTAGACAATTGAAACCAACTTCTTGATACTTGGATGCCTATCAGAAATTATGCACAAAATCAGCAGTATCATCTAGATAGCTTCTCATTTGTTTTAAAAAAATATCGGTATGAGGCATCGCACTCCTTGTCAACTACAAAAAAAGTGAGTGAAAAAATATGATTCTCCGCATCCTGTGCCACAGCTGACAATAAAACTCTTTCATACTTTCTCCTCAAGAATGTCCCGTCAACGGCTATGACTTTTCTCATTTACTCAAAACCACGTATCCAAGCCCCATAGGATACAAAAAAGTACTTGAACTTTCCATTTTCATCAACTTTCAATGCTGTCTTACTTCCTGGATTTGCGGACTGAAGCATATAATGGTAAGCATCAAGCACTGCATACGTGTGCTCATGTGTTCCCCTAACCAAAGACTTTGCAATCTCCATGCCCTTTTAAATCTTTCAATAACTCACCTTAACACCCAATTCTGTATGAATTTGATGTTTCATGTCTTGTGTAGATGGGCCTTTACCTTCGGGGAACCTATCTTTGAAAATTTCACTGATCACTTTTGCTGTGGCGTATAGATTATGACTCATGATATGCTAAAAACCACACATGTGATACTTTACATAGGTTGTAATACAGAATCTGTCAGAACTTAAAAGTTTCACAGTCCTAATCCACCACTTGCACTCCAAATGTATACATCTAAAACAATACATATTACGCGAATTAATCACCTTCTTGAGTCTAAAATCTTTTTTAAGCATGCAATTTTCAACGAAGTTGCTAGTTCTTGAATGACATTCCCTTAGAAAAACCTGTTTCATCCTCTTGCACATGGCTAGACTGTATTGATTGAGAATTGCCTATTGTCTTGCTCCCACCATCAGTTGTCAGAATTTGGTCATCCCACAGCTTGGACCATCCAATTTATCTCCATTTCCATCATTTGGAATATCCATATCTACTGTAATGATCAGGTCCGTCATTATGTTAATTCTCTCGATTTCGTAAATTTAGGGAAAAGGATTAAAAAATCATTGGGGGTAAGTAGGGTGATGTCATGGAAAAATTATGATTTTCATAAATAATCTAGGCTGATGTCACTCTGCTATAGTGATAATTTATTCTGCTATAGCGAAACCGCTGTAGCGGAGGATTGGACCGCTATAGTGGAGTTACGGGGGGCAGTAGCCTATGATGGGATTTTATTAAAAAGTCTCTTCTCCTTAGTTGGAAAGCATACAAGGGTTCCTCCAAAAACCCTCCCATGCTACTCCAAGGCTGGGGAATCATGAGGAGGAGGGGTCTTGGCTGAAGGGACGCGGAATAGTGGATTCCAAGACCACCATTCAGCCGAGAACGCATTCATGGAGCCAGAAATGCACCATTGCAGCTGCTTGGCACCCATGTAGGCTAAGTTTTCATGAGTAGTTAGACCTGTTTACTTTCCATACTTGTTGTATAGTAGAAAATAGAGAATCCATGTTTTAGGCCTCCGGGCACGGAGTCTGGCAGATTTGGGATTTGGTTGTGTTGATTCTAGGTTGTACGGAGTAAATGGATAGTCTTGTGATTGTGTTATGTGTTCACATTGTACATATTGGTGTGATAACTTGATAGATTAAGGGACTAGTATGTCGGAAAGGTTCGGGGAACCGAGAAAGTGCTTGAAGTTATGGGAAATGGGAATAGGAAACTCCTAGGTGGGGTTTCAGGAATGTTTATGGCCTGAGACTTAGAGGAGGTCTTTCTAAGGTTAGGGAAAGTAAATTGTGTAGCTGCTTA
The DNA here is from genome assembly GCA_003996215.1 of Jaltomata sinuosa. Lineage (NCBI taxonomy): Eukaryota > Viridiplantae > Streptophyta > Magnoliopsida > Solanales > Solanaceae > Jaltomata > Jaltomata sinuosa. Next base: position 728,546 of record QJPP01000606.1, on the reverse strand, counting down.
TGTGATTAATAAAAAGGGAAAATGCTAGTTACATTTGATTAAATAAAAAGGGTGAACCGAGGATAGTTTTCGGACGGGATTTATTAGTTCGCTGTTGTACCCGGAAGGGGGTAGGTGATGGCTTACAACTTCTATGAATGCTGTATATTCATGTGTTTGTATCTAGGTGATTGTATGAATTACATTGCTTAGGGAAATTGCGTAGAATGTCTAAGATTCCTGCTTTACAGTCTGTGGTTGAATGGTATTTGCTTGTTGGTTTACATGTTGTGTGTTCATGCATTTGACTGTGGATTATTGACATTCGGTTGGCTCGGGTACCACGCCTGGTATGGGTATTACAAATGGTTGGCACGGGTATAACAATTGGTTGGCACGGGTACCACGCCTGGTATGAATTTACTTTTGTTGCATCATTGCATTGTTATTTTGGTGTTTCATTGACTGATGTTGGTTCCTTGAGTGAAACGGGTTGCTTATCATAATGTGATAATTGTTATTGGTTCCTTGAGTCAACCGGGCTGTTGTGGGATTGTGATGTCAATGGGTGGTCCTCGAGTGGCCGAGAATTTTTTGTATAACTATTGTGTTGGTCTTGAGTTAGGCCGGGTTGATCATTGACACTTAGGTGTTGTTTAGAAGGGATCCCGGGGTGGGTCTGTATAATAGAAAGGGGAGGTTATTCATGTACATATTCTTGCAGGTCGCCATCATTGAGCGTGCCTAGATGGTCAGGGATTAATTGTGATTAATGACTAAGGTCGGTCTCGGTATAGATCGGGGTAGCTGTTGATACCGAGGGTGGTTAAGGGGATCCTTGGAGGGTTTGGGTCATGTGCCGAAAAGGGAATTATATGTAACCCTAGTGTTGTTGTTAAATGTGGCAAGGGTTGGTAGGTGGATTTCACGTGGTGGATAGACTGGGAGGAAGACTGAGAGTCTAGGGTTGTGGTTCTAGTCATCGCGAATATATTAGAAGATTTACTAGAGATCCGTGGAGGGTTGGACCCTGGTGAGTAATGTTACGAGTATAAGTGGTCGAGCTGGGCAGTTAGCCATTAAGTCTGAAGGATAGTTAGAACAGTGGACTTAGGTAAGGGAAGGGTAGTCCAGGTATGGACATGGATATCGGTGAAGGGTGAGATGACTTGGGAAGTTTAGGGTATTATTCCTTGGGAAGTCTAGAATATTAAGACTTGGGAAGTCAAGGATTAGTTGACTTGGTAAGTCTAAGGTTAGTGTGACTCGAAAGTCTTGAGAATGAGGGAGTCGGCAGTGGACGAACGTTGGAGGATGGGAACCAAGTTATATTAATTTCACTCATTTATTTCTTGTTTTCTCATATTATGGTAGGAGTGGATCCGAGTCGAATGATGATGCCTACCAGTACGTGTGTTTGTACTGACTCTACTCTTGCTATACCTTTTTGGTATAGTCTGGTTGCAGGTTGGTGATGTTTCATAGGTTCACGGTGATAAGGATATCCAACGGCTTCTATCTTCGATTTCCATAGCGGAAGTTGTATCTTTTCCTCTTGTGTCATCTTGTAGTAGCTCTTGTACCTATTTTGACTAGGTTCTAGGAGGGTAATTTATATTTCAAAAACTTTTTTCTATTTCCCAATGTTGTAATGATAAGGTCTTCATATTGAAAGGAAAGGTTATTTTTTTTAACTATCTTCCTATTTTCCGCAAGTTACCTGTTGGACAGGGGGTGAGGGTTTGTCTATCTAGGTGATTAGAGTAGGTGTCTGCGCGGCTCGGTAGGTTGGGTCGTGACATCTACTCTATCCTCCAACTCATCATTTAACATATCTTGTTGGTCTTGAGCTAAATTGGGGTTCTTTATTGGCTTTTCAATTACGTATACCCTTAAAATGGGCCCAGTTGCATCACTCTAATAAGCACGCAAACGAACTTGATCCTTTATCTTAAAAGGCAAGACCCTCTGTTTTTCAAAAGAGCTGTGCATGTAACTGATGACAAAATCTTTTGGTTGACAATTTAATTCGCAACAACTAATGATTAAGTTCACAAAATTATCATACAAAATCTCTTTGGACTGTCATCGCTATCGTCTCTAATATGTCACCATCCTTTTAACGCCAAATAAATCGATTGTTCTTCTCGATCCATTCACCATGACAATAAACTCCTATTGTTATTGATTCCTCCATTAATGGTACCTAAAGAAACTAGTTAAAAAAATCAATAATGATAGTATAGTAAAGTTGAGTGGCTATATTCAACAATAAAATTATATCATTGTCCCAACAAGCAACAGATCACTCACATGTTGGATACATGTTCAGAAACAACTTGCAACAGATGACCTACCTGTTGGATCAAGCTACTGGTTCTGAACATGAATCCAACAGGTAGGTCATCTGTTGCAATAAATAGCCTATCTATTGCAACAGATGACCTACCTGTTGGATTCAACTACTGGTTCTGAATATGAATCCAACAGGTAAGTTATCTGCTGCAATAAATGACTCATCTTGATACAATAACGGATACGCGAAAGATAAAGAAACAAAGAAAACAAGGAATTAAAAATAAAAAGGATAGAAAGGTAGATACAAAAGTGAAATCAAAGACAACCAATACTATATTAAAGTAACGGCCTCCTTCGAATATTCAAATAAGTACCTAAATTATAGAGATAACCCTCAAGAGGAATGATTTCCTCTAGCAAGCAATCACATCAATATTTCAAGCAACAATGGCCTTAGCCTCAATTCTCACAAGAGTTTCACACATAATCTCAATAATCAAAATAGTCTCTCTAATAAAATGGCTAAGTGTAGTATTTATACTAAGCTAGACTAAGGGTGAAGACTAATAATAATTATTACAAAAATACCCTTAATGAAGTGATGGTCTTCTTAGTCTTCTTAAACTTGAGGACTTGTATTCTAAAAATAGCCATTTTGCATACATAGCCCTTTTTCTCCCTTCTTCCTTGTACTTCTGTTTGAGCAAGTGCTTGGCCTTCAAGTATTCATCCCAATCACCCTCCAAGCCTCCAAAGTAGTGACTCGATGAAAAGTCTATAAATTCCTTAGCTCGGCTTCGTGTGCAAGGTTTTGAGGAAACTTGGCTTGCATCATTCTCCCTTTCTTGAAAATGATTCGTCCACGAATACAAACCTAGCAAAACCATAGGGAAAACAAACAAACAACAAATACCTCAAGGGATGAGGGTTAGTCTTAGCACTATCAATCCTTCCAACATGCCAAGGATACACAAACTTGTTATATAACCAAGCATCAACTATACTCAAAAGGAACAATCTTTCAAATGAAATACAAAATACTTGGCTATTCCAAAGATCATGAAATATGGATTTCCTAAAAGTTCCAATGGTTTAAAAATACCAAGTAGTCAATATCCCATTGGTTCTAGGAGACACAAAGCACAATTCATTCTCTGTTTCAAGATAAAACCACTTCCAAGATGATACCATGATCAAATCATACAAATTTAAAGTACCACCGGGATCAAAAGGAAAGGGCATCCACATATCGTGATCAATAAAACAAGCATCTACCCTCTTAGAACTAATATCAACACAAGATGCACACTCAACACAAGTAAGAGTATCATCAAATGCAAATAGATAGTAAAGAAAGGTGTTTCACAAAATTACTTCACCCGTGGGGTACTCACTTATAAGATCACTATTAGATACAACAATTTCACCAAGCATATTAGCAAGAATAGGACAATCCAAAGAAGAAGTCCCATATTTCAAACAAGTATCACCTTCCTTTTCAAAAGAAGAATCCCTCATTTGACACAAACCACCACTGACATCAAAGAGGTTATCACACAAGTCATCACATGAAATAAGTAATTCATCCTTATCTTTATCAAACAAAGGTGGGGTTTCATACAAAGGATCACAATCAATACCAACATCACAAGAACAATCACTAGTTGGGTTTCTTAAATAATCAAGCAAATCAATGTTATCTTTACCCAAAAGATCATCCTTTTTAAAAAGTGAGAGGTCGATATCAACAATCGGATAGGTAGAACAATCGTCACCCAACCCTATATTCTTAATGGATTTCAAGAAATAGGACAATAAGTGAAGTTTAAGCATACTATCTTTCTTTTCAAACATATTACTCTATTCACTCTCTTCACTCTCATCATCACATAACAATGTATTATCATTCAAAGCACAAGTGTCAACACTAGGTGGACACAAATCAATCTTACAAGAAGAATCAATTCGGTCATCAATAGGATCAACTAGTGTATGAACACTCTCAACAAAGACATTATCACTATATGGAAAAGAATCACACAATAATGTACTATCATTCAAAGCACAAGTGTCAAAACTAGGTAGACACAAATCGATCTTGCAAGAAGAATCAATTCGGTCATCAATAGGATCAACTAGTGTATGAACACTCTCCACAAAGACATTATCATGATATGGTAAAGAATCATTAAGCTCACAAGAAGATGAGCTATCACTCACACTTTGTTCATTGGAGAGTTTTAAAGTGTCAAGTTTAGCTATTTTACCTTGAAGTTCACAAGAAAGACCTTCTTTACCTTGGAGTGAAACTCCCCTCAACGTGTTGAAATATGCTTCAAGCCGTTTGTCTAATGAGACTATCACATTCATCACATCATTAAGGGTAATCTCCTTGTTGAGAGTTTGTGCTCCTCTGTTTGCCAACTTTGTACCTACATACTTATCCTTACTAAGAGAAGGACAAACAAGAAGGTTAGATTGATTTTGTGGAAACTCTCTCACTTCACTCCACACATCCTCTCCTTTTTCCTCTCTAGAGGTGCCACTTTGCACTCTCTTACTTCTCTCAATCTTTTGTCTCTCATTGTCATCGGAAGAAACACCAAGAATCCTTTTTGAGGAATCTTGCTTCTTCTTTTGGGAAGTGTCTTTGATTCTCTTATACCCCTTTTTCATGAGGTTCGGGATAATGGTACCTCAATTTTTCTGTTAGTGCATCCCAAGTGTCAATTGGGCTTCGCAATGCCTTTTGTCGCTTAAGATAATTCTTCCAATAGATGACAAGTTTTCTTTCAAAGGTTCCAAAAATCAAATCTATCTTCCTTTCTTGTGAATAGTTTTAGCTAGCAAAGATTGCATCTATCATGAATTCCCATTTTTCATACTCTTCTTCACCAGCTTCCATAAATAATATAGGCCATTTCAAATTGGGAACTTGAACCTTTGCATTTGTAGACATACTTCCTTATAACTCCAAATACCTACAAAACGAGTAAACAAGATTAGTAATAAAAAGTTCCTAACTTTTTTTTCCACTCGTATTTGCACTCTTTTGTGCTTGGCTAGCACCACTCAAATATACTCACACATTTTATCCATTTACCACTCAAGGATCCGGCCAAAGTTGGTATTCAATTCGATCAATCGCTTGCCAAGAGTCACAAACCAACCTTAAGGGTAAAATGGATTTTTGTTGACTCGAGAAAGAACACTCAAAAGCTAATGGATGAGAGCCAAGAATTTTCAACGAAAATAAGCTAGAAAAGTTGAAGAAGAAAGAAAAAAAAATAGCACGAAAAAAGAATATTTGGACTCAAGAACTAATTATCAAGCAAGTAGAAGAAATTAGTTGATGTTAATTAGTTTTAGAGAATTAAAGAAATGAGATGAGGATGAAGAACTAGTTAACAAGTAATTAAAATCAATAATTAATTATTAATTAGTTGAGAAATCAAAAGAAAAAAAATGAATGTAGGAGAAGAAACTGACCAAATCTGACAGTCAGAAAAAGTTCGGAGGGACCAAATCTGACACTCAAAAAAAATAATTGGGGGTTGAAATTGACACTTTGAAAACTTTTCTGCAATGTTGACTCTCTGAAGTTGACTGCCACATGCCACGTGGCGTGAATGGGCAACTCTGCCCCCATGGCAGCTTCGCTGGTAGCTGTGTGGCATTGACCGGTCAGCTGTCTGCTGACGTGGCAGGTCCACGTGGATTTTTTTTTTCAAATTCGACTTCTTTTTTTTCACTAGTAGACCCAACAAACACCTTTTGCCAAAATTCAAGAGTACTTAAAGATCAAATGCACCTTTTTGTCATCTTCTTCTTCAAGAACACTTGAAGATCTTCAAGAACTTCATGAACACCCAAAACAAAAACCTTCTTCAAAACATCACCAAAGCACTCCAAATTTTAGGTTAGCTCCCCCTCGACCTAGGGAAAACCCCCCAATCCATATTAACCTCAATTTCAGCCAAAATCAACAAGACCCTCTTGAATTTATTCAAGTCTTCAAAGCTTCAAAACTCTCCCATGGTAGAATCTTCTCCACAACTCGAAATGACTTGAAACTTTGAATTTAGACTAAAATGATACTAGGAAACAAGAATCTAGCATCAAAAATAACAAATTAAACAAACATAAATTTTGGGTTTTTTTGTTAATATCAAATTCCAAGATTAGATTTGTTTTAGATTTGTGAAAACAAATCTAAGCCAAGCTCTGATACCAATTAATACAATAACGGATACGCGGAAGATAATGAAACAAAGAAAATAAGGAATTAAAGTTAAACAGGATAGAAAGGTAGACAGAAAAGTGAAATCAAAGGCAACCAATACTATATTAAAGTAACGACCTCCTTCGAATATTCAAATAAGCACCTAACTTATAAAGATAACCCTCAAGAGGAATGATTTCCTCTAGCAAGCAATCACATCAACATTTCAAGCAACAATGGCCTTAGCCTCAACTCTCACAAGAGTTTCACACATAATCTCAATAATCAAAATAGTCTCCCTAATAAAATGGCTAAGTGTAGTATTTATACTAAGATAGACTAAGGGTGAAGACTAATAATAATTATGACAAAAATACCTTTAATGAAATGAGGGTCTTCTTAGTCTTCTTAAACTTGAGGACTTGTATTCTAAAAATAGTCATTTTGCATACATAGCCCTTTTTCTCCCTTCTTCCTTGTACTTCCATTTGAGCAAGTTGTTGGCCTTCAAGTATTCATCCAAAGTACCCTCCAAGCCTCCAAAGTAGTGACTCGATGAAAAATCTACAAACTCTTTAGCTCGACTTCGTGTGCAAGGTTTTGAGGAAACTTGGCTTGCATCACATCTGTGCAAGTAGGTTATCTGTTACAACAGATGGGTCATCTGTTACAACAGATTGGTCATCTGTTGCAATAGATAACTCATCTGTTGCAATAGATGAGCTATCTGTTGGATTCATCTTATATTAGCTGGCAAAGCTGGTTCAGAACCATAAGCTTAATCTAACAGATAAATCATCTGCTGCAACAGATGAGTTATCTATTGCAACAGATGAGTCATCTGTTGCAACAAATGACTTACCTGTTGGATTCATGTTCAGAACCAGTAGTTGGCATCCTTGGATTGGGTTATTAGGTTGGTACCACAGACCTTGACCGCTTTTCCTTGATTTGTCCTATTTCAATCCTCTGTTGTGTGTAGTACTCTTATATCTTGATATTATTACCCTTGTGGTCTTGTGAGGCCTTGTTGACTCTGGAACATAGATAGTGGGATCATTGGGAATGTCCGTGAGTCCCGGACATAGAATTATCCTTTTAGGCTGGTTATCCTTGCTTAGTAGCTTCAGATCCTGTGCAGGGCCGCTAGGTTGATTGTGAGCTGCCAGGCATCTATTTGTGATGATCATATCATTTCCATGCATATAAAGAGATTTTTCACATTTTATTATGGTTTTTGGCTTCGGGCCTACGAAAATTGATCTTCTAAACCTTGCATGCCCCCTGGGGCCCATTTTTGATTAAATTAGAGTTATAAATGATTTAACTTGATACGTGGATCTTCTTGGGGTAAAAGAAGATTAAAAATATGGTTTATATCATGATTTTACTACTATTGCTAGACTCGACCGGGTCAGAGTGCTAACTGAGTTTTCTTACTAATTTGAATGACTTTTGACTCGACCAGGTCGAGCGTTTGAGACATTTTACTACAGTTTTAGACTCGGTTATGCTTGGGCACCCTTGGGGGGGGGGGGGTTTGAGACATCTTTTCACAGTTTCAATCCTAGATAGGGTCAAGGCACGCATATTGAGACTTAACCACTAGCTTGAACCTGGACTCGATTCCAGAGGACACATTTTGATTCTGAGTTTTAGTATGGGGTCCGGGACCTCCATGGACCTTGCCACTCTGGGCCAGGGGCTTCGGGCTGCGTGTGCCAGGGGGAAGGGAATATGGTGGAGTAGAGGTATACGGGCTGAGTCCTTCAATGGAACCTGCCTGCTGGGTTCGATCGGCATCGGAGGAGGTACATACAGAGATTCTATTTCACCCTGAGGTCATCATGCATCATATCATCCATTGTTTGAGATACCACTATTATTTGCTGTTTGTTGATTGTACGCTCTAGTAGTATGGGATGCCAGAGGGTTTGTTTTCACTTGATTGCATTCCTCGGTTGTATGGGCGGCTGAGGGGCTGTAGGTATACTCTCTTTACTTAATTACGAATTTGTTCTCTACTACGGTTATGTGTGGAATAAGACTTGTTAGACTGTTACTTATAGATTTGAGAATTAGCATGGTTTGGGTATTTATTCATTCTGTTTATCGAGCATGTCTACTTTATCCTTCTCTCCCATTCTATATACTTGAGGTTACCGGTATACCATCCCTTGCTAGAACTTATTTATATATACTGTTTTTGCGAGGATCCCAGGTGCGTTGTTCTCATTTTCACATGTGTTTTCCATGTATATAATTTAATTGCTAGCCTTGCTTGTTGTTTTCTGTTGTCTTCCCTCTGGGCTAGTTCCTGTGTACTTTATCGTTGATTTCTGTGACTGTTTATTTCTACTCTGCCTGATACTGTTCTTTTACTTTTATGTGCCTAATCAGCCTATGATACCTACTGGGTACCTTATGCTTCGCATTTGGTGCTCACCCTACCCCCCTGCATCTTCTGGTGCAGATCTTGGTGTGAGCCATCGCCATTAGAGCGCTAGAGACTCGTGCGGGCAACTGTTTTTGGATCATCCAAGCTGAGGGTGAGCTCTTGGCGTTCAAATCTTGACTTTAGTTTATCCTTGATGTATTTTATATTCTTGTAGTCTTAGAGGCATCCTGTATATATTACTTTTGGTCCTTGTACTCCTGATGTAGTTCGGCTCTTATACACTATAATACCAGGTTTTGGGTTGATTTAGCTTTCTCTTTGTATTTATACTACTCTGGTTATCCAGTTTATTCATCTTGTTCCCTTGCTTCCGCTTATTTATTTGTTCTTCCGCTTAACCTATTAGAATGTATCCCATTACTAACCGTTCTGGGCTAGGGGAATTGGTTCGCCTACTGGGGGGTTGTAGGTGCCATCATGACCAATAAATCAGGTTGTGACAACTTGGTATCAGAGCTCTAGGTTCACCAGTGTCATCGGTATAAGAGCCAATGTCTAGTAGAGTCGTACGAATCAGAGCGGAGACGTCCGTACTCAATCTTCGGGAGGCTATAGTGACATCCTAGGGAAATGAATTTTCTTACTTCTCTTTTGTGCGTAGTATCCTTGAAGGCTCCTGGAAATCTCATTTTTTTTGGTTCACTCTTTCGCAGATGGTTCATACGAGATCGTCAGCTTCAGGCAGAGGAGAGCCTCCTGCCCCTATACCTCCAACTCCAGCTAGGGGCTGGGGTGGTCGCCGAGGTAGGGCTAGCGGTCGTCCTAGAGTAGCAGTGCCTGCTAGAGCTGCTAGAAAGGATATAGATCCTGAGTACAACCACGAGCCAGTGATAGCTCCAACTCAGCAGCATATGAACCCAGAGATAGCCCAGGTACCACTAGCTCCAGTATCAGCTTCAGCCCGAGCTTAGTCTTCAAATATTCGAGGTTTGTTACTTCAGCTTTTGGGTATGATTAGAGAGAGATCTTCAAAGGCCGTATTGACATCTGCTCAAGGGGAAACCCTGGGTGTACAGATTTCAGGAGTGCAGCCGGTTACTGTGGCTCCCCATGCTGAGGTTGTTCCAGTCCCATCGGTTGCCCATCCTATTGCTCCTTGCCCCACCATGACAGATGGGGAGCATAAGGCCTTGGGTAGGTTTCTGAGATTGGCACCGCCGAGATTTCCTGGTACGCAAGGTTAAGACCCCCACGATTTTATCACCACTTGTGATGAGATATTGCATCACTTGGGGTTATTAGAGACTCACGGGGTTGGCTATACTTCATATCAGCTGGAGGGTCTAGCGAAGTTATGGTGGAGAGCACAGGTTGCTTGCAGGCCTTCTACGTCACCTCTCTTGACCTGATCTGAGTTTTATGAGGCCTTTATGGCCAAGTTCTTGCCACAGAGTTACAGGGAGGGTTAGAGGGAGGAGTTCACTAGACTTTCTTAGGATTTTATAACTGTTTCACAGTATGAGACCTATTTCCATTAGCTTGCTCCGTTTGGGGCCATGATTATGCCTACTGAGGCTGACAGGGTTTGTATATTTGTTTGGGGGTTGCGTAGATAGTTCAGAGAGCCTTCAGAGATACTAGTTGCTAGAATACGGTTATTTTAGGCCATTGCAGACTATGCCCGCATAGTTGATGATTCGTGTCATCATGACACCGGGGCCAGAGATAAGAGGCCTCGACATTAGGGTGGTTACAGTGGTTTTAGGCATGGTGGTAGAGGTTCCGGCCAGTAGGGACGAGGTTATCAGCCACAACATCATAAGGGTCAGTCTAGTCGACCAGTTCAGGCTTCACTTCAGGCTTCGGGGTCTCAGTTTGAGCAGGGTCAGGGTAGCCATCAGGGCCAAAATGGTTAGTCTTCGAGGGGTGCATCTTTCGGGGCTTCAGGCCAAGGTGGCCATTCGGGTTCTGCTGGTTCATCCCGACTGGGTAGGTCATCAGAGGCTTGTTACACTTGTGGTATGGTTGGTCACTTTGCCAGAGATTTCCCCCATAGGGTATAGTTCAGCCGGTCGAGCCATTGCGAGTAGTTCAGCCTCTAGCTAGAGGGGGTTGTAGTTAGGCTAGAGGTGGTGTGCCACGTGACAGAGCAGGTGGTAGGGATGACAGTCTGGCAGGCAGAGGTTGCCGTCAGTTCTATGCGGTCCCTGGGAGACTGGAGGTAGAGGCCTCAGATGCTGTGATTACATGTACAATTTCTGTATGTCGTCAATCGGCTTATGCTTTGTTTGATCCTGGATCCACTTGTTCATATATATCTGCCTACTTTTTGCCTTGTTTTTGTATGGCTAGTGAGCCATTGTCTGTTCCTGTTTCTGTTTTGACCCCAGTAGGAGATTCTTTAGTAGTGGATCAGATTGTGAGATCTTGTGTGATTTCCATTGGTCATTTGGATACTTGGGCTGACTTGATGATACTTGATATGTTAGACTTTGATGTGATACTGGGCATAAACTGGTTATCCCCTCACTGTGTGGTTTTGGATTGTTATGCCAAGACTGTTACTATAGTCGTGCCCGGTGTGTCCCTGATTGTGTGGCAGGGTTCTGTTAGCCATGCACCGTCTGGTATCATCTCTTGTCTTCGAGCTAGGAAGTTGATTTCCAGTAGGTGTTTAGCTTATCTAACATATGTTTGAGATGCTAGTGTTGACCCTACGTCTCCTGAGTCTGTTCCTATGGTTAGAGACTTCCTAGATGTGTTTCCTACCGACCTGCCAGGCCTTCCACCTGAGAGAGATATTGATTTCGCCATTGAGTTAGAGCCAGGCACCAGACCCATTTTTATTCCTCCCTACCGTATGGTTCCTACTGAGTTGAGAGAGCTTAAAGAGCAGCTCCAGGATTTGTTAGCTAAGAGGTTTATCAGACCGAGTGTGTCTCCTTGGGGTGCTCCCGTCCTCTTTGTGAAGAAGAAGGATGGGTCGATGTGGATGTGTATTGACTATCGACAGTTGAATAAGGTGACAGTGAAGAATAGGTATTCGATGCCCAGGATTGATGACTTATTTGATCAGCTTCAGGGTTTTGCCGTGTTTTCTAAGATTGATTTGAGGTCCGGCTACCATCAGTTGAGGATTAGGGTGGAGGATATCCCTAAGACAGCATTCAGGACACGTTATAGCCATTATGAGTTCCTGGTGATGCCTTTTGGGTTGACTAATGCCCCTGCATCCTTTATGGATTTGATGCATAGGGTGCATAGCCCGTACCTGGATATGTTCGTGATAGTCTTCATTCATGACATTCTGATATACTCAAGGAGTAGGGACGAGCATGAGCAGTATTTGAGGACTATACTTCAGACTTTGAGAGCTCATCGGCTTTATGCCAAGTTCTGAAAGTGTGAGTTTTGGCTTGAGTCAGTTGACTTCAGCTCCAGTTCTGACTTTGTCGATGGAGGGTCAGGTTTTCTCCATGTATTATGATGCTTCAGAGGTCGGTATTGGTTGTGTGTTGATGTAGCAGGGTTGAGTGATAGCATATGCATCGAGGTAACTGAAGGTTCACGAGTGCAACTACCCCACCCACGACTTAGAGTTGGCAGCGGTAGTCTTCGCGCTCAAGAATTGGAGGCACTATCTATATGGAGTTCATTGTAAGATATTCACCGACCATCATAGTCTTCAGTACATTACAAGTCAGCGCAAGCTGAACTCGAGGCAGAGGAGATGGATTGAGTTGTTGAAGGACTATGATTTCACTATTCTATACCATCCGGGCAAGGCAAACGTGGTAGCGTATGCCTTGAGTCAGAAGGAGATGAGTATGGGTAGTCTAGGTTCACTTTCAGTTTTTGAGCGACCGTTGGCCTTGGACATCCAGTCCTTGGCTAACCATTTGGTTATACTTGACTTATCGGATCCCAGCAGAGTTCTTGCTAGTATTGAGGTCCGTTCTACTCTAGTTGATCAGATTCAGAGCTGGCAGTTTGAGATTAGAGTTTGTGTGACCTTCGTGATCAGCTTGTTCGGGGTGAGGCCATTCAGGCTACCTTGGGTTCTAATAGGATTCTGAGGTTTGAGGGTTGACTTTGTATTCTGAGAGTTGGTGATTTGATACAGCTGATACTCTATGAGGCACATTGTTCTAGATACTCCATTCATTCTAGTGCAGCAAAGATGTATAGAGATCTGAGACAACTTTACTGGTGGAGTGGTATGAAGCAGGACGTGGCAGAGTTTGTATCTCGGTGCTTAAACTGTCAGCAGGTTAAGTTTGAGCACATGAGATTGGGTGGCTTGATGCAGCGACTTTCCATTCCTGAGTGGAAGTGGGAAGGTATTACTATGGACTTTGTTATTGGTTTTCATCGTACTACTTGGAGGTTTGATTCCATTTGGGTGATCGTTGATAGGCTGACTAAGTCAGCGCATTTATTGCTGGTTCTGACTTCTTACGGGGCAGAGAGGTTAGCTTAGATCTACATTCATAAGATTGTATGGTTGCACGGGGTCCTAGCTTCTATCATTTCAGACTGCGACACTCAGTTCAAATCTCAGTTCTGGAGAGTTATACAGAGGGATTTGGGTACGGAGGTTCAACTTAGTACTGCATTCCAACCTCAGACAGATGGCCAGTCCAAGAGGACCATTCAGGTCCTGGAGGATATGCTTCGGGCCTGTGTACTTTACTTCAGAGGTTCATGGGATTAGTTTATGCCATTGGCTGAGTTTGCGTATAATAATAGCTTTTATTTGACATTGGCATGGCACCTTTCGAGGCTTTGTATGGTAGGCATTGCAGATTTCCCATTGGTTAGTTTGATGGGTTAGAGTCAAGACCGCAGAGTATGGATTCGCTTAGAGATTCCTTGGATCGAGTCCGTTTGATCCAGGATAGACTTAGAGTGGCCTAGAGTAGGCAGAAGAGCTACGCTGATCGTAGACTTCATGCCTTAGAGTTCAGTGTTGGTGACCTAGTCTTCCTTCGTGTATCACCCATGTAGGGTGTGATGAGATTTGGTCGGAGGGGAAAGCTTAGTCCCCGGTTCATTGGGCCATTTGAGATTCTGCAGAGGATTGGTAGTGTTGCCTACATGTTAGCATTGCCTCTGATGTTTTCAGCTATTCACCCAGTGTTCTATGTCTCGATGTTGCGCCGGTATGTACCAGATGAGTCTCATGTGTTGCATTGGGATTCAGTTCAGTTGGATGAGGGGTTATCATTTGTTGAGAAGCCGATAGCTATTTTGGCGAGAGATATCAGGAGGTTGAGATCTAGGGAGATTCTGGTTTTGAAAGTTTAGTGGAGGCACCATCCGATCGAGAAGGCTACTTGGGAGACTGAGAGTGAGTTGCGTACTCAGTATTCGCAGTTGTTCGAGCATTCAGGTACTCCTTTCTTCTTGACTTTCGAGGACAAAAGTCTCTTTAGTAGTGGATATTGTGATGACCCTTCTAGTCATCTTCACATTTACGCATTCATTGTACTGTTAGAGCCTTCCTGTAGCAGCCCCAAGTCATTTATGGCTTACTGGGACTGGTAGTTTGGTGCCCTGGTCGTTCATTTGGTGGTTTTGCTCTTTTTCCTGTTTTAGAGCTTCAAACTTAGAATACCATTGATTTTAGTCAACATTCTTAGCTAATGTGCTTGGAATTGAATTCTGACAGTTCCGTTGGCTCCGGAGTGATGAGTTGGGTCTAGTTGGACCCTCAGTTGAGGCCTGAGAACTTCCGGTGTTAGTTTTGTGTTGTTTTCTCAGTTTTTAGGCCATTTGGAGTTGAAAGTGTAACTTTGGGTGACTTTCAATGATCAGAGTGTTGGATTCAAAATTTGATGATTCCATCAGTTCCAGAATGGTGAGTTTGGGTTAGGAAGGTGATTGGTTGGATTCTGGAAGATTTCGAATTCGTTTCGTCTTAGTTTCTAGGTTTTAGCTAAGTTTAACTTGAAAGTTTGACTTTGGTCAACATTCGGAGAAGATAACCTAGGATGGAAATTTTGACAGCGCTGTTAGCTCCGGAATGTAAACTTTGAGCTAGGGAGACCTTTTGTTTGGGTCTCGAGGCTCCCAGGCTTATTTTAGGCCTCGATGTTCCACTTTGGAAAGTTAGGCCTAAAATTATTCTTGGGCATGGGGCCCACTTTTCATGCTATCGACCTCCGTTGGGGTTTTCATCTATTTTATTGGGTTTGGAATGCCATTTATAGTCGAATAGCTCTATTCGTTTGTGTTCACGGGACCCAGATGCTTTCCCGAGGGTCCGTTAAAGTAATTTTCTTGTTGGTGGTTGCTGTTGGCAGCTGGTGTTGTCATGGCATCAGCTTGGCCTTTGTGTTCGCGGTGGCCAGTTGCGTTCACGAAGGCTTGTGCCAGCTGCCCCCCTATTTGTTCTTCGCGAATGCTAAGGCTGGCCGCGTTCGCGAAGGCTTGAGCCAGCCGCCTGGAAATTGTTCATCGCGAACGCGATGGCTGACCGTGTTCAAGAAGGGTTAGGGCATCAACTATTTAAGATGGCCATTACGTTTTTCCAGCCATTTCTCCTGTTTCCCCCCAACTCCTAACACTCCTAAATCCTCTCTAAATTACCCAAAGCAGTACCCCATTGAAGAAATCATTGCTCCCTCGATAAAGTCTTGCACCATCAACGTTTTGGGTAAGTTTCCCCTCTTTCCATTGTTGTCTTCTTCGTTGGTTTAATCCACCATTATTGCCTTTCCCTCAAGCTCGAATTTTGTTTGTTGTAGTTTCTGTTCCGGGTGGATTGCATGCTTAGCAGGCTTGTACTTACTCGCACCCTCGGCTAAATTCTTCCGTTGGTAGGTGATTCTTGCCCTTTTCGATTTTCTCTCCTTAAATTCCATTTATCGGCCTCTTAGCTTTTGAGGCTGTTTTAGCTCGAAAATGTTGCCCATTTTCCCTAAATTTTCCGGGCATGTGCTCCCATGGCCTTGGTGATCATAATAGGAGTTTTCATTTTTGATTGTCAGTTGTGGGACTCGCGGGGCCGTTTTTAACTTGGATTTTGGACCGAACACAATTTTGGCATTATGGGTATCGTTGGACTCGTTTTGATGTTTTAATTATGGTTTTGATAGTTTAATTGTTGTTTGGGAGTTTTCGGAGCGTTTCGATATTGGACCTGGTTGTTCGAGCAGCTTGTCATTGGACGATAGATAGGTTACGTCTTAACTCCCTAGATTTCGCATATATTGGGTAAAATATTACTAGTTGGCATCCTTGGGTCGGGTTATTAGGTTGGTACCACAGATCTTGACCGCTTTTCCTTGATTCATCCTATTTCTATCCTCCGCTGTGTGTAGTACCCTTATATCTTGATATTATTACCCTTGTGGTCCTGTGAGGCCTTGCTGACTCTGAAAAATAGACGGTGGGATCATTGGGAATGTCCGCGAGTCCCGAATATAGAATTATCCTTCTAGGCTAGTTATGCTTGTTAAGTAGTTTCGGAGCCTGTGCAGGGCCGTTAGGTTGATTGTGAGCTGCCGGGCATCTATTTGTGATGATCATATCATTTCCATGCATATAAAGAGGTTTTCCATGTTTTATTATGGTTTTTGGCTTTGGGCCTACGGAAATTGATCTTCTAAACCTTGCATGGCCCCGGGGGCCCATTTTTGATGAAATTAGAGTTGGAAATGATTTGACTTGATACATGAATTTTCTTGGGGTAAAAAAAGATTAAAAATATGGTTTATATCATGATTTTACTACTATTGCCAGACTCGACTGGGTCGGAGTGCTAGTTGAGTTTTCTTATTGATTTGAATGACTTTAGACTTGATCGGGTTGAGCGTCTTAGACATTTTATTATGGTTTTAGACCCAGTTATGCCGGACACCCTTGGAGGGGGTTTGAGACATCTTTTCACTATTTTAGTCCTAGACAGGGTCTAGGCATGCATATTGAGACTTAGCCACTGGCTTGAACTCAGACTCGATTCCGAAGGACACATTTTGATTCTGAGTTTTATTATGGGGTCCGGGACCTCCATGGACTTCGCCGCTACGAGCCAGGGGCTTCAGGCCGCGTGTACGGGGGGTAAGGGTATACGATGGAGTAGAGGTATACGGGCTGAGTCCTTCCATGGAACCTGCCTGCTGGGCCCGATCGGCATCAAAGGAGGTACATACATAGATTCTATTTCACCCTGAGGTCATCATGCATCATATCATCCATTGTTTGAGATACCACCCTTGTTTGCTGTTTGTTGATTGTATGCTCCGATTGTATGGGATGCCGGAGGGTTTGTTTTTAGTTGATTGTGTTCCTCGGTTGTATGGGCGACCGAAGGACTGTAGGTAGACTCTCTTTACTTAATTACGGATTTGTTCTCCACTACAGTTATAAGTGTGGAATTTGACTTGCTAGATTATTACTTGTGGATTTGAGAATTGGCATGGTTTGGGTGTTTATTCATTTTGTTTATTGAGCATGTCTACTTTATCCTTCTCTCCCATTCTATATACTTGAGGTTACCGGTATACCGTCCCTTGCTAGAACTTATCTATATATACTGTTTTTGCGAGGATCCCAGGTGCGTCGTTCTCATTTTCACCTGTGTTTGCTATGTATATATTCTAATTGCTAGCCTTGCTTGTTGCTTTCTATTGTCTTCCCTCTGAGCTAGTTCCTGTGTACTTTATCGTTGATTTTTGTGACTGTTTATTTCTACTCTGCCTGCTACTGTTCTTTTACTTTATATGTGCCCATTCAGCCTATGATACCTACTGGGTACCTTATGCTTCGCATTTGGTGCTCACCCTACCCCCCTGCATCTTCTGGTGCAGATCTTGGTGTGGGCCATCGCCATTAGAGCACCAGAGACTCGTGCGGGCAACTGTTTTTGGATCATCCAAGATGAGGGTGAGCTCTTGGCGTTCAGATCTTGACTTTAGTTTATCCTTGATGTATTTTATACTCTTGTAGTTTCAGAGGCATCCTGTATATATTACTTTTGGTCCTTGTACTCCTGATGTAGTTCGGCTCTTATACACTATAATACCAGGTTTTGGGTTGATTTAGCTTTCTCTTTGTATTTATACTACTCTGATTATCCAGTTTATTCATCTTGTTCCCTTGCTTCCGCTTATTTATTTGTTCTTCCGCTTAACCTATTAGAATGTATCCCATTACTAACCGTTCTGGGCTAGGGGAATTGGTTCGCCTACTGGGGGGTTGTAGGTGCCATCATGACCGAGAAATCGGGTCGTGATAACAATCCACCCTCACCTTACTCTCCACCCCACCCTTAATTTTATTAAGGAAAAAATTCAATCTTTTTCTAAAAAAATTACTTTATTTTGGTATCCGACCCCCAATCCCTAACTTGCCCCCATCTTACCCCACCCCACCCACCCCACCCACCCCAATCTTTTTAAAAATAATTTAATTTTTTTTTAAAGAAAGTTTAATTTTTTTTATACCCTATCCCACCTTACCCCAACCCCTTCACCACCACCCAGTACCCTACCTCGCTGATCCCCACCCCCAACGTAGCCTAACTTACCTCCTAAAAGATATGTTTTACTCTCTTTTCAAACACTAAAAAATATTTTTTTAAAAAATATTTCTCACTCATCAATCAAACACTAGAAAATATTTTCTAGGAAATATTTTTCATTCACCAACCAAACATGAGAAAATAAGTAAAAAATCAACTTATTTTTCACAAAAATATTTTCTAGAAAAATATTTTTCATGAAAAATATTTCCCTTCATATCAAACACACCTTTGGTTGAATTGATTTTGTAGGCAATTTGTAAATTTTTCAAAAATTTGTGTTTTTTTATAAGAGATTTATATCTTTTTTTGTTATATATAAGAGATCTGATAAAATTATTTTCTTTTATTTAATTTGTAAGTGGTCAAGAGATTTTATTTTCTCAAGCAATTTATAATAAAATTATACTGTTACAATTATAATATAGAAAAGGATAAAAAATATCCTTAATATATTACAAATAATTTTAAAATGACTTCTTTCATGTGTCTATTAAATCTTTCTCTTCTTCTATCTATTAGATTAAGAATATCTTTAACATGGCTCAAAAATATTTTCTTTCACGTATTGGATAAATCTGACTCTAACATTATTTTTCAGGCTTAAAATTGGATAAAATTTAACTTTATATTATGAATATATTGAATTGAGGTGGATTGTCCACTTACTTCATTTACATCACATATATGAATTCATATATATCTACACAATACGTAGCGTCATCCTTTTCATTCTTGTCTTTGAGAAAGTATCTTTCTAACTATAAATAGAGCACTTTTGGATCATGAATAATGCACTAAATAGATAAAAATTTATTTTTCCTATCTAGATATCTTGTCTAAGATATCTTATTTTCTACTATACTAAAAATATTACCTGCACTTCGCGTGATCATGAGTAACTAACTTCTTTGAACTTATGAAAGATCCTTCTTATAACAGCTTCAAAA
This sequence comes from Jaltomata sinuosa, assembly GCA_003996215.1. NCBI lineage: Eukaryota > Viridiplantae > Streptophyta > Magnoliopsida > Solanales > Solanaceae > Jaltomata > Jaltomata sinuosa. Next base: position 709,173 of record QJPP01000606.1, on the reverse strand, counting down.
CATGTTTTTAAAAGCAATTACACCAAATGGTGACATCTCTCTTTTATATATGTATAAAAAATGAAAGCAAAGGAGTAGGTTACAATGACCATGACTCCGCAAAGAAGGTTCCCTGTATAGGGAGATTTGTATCTTCTGAAAGGGTAAAAAAGGCTGGAGGAAGATGTGTGTACTGTGTTCAACAAGTAAACCAGAAAATAATTTAGACTGGAAAAATAGAAAAGTAGAAACAATATCCAAGACCACAGACTTCACTGTGTGTCCTTAATGAATTTAACCCCCTCACTGTACCCGAGGTTGTGGATTATTTCCTCCCAGGATAAAACGGATATACCTGATATTGACGTAGCGGTAACTCAAACCTCAATACCTTCAACAAACTCAAAGAGTCAGTCTTCTATCATACTTAGACTCGATTTTTATTTGTAAGAAAATATATTTAGGATGCAGATTTTCATTTTTTTGAAAAATGAGGTAATTCTCTATATTTATAGCCAAAAGTTTGGGTTGAAATGGTGCGAAAAATACCCTTTCTGAACAGGTATGGTGCCTATTCGGAAGAAACATCTGTTCTGAACAGGTCTGGTGTCTATTCTAAGGCAACACCTGTTCGGAACAGGTTTGGTGTCTGTTTGGAAGGAACAATTCCTTTTTGAATTTCTGTTGGAAGTTATTTCGCAAATTTTAAAATAATATATCACGCGAATTAAATTAATGTTAAGAAAAGGGAAATTATTTGTGAACTAAAATAAATTTTATCCAAAAAATTTATCAATCAATTACATCATTTGCCAAAGTCGAAGCCGTAGCCGTAGCCGAAGCTGAGTCGAGCGAGCGACGATGACAAAGGCGCGAGGAGGCACTCTCTTATTAACCCTTTAAGAGCTAAAAGAAGTGTTTCTTAATATAAGGACAAAACTTTTTTTCCTTTCATTTTTCCCTTCACTTGGTTCCCCTATATTTCTCAATTCACATTACACCTACATTTCTCAATTCACACCTTATCTTTAAAGCTCATTCTTTTAAGAAAACAAACCCAAAAATCCCCCACATAAATGGGGAATGGCTATATCATGAAAACATATGCATGAAAAACTGTGTGATTCGAAAGCAAGGATTAATTGCATCTGGATAAGTAGGTTTCCTTTGAACTTTCCATAGTGAACATATATCGAATATACTCGGTCAATCGGTAGACTTGATGTCTTTGAACTGTTGAGCTTTGGTGTATACCTAGACAACATAAGTCACACAATCAACCCTTTAACTGTCTTTTCTTTTCATTATTTTGTTCGTTTAAGCCATGAACACTGCCTGATTCATAAGTGCGTAGTGAACTGGACTTACAACATTCTGCTTAAAGTGGCTTACACTTCACACTTACATAGGTGATGCCTAAATGTGTTATCCTGTAGATACACCATTTGATATACCCTATATCAAACTTAGAAATCATTAAAAAACCTTAATGCCTTATCCTTGTTACTGAACATTGTCTCATCACGAGAATGGACCATAAAAGTTATTTTGACAATGTTGAATCATCATCAATGACTTTGTTTGATCTCCTTAAACCTAGATCTTGGGATCCCCAGTATTATAGGTAGAGTTACCGCCATGATGATTTGTCCTCGGCCATAGTCCCATTCTCTTTGATGACCTTTCAACTACCTCTCTAGTTAGGCCTTTTGTAAGTGGATCCGACACATTATCTCTTGACTTTACATAGTCAATTCTGATAATTCCACTAGAGAGTAGTTGTCTAATGGTGTTATGTCTTTGTTGTATGTGATGAGACTTTCTGTTATACATAACGCTCTCAACCCTTCCTATTACTGCTTGGCTATCGTAATGTATGCATATAGGAGCCAACGAATTAGGCCAAAATTTGAATGTCTTCTAGGAAATTCCGGAGCCATTCAGCTTCTTCACCGGCCTTGTCTAAAACTATGAACTCAGACTCCATTGTAGAGCGGGCAATACATATTTGTTTGGATGATTTCCAAGATACTGCTCCTCCACTAATGGTAAAAACATATCCACTTGTGGACTTAGTTTCAGTTGACCCAGTGATCCAATTTGCATCATTATATCCTTCAATAACAACTGGATATTTGTTGTAATGCAAATCAAAGTTTTGAGTATGTTCCAAATACCCCGAAACTCATTTCATAGCCATCTAATGAGTCTGGTTGGAATTACTTGTGTATCGACTTAATTTACTTATAGTGCAGGCTATATCTGGTCTTGTACAATTCATGATGTGCATTAAACTTCCCAACACTCTGGCATAGTCCAATTGAGAATGACTTTCACCTTTATTCTTAGCAAGAGCAAGGTTCACATCAATTGGTGTTTTTGCAACTTTGAAGTCCAAATACTTGAATTTTTCAAGTACCATATGGATATAATGAGATTGAGACTATGCTAGACCTTGAGGAGTTTTGTGAATCTTAATTCTCAATATCAAATTAGCAACTCCTAAGTCATTCATATCAAATTTACTAGTAAGCATATGCTTCGTAGCATTTATGTTAGCAATGTCGTTACTCATTATCAACATATCATCCACATACAGAAAAACAATGACTACTTGATTTGGAGTGTTCTTAATATAAACGCATTTGTCACACTGGTTAATTTTGAAGCCATTTGACTACATTGTATGGTCAAATTTTGCATGTCATTGTTTGGGTGCTTATTTTAGTCCATACAAGGATTTAACAAGCCGACACACCTTTTTTTCATTTTCAGGAACTACGAACCCTTCGGGTTGTTCCATGTATATTTCTTCCTCTAAATCTCCATTTAAGAAGGCTATTTTCACATCCATTTAATGAATTTGAAGACCGTACACATCGACTAATGCTATTAACACTCGAATTGATGTAATTCTTATTACGGTGAGTACGTATCAAAGTAATCGAGACCCTCATATTGTCTAAATTCTTTGACTACGAGTCTTGCTTTTATATTTATCAATAGTGCATCATCTTTCATTTTCCTTTTGAAAATCCATTTGGAACCTAAAGGCATATTTTTTTGAGGAAGATCAACCAATTTCCACGTATGATTGTTCAGTATGGATTCAATCTCACTATTGACTGCCTCTTTTCAATATTGTACTTTCGAAGAAGTCATTACTTCTTTAAAAGTTCGAGGCTCATTTTCTAACAAAAATGTTAGAAATTCTGGTCCAAAGGAAGTAGAGGTCCTTTGACGTTTGCTACATCTTAGATTTTCCTTATCAAGATCATTTTCTGTTGTTTCTTCCCAAGATCATTTAGATCCTTCGTTAGACGACTCACATTTCCTTTTATATGGATATATAGTTTCAAAAAATTTAGCATTATCTGATTCAATTAGCGTATTCACATGAATGTCGGGATTTTCTGATTTATGAATGAAAAATCGATATGCTTTACTATTTGTAGCATATCCTATGAAACACAATCAATTATTTTTGGTCCTATTTTTACCCTTTTAGATTTAGGAACTTGCACTTTAGTCAAACACCCCCACACTTTGAAGTATTCGAGGTTAGGCTTTCTCCATTTTTCATATGGAACAAATTATGTTTTACTATGGGAAACTCTATTAAGTATTCGGCTAGCTATAAGGATAGCTTCCCCCTACAAGTTCTGGGGTAAACCAGAACTTATTAACAAGGCATTCATCATCTCCTTAAGTGTTCTATTTTTTCTTTTCGCAATTCTATTTGATTGTGGCGAGTAAGGAGAAGTTGTTTGATGAATAATGCCATATTCCAAACATATTTCTTCAAAAGGAGATTCATATGCGCCGCCTCTATCACTCCTTATCATTTTGATATTTTTGTTAAGTTGTGTTTCAACTTACCTTTTGTATTGTTTGAATGCTTCAATTGCCTCATCTTTACTATTAAGTAAATATACATAAAAGTATTGCGTACTATCATTAATAAAGGTTATGAAATCTTTTTTCCACCGCGAGATGGTATTGACTTCATGTCACAAATATCTGTGTGAGTTAAGTCTAAGGGATTTGAATTTCTTTCAACTAACTTATAAGTATGCTTAACATAGTTAGATTGAATGGGAGGTGACTCTCAAGTCTCAAAATTAATTTTTGTGATATTGACCAAGTCTAATGGTCAAAGACACTTAAAAAAATGATTAAGTTAATTGGGGACTCAATTAATATTTTTAAAACTTCTTAATCTTTTTAAAAATACAAATCAACCCACAACTATATTTAATAAAAACAAAAAATTCAAAGTCAAAAATCACTTTTCAAAATCAAACTCCCAAACATTTTATCATCTGTCTCTCTTTCTTTCTCAAACCTGCTTCCCTCCATCGACAACAGATTGACGAGACAGTCATTCTCCGGTGATTTTCAACCTTCGACGATCCCAATTTCCAGTTCTTCATTGTTCCTTTTCAATTTTCAACCGTCAATCTCTATTTTTCAAAGGTAAAGGCTTCTCTTTTTTTAATTTTCAAAAAATTAGGGCTTTTTAGTTATGAAGATAAAGATAGACTTGAGTTGTCTTCTCTTCTAGTAAGAGTTAACTAGAAGGAGTTTTTGATGCTTAAAAAGGAAATGAGAACTCGAAAAATCCTAATTTTTGGTTTTCTTTGGAATCTGATTAAAATATGTTGTTGTTGTTGTTGTTGGAGATCTTGTTGTTGTTGTTGTTGTTTTTGTTGTTGTTGTTCTCGAATAATAATTGAGTTTTATTGGTGTTGTAATATTGGTAAATTTTGGTGTTGTTGTTTAACATTGTTGTTCAAGTGATTATATTTGTGGCTTGTTGTTTGTGTTGTTGTTATTTTGGTGTTTGGTGTTCTTGGAGCTGTTGGTGTTGTTGTTTTTGTTGATGTTATTGCTGTTGTTTTATTGGTAAATATTGGTATTATTTTTGTTTTTGTATGGTATTGCTCTTGAAAATTATTATTCAAGTGGTAAATATTGGTTTATGTTGGTGTTATTATTGGTATTCTTGGTGATATATGTATATATGCGGTAAAAATATTGTTAATATCCCAACAGATGTGTAATATGTTGCAACAGAATAAGAATCTGTTGAAACATATTAAACATATGTTGGAAACAACTATACAATATGTGGGTGTACTCTTATTATGTTTTCAATAGATGCCTCATCTGTTGCAACATATGAGGCATCTGTTGGAACAGATGAGGCATCTGTTGTAACAGATGAGGCATCTGTTGTAACAGAGAGGCAACAAATGGGTCATCTGTTGTAATAGATGAGGCATATGTTGGATGAAATCAAAGCAGTAGACCTACTATTTTGATTTCATCCAACAGATGACCTATCTGTTGCAATGATTATCTGTACATGTTAAATTCACTGTTATCCCTTTTTTTAATGATGCCCAAATCAATTATAATCTTTTTTATTTTACTCTTGTTTGTAGATAAAATGGCTACTAAAAGAAAAGAAAGTGAATGAACTCCAAAGAAAAGGTGTAAAGTAGCTAAGACTGTACATTCACCACTAGAGGAGCTTGCTATACAAGTAGTATCTCAATTAGAAGCTGAAGTCCCTTCTCAGTCAGCTGAAGGTGTAGAAAAAGAGAAGGAAAAAGAGGAAGTAGAAAGTAGTGAATTACTTAGAGATGATGAAGAAAATGAGGAAGGAGAAGAGGAAGGTGAGGAAGAAGAAAGTGAGAAAGTGATAAAGGAGAAGAGGAGGAATGTGAGGAAGAAGATGAAGAACAAAGTGAGAAAGGAGATGAAGAGCAAAGTGGGAAAAGAGATGATTTTGAAAGTGAAAGTGGAGAAGATGATAATTCTGAGAGTGAGAAAGGAGATAATGTTGGTGAAGATGATAAAGAAGAAAGTGAGAAGTTGACTGGTGATGATGTTGTCAAAACATTTAGTATTGACAAGTTCCATGTGGAGATGCCTCTGGATAATCCTACAGATTTGACTGGTGATTTTGTTGTTAAATCAGTCATGGGAAAAGCTTTTGATAATTTTAGGGAGATATTGAGGGATGAAAAATTGGAGGATTTTTTTAAGGCCAGCTGTTTTGGGTACTTTCTTGATCTGCTGGAGGATAACAATGCACGCTTTCAAATGACCATGGTCTATGGTCTTCTCAAGCGCAGGATTAAGTATGAGGGTGAGGATGATGAAAATAAGAAGGAATGATAAGAAGATGGATGAGATTTGGATAAATTATGGTGGCATGCCGGTTTGTTTTGGCATGAAAGAATTTGCCATAATAACTGGACTAAGATGTCATCCTCCTTCTAAACTATTTTCCACTGCTACACCATTAAAAAAGCCAAAGACAGTCTCTAAAATAGCCAAAAAAGGCAAGACACCCAAGACACTTAGTAAGACAACCCCCAAAACCAACAAAGGCAAAGTTGATGAGTTGGTGTCCACTGTTGGACAAAGCTACAAAGCCAAAAGTTTGTTACTTGATCTCAAGAACAAAAAGATCTTGAAGAAGCACAAGGAGTCATTGTGCTTAGTTTAGTTTGTGCATGCCATTCTATGGGCCAGAGACACCATTAAAGTCATAGATGTTGAATTGTTAAAGCTTTCTCAGGATCGGGAGACATTCAATAATTATCCATGGGGTTATGAAAGCTTTAAGTTGACTGTCAAATATTTGTTGACAAAGTTATCACCAAAGACAATCAACTTGTATGGCTTTCCTTGGGATTTCATGGTAAACTTTTGATTTTTTTCTTTAGCGTTTCATTTATATTTGTTATTTAATAACTATTCTGATTTTTTGTTGGCATCTTATTTTTTTAGGCTTGGGCATTTGAAGCCATTTCTCACCTTCGATAGCAAGTCAAGGACTACTCGGAAGAGATTTCTCTTCCAAGGATCCTTAGGTGGTTGACTACCAAGAACAACTCTAAAGTGAATGCCCTTGATTTTTTTAACTCTCCTGAAGATGCAGTAAGTCTTCTTTTAAATAAAATAAATTTTACTTAACTTATCTCAGCAGATGGGTGATCTGTTGCAGTAAATGGGTCATCTATTGCAACATATCTCTGAATCTGTTAACATATTATCAATCTACTGCAACTTATGCAACAGATGGATAATCTGTTGCAATAAATCACCCATCTGTTACAATAGATCACCTATCTATTGCAACAGATCACCCATCTGGTGTAACAGATTATTCATCTTCTACAATTTATATCTGAACAAATGGTAACATGTCCTTATCTATTGCAACATATTACCAATTTTTTACAACTTATAAGTTGATTTAAATATATCTACTTTTATGACTAATTAATATTTGATATTATTATATATACTTTTGATTATAAGTTGTGCATCCCTGGCTTATTCCTATACAGTAAGAATTGCAAATGCCATTCTTTGTTCCTCTAGAGATTGTTGACACAAAACCAGACCCTAAGGTAGACTTGATAAAAAAGGAATTGGCTGGAGCAACAACCATCACAAGAAAAGCACTTAGGGAGGATGATTTGGTTCTTGCTGATGTTGTTGTTGATACTGTTGGTGTTGGTGTTGGTGTTGGTATTGTTGTTGTTGGTGGTGATAGTGATAGTGTTGTTGTTGTTGGTGGTAGTGGTTGTGATGGTGTTGGTGTTGTGCATACCTGGCTTGTTCCTACATAGTAAGAATTGCAAATGCCATTCTTTGTTACTCTAGGGATTGTTGACACAAAACCAGACCCTAAGGTAGACTTGATAAAAAAAGAATTGTCTGGAGCAAAAACCATCACAAGAAAAACACTTGGGGAGGGTGATTTGGTTCTTGCTGATGTTATTGTTGATACTTCTGGTATTGGTGTTGGTGTTGGTGGTGGTGATAGTGTTGGTGTTACTATTGGTGGTGGTGGTGATGGTGTTGGTGTTGGTGTTGCTATTGGTGGTGGTGGTGGTGGTGATAGTGTTGGTGATGCTCTTGTAGTTTTTTAACCAAGAAATGACCATGACTATGGTCATACTAGTGATGTTGATTTTGGTGGTGGACACATCCCTGACTTTGGTGGTGGACACACCCCTGACTTTGGTGGTAGACACACCCCTTTCAGTGTGCATACTACAAAATTTCCACACATAGGTAGACAATCTTTTGCTGGTGTTGCTTTTTCTAGATCTAGCTCCTGTTCTTCATGCAAATACCAAGAGTGCAAGGAAAAACACAATGGAGTGATTAATACTCTTGATGCATTAACTAAGGCTGTAAATAAATTGACATCTAAAAAGGGTGTCATCCCATCAGGAAAGATTACAAAGCCATTCACTCCATTGCAGGTTAAGCTTAGGAGGACAAAACAATCAATTTCCAATGCAATATCAAATGTTAAGTCAAGGAAAATTGTAACTCCTTTTTCTTGCATTGTTGGGGAAGTTCCAAGGGGCATAGGAGAGCAAAGAGAGCTTAAGAAGGTAAATATTTACAAATTGGTGAGTGCCACAAGAAAGGCAAAGCTAAAAACTCTGATGAATTTAAAAAAGGCCCCTGAAACTTACTCTATGCATGAGTTTGGTGCACAAGACTTTAAGAACATGACTGATATGAAGTATTGATATGTAGACTGGGTAAATTACTTTTACTAACCTTCTATTTATTTAATTTCATTAGTATGTTTATTTAGATGATCCATCCATCTGTTGCATAAGTTTCAACAGATGAGTCATATGTTCCAACATATGGATCATCTGTTGGAACAAATAACTAACAGATGACTCATATGTTGGAACAGATGACACATCTGTTGGAACAGATGACTCATCTGTTGGAACAAATGACTCATCTGCTGCAACCTTTCAATTGTTATAAGTTACTAACTTATATATATTGTATTATTATTTCAGTATGTTGATGAAATTCTTTTTCTGATGCGGGTGAGGCATCTAAAATTCATTCAATTCTATGATCTTGGAGATAGAATCATGGACCTTAATTTTTATGGTAATTTCCTCGGTCAGTACAAGCAACTCAGTGAAGAAGCAACAACTCCTGGTGGCAAAAAAATAGAGGAGTTACTTACTGAGTTTGAATGGGATAATGACATAATTGACTACGTTAGAGGAAGAGACCATATCCAGGTGCCATGGATTGGAGAGAGGCCAAGAGAATCATAGCAGTCATGAATTTAGAAAATAAGCATTTTGTGACTCTTGAGATCAGAATGAGTGAGGGAGTCATGAATGTCTATGACTGAAACATACCAGTGTTTGAAAAGTTTGAATTTTTGATATTCATGGAGGGTTTATTGGAGTTGTTCCCTAGATTGTTGAAGCAAAATGGCCTAATGAATCACTTGTGGAAAAAATTGCTCGACGAACGATGGACTTTTGAAGGTCGAAAATAGAACCTTTCAAAAAATGAGACTTTTGCCGCGTGCGGGTCATACTCGCTTGCTTTCATTGAGCATTTGATAACTGGCACTTGTATGACAACTCCCGACACTCTAATGAATGATAATTCAGTTGCAAGAATGCAAGAGGTTTGGGCTGCTGGGTGGTTTTTAAGAGTTTGGAGCCCTGATATGGGTTGTAATTTACAGACAATCTTTTTATTTTTAGTATTTCATTTAATTATATTATATATTTGGTGATGATAATGTTGTAAATTTAATAGTTGTTCAGTTATTATGTCATAAATTTTATTTTATCCTTAGATTTGAAAAATATTGGATTATTACTAAAAATTAATTACACATCTGTTGGAAAGAGTCAGACAGATATAGACATCTGTTGCAGCAAATGATTCATCTGTTGCAACAGATGACTCTTCTGTTGGAAATAATCAAACAAATATAGTCATCTATTACAACAGATTAATAACCTGTTGCAACAGATGACTCATCTGTTGGAAATAATCAAACAGACTCTACACATGTTGCAACAGATGACTCATCTGTTGGAAATAATAAAACAGATATAGACATATGTTGCAACAGATGATTCATCTATTGCAACAGATGACTCATCTGTTGGAAATCATCCAACAGATATAGACATCTGTTGCAACAAATTAATGATATATTGCAGCAGATGTCTAATATGTTTGATTATTTTCAACATACTCTACATATGTTTGATGTTAATTGCTTAATTAACCCATGATTAGTAATAAATAAAGTTATTTAACTATAATTATCTTTCAATTAACAACTTCAATTATAATCTCAATGAATTACATAATAATTAGATGATCAATTAAGTGTAGTGATCCTAAATAGATGGATCAATTGACTTATTTGATGTGAATTACTTAATTAACTCATGATTAGTAATAAACAAAGTTATTTAACCATAATTAACTTTCAATTAATAACTTTAATTTCAATCTCAATGAATTACATAATAATGACATGATCAACTAAGTGTATTGATCCTAAATAGATGGATCAATTGACTTATTTCATGTGAATTGCTTAATTAACTCATGATTATTAATAAATAAAAGTTATTTAACCATAATTAGCTTTCAATTAATAACTTTAATTACAATCTCAATAAATTATATAATAATTAGATGATCAACTAAGTATAGTGATCCTGTTATTTGATGTGAATTACTTAATTAATCCATTATTAGTAATAAATAAAGTTATTTAACTATAATAAAATTTTAATTAACAACTTTAATTACAATCTGAATAAATTGCATAATAATTACATGATCAACTAACTGTAGTGATCCTAAAGAGATGGATCAATTACAATCTCATTTAGGATTACTACACTTAGTTGATCATGTAATTATTATGTAATTCATTGAGATTGTAATGAAGTTGTTAATTAAAAGCTAAATATAGTTAAATAACTTTATTTATTACTAATTATGGGTTAATTAAGCAATTCACATCAAATCTATGTAGAGTACGTTGAAAATAATCAAATATATTAGACATCTGCTGCAACATATCATTCATCTGTTGCAACAAATGTCTATATCTATTGGATGATTTCCAACATATGAGTCATCTTTTGAACCAGGTTAGTTATCTGTTGCAACAAATGTCTATATCTATTGGATGATTTCCAACAGATGAGTCGTCTGTTGCAACAGATGATTCATCTACTGCAACAGATGTCTATTTCTGTTTGATCATTTCCAACATATGAGTCATCTGATGTAACAGATGATTCATCTGCTGTATCAGATATCTATGTCTGTTTGATTATTTCCAATAGATGAGTCATCTGTTGCAACAGATGAATCATCTGTTGCAACATGTGTAGAGTCTGTTTGATTATTTCCAACAGATAAGTCATTTGTTGCAACAGATGACTCATCTTTTGCAATAAATATCTATATCTGTTTGATTATTTCCAGCAGATGAGTCATCTGCTATAACATATCATTCAACTGCTGCAACATATCATTCATATGTTACAATAGATAACTATATCTGTTTGATGATTTCAAACATATGAGTCATCTGTTGCAACATATGTATAATCAGAAGCAACATGTGTTGAATCTATTTGATTATTCCCAACATCTGTACTAACCTATTTAATTATTCTCAATATATTTCACCATCAGTTGCAATATATAAATGAGTTAAGTTCACAAACATCACCAACTGAAATATCATAAGAAAGTGCTAACAAATTCAGAATAACAATACTATTACTATTACAACAATGGAGAAAATGAGTGCAACATTAATAATTGTGGAGCATTCCGATATGGGCATGTAGTTCTTTTGTGGCCAACCGTCTTACATATAGAGCACTTATTTTTTCTCGTCGGAAATGATTCTCTGACTCCACTCCTCCTCTTTTTTTGCCTTCTTCCTGATTTGCTTAGGTCAATATGTGAAGGAGATATTTCTCTCTCTAAAATCTCCAAAGGAACATTCCAAGATTCTTCAGAAGGCACATGATGAATTTCCTCACAGTATGCAATGATGTATCTCTCCACCGTATAATATGAGGATGAGTACTCATAAATCCGCCTACCAAAGTCTTCACTATATTGGACTCGAAGCGCTTCCATAGCATGTTGACAAGGTATTTTATCCAGGTCAAATGCTCTACATGTATAAGATCTTGCTTGTAAATCGACCGTAGCAACTTTACCATGACCGGTGATACTGAACTTGTACTTGGCAGTTTGATGAGCCAATAACTTGTTCCCCAAGTTGACGTACTTTGTTATTTTCTTTTCCATTTCAAGGACAAATATTGTTGGTGAGTTGATGAACTTCGTACGCCTCTCATGAAATTTTTGTGCAAATCTCCTATTTATTTCATTAAATAGAGCGACAATGGGAAATTCTCTTTCAACGTCGAATATTGCATTCATCGACTCAGCAATGATTGTTCTTCTCAATTCATTTACCATGACAATCAACTCATATTGTTATTGATTTCTCCATTAATGGTACCTAAAGAAATTTGTCAAAAAATCAATAATGATAGTATAGTAAAGTTGAGTGGCTATATACAACAATAAAATTATATCATTGTCTCAATAAGTAACTCATCTGTTGCAACAGATCACTCACATATTGGATACATGTTCAGAAACAACAGCTAATTTGTTGGATTCATCTTACATTAGCTGGCAAAGCTGGTTCAGAACCATAAGCTTAATCCAATAGATAAGTCATCTGTTGCAACAGATGACCCATCTGTTGCAGCAGATGACTTACCTGTTGGATTTATGTTCAGAACCAGCAGCTGAATCCAACAGGTAGGTCATCTATTGCAACAGATAACTCATCTGTTGCAATAGATAAGTTATTTGTTATAACAAATTACCTATTTGTTGAATTCATGTTCAGAACCAGAAGCTTGATCCAATAGGTAGGTCATCTGTTGCAACAGATGACCTACCTATTGGATTCAACTGCTGTGACATGAATCCAACAGATAGGTAATTTGTTGCAATAGATGAGTCATCTGTTGGATACGCTATTGAAAATTGCAGAAAAAATAGCAGATATACCTAGATGAGAAATTGAACTAAAAATCATTATTTTACTTACCAAAATCACCTATGAAGCAATGCCCAGTGATTATGAACAAAATTTGATCCAAAAATTTGGTTCAGTAGCAGCAGTAGCGGCAGCAACAACAACAACAATGTCGATGATAAACAGTAGTAGAAGAAGAAGAAGATGATGAAGAAGATGAAGAAGATGATGATGATGAAGAAGAAGACAACAACAATGGTGAAATGGCGCGAGGAAGAAGAAGCAAGAAGAAGGGGAGACAGTTTTCCCCCCTCCCATTTAGGTAATTAGGGTTTTATTTAATTCCCCCAAAAGGGAATGGATCCCATCAGTCAAAGTGTAAAAATAAAAACTTGAGGGCAACTCAGAAAATGAGTCAAAACCCATTAATTCCTAATCTAATTTTTGTATATATATATATAACCTTTGAAAATATCATTTTGAGGTGGTGTTCAATTAAAAAGAGAATAATTAGACATAACAATATCATTTTCTAACAAAAATATATAAACTTTTTAACAACTTGTAAGATTAAAAAATTTCACATATTATTATTTTAAAATGTTAAGTATTACTCTTATAAATAACAATAAAAATGTAGCAATTTTGAAAACCCATTAATAAAGTAAAAAAATAATTTAGTAAATAATAAATTAAAAAAAAATGCTCTAACCTAACCTTCATGTATACTAAGGAAGAAGAAAAAAATACACAATTTTATTGTAGATTACGAAAGTTTTTTTTTGGTAAGTAATTATTTTTATTACCAAGGATAGAGTATTTACGATCAATTACAAGAACTTAAACTAATATAACAAAAAGTATACTATTTAAAAGGTATAATAAAATTATTATTAATAATTTAAACAATAAACTTAAGTAAACTGAACTAGTCAACTAACAATTTAAAATATTACTATGACCCACCAACTAGTGACAATTTAAACATCTATTATACCTGGGGCCACCAGCTACTGTAGTAAGCATTAAAGCTAAAAACAACAGTAGTAGCATTAAAAGCTAAAAAAAAGCACCGTACAAAATTCAATCTTGGATCTCGAGGGGGCAATTGAACCCGCTTGACCATCGAGCTATGCCTCTTTATTGTGTCAAGTGGGTTAATTTAATTAAAATATACTATTTTAAAGTGAATGCATACATGTACAAAATAATGTTTTTTGATGAAGCGGGTTCAGTTGAACCCTCTTGAATCAATGTAGGTCCTCCCCTGCCCACACTCATCACCCTACCCCCCCACCCACCCTACAACCCCTACTAAAATACCCACCTCCATCTGACCCCCACCCTCCAACCCACTCCAGTTAAAAAATTTTCTACCTCATCCCGCTCACCCCCTCCCCCTCCCCCCCACCCCTATTTTTATTTCTTTTAAAGCAAATTTTATTTTTTATACCCACAACCCAGTCACACCTCACACCCCAACCCCCACCCTACCCCACCTCAATTTTTTGAAAAAAAAAATCATTTTTTTAAAAGACAAATTTTAATTTTTTTGTATTCCCCAACCCACAATCCACCCTCACCTTACCCTCCACCCCACCCTTAATTTTATTAAGAAAAAAAATCAATCTTTTTCTAAAAAAATTACTTTATTTTTGTATCCGACCCCCAACCCCAAACCTGCCCCATCTTACCCCACCCCAATCTTTTTAAAAATAACTTAATTTTTTTAAAAAGAAAGTTTAATTTTTTTTATACCGTATCACACCTTACCCCAACCCCTTCACCTCCACCCAGTACCCTACCTCGCTGATCCCCACCCCTAACGTGGCCTAACTTACCCCGTAAAAGATATTTTTTACTCTCTTGTCAAACACTAAAAAATATTTTAAAAAAAAATATTTTTCACTCATCAATCAAACACTAGAAAATATTTTCTAGGAAATGTTTTTCATTCACCAACCAAACATGAGAAAATAAGTAAGAAATAAACTTATTTTTCATAAAAATATATTCATGAAAAATATTTTCCTTTATATCAAACAGACCCTTGGTTGAACTGATTTAGTAGGCAATTTAAAAAAAAATTCAAAAATTTGTGATTTTTTATAAGAGATTTTATTTTCTCGAGCAATTTATAACAAAATTATACTGTTACAATTATAATATAGAAAAGGATAAAAAAATATCCTTAATATATTACAAATAATTTTAAAATGACTTCTTTCATGTGTCGATTAAATCTTTCTCTTCTTCTATCTATTATATTAAGAAAGTCTTTAACATGGCTCAAAAATATTTTCCTCCACCTATTGGATAAATCTGACTCTAACATTATTTTTCAGGCTTAAAATTGGATAAAATTTAACTTTATATTATGAATATATTGAATTGAGGTGGATTGTCCACTTACTTCATTTACATCACATATATGAATTCATATATATCTACACAATACATAACGTCATCCTTTTCATTCTTGTCTTTGAGGAAGTATCTTTCTAACTATAAACAGAGCACTTTTGGATCATGAATAATGAACTGAATAGAAGAAAAGTTATCTTTCCTATCTATATATCTTGTCTAATATATCTTATTTTCTACTATAGTAAAAAAATTACCTGCGCTTCGTGCGATCATGAGTAACTAACTTCTTTGAACTTATGAAAGATCCTTCTTATAACAGCTTCACAACATGTTTTTAAAAGCAATTACACCGAATGGTGACATCTCCCTTTTATATATGTATAAAAAATGAAAGCAAAGAAGTAGGTTACAGTGACCATGACTCCGCAAAGAAAGTTTCCTGTATAGGGAGATTTGTATCTTCTGAAAGGGAAAAAAAGGCTGGAGGAAGATGTTGGTACTGTGTTCAACAAGTATACCAGAAAATAATTTAGACTGAAAAAACAGAAAAGTAGAAACAATATCCGAGACCACAGACTTCACTGTGTGTCCTTAAGGAATTTAACCCCCTCACTGTACCGAGGTTGTGAATTATTTCCTCCCAGGATAAAACGAATATATCTGATATTAACGTAGCGGTACCTCAAACCTCAATACCTTCAGCGAACTCAAAGAGTCAGTCTTCTATCACACTTAGACTAGATTTTTATTTGTAAGAAAATATATATAGGATGCAGATTTTTGTTTTTTTGAAAAATGAGGTAATCCTCTATATTTATAGCCAAAAGTCTGGGTTGAAATGGTGCGAAAAACACCCTTTCTGAACAAGTATGGTGCCTGTTCGGAAGAAATATCTGTTCTGAACAGGTCTGGTGTCTATTGAGAGGAAACACCTGTTCGAAACAGGTTTGGTGTCTGCTCGGAAGGAATAATTCCTTTTCGAATTTCTGTTGGAAATTATTCCGCAAATTTTAAAATAATATTTCACGCGAATTAAATTAATGTTAAGAAAAGGGAAATTATTTGTGAACTAAAATAAATTTTATCCAAAAAATTTATCAATCAATCACATCATTTGCCAAAGATGAAGCCATAGCCGTAGCCGTAGCTGAAGCCGAGCCGAACGAGCGACGATGACGACGACGCAAGGGGGCACTCTCTTATTAACCCTTTAAGTGCTAAAAGGAAGTGTTTCTTAATATAAGGACAAAACTTTTCTTCCTTTCATTTTTTCCTTCACTTGGTTCCCCCATATTTGCCAATTCACATTACACCCATATTTCCCAATTCACACCTTATCTTTAAAGTTCATTCTTTAAATTACACAAACCCAATAATCCCCCACATGAATGGGGAGTGGCTATATCATGAAAACATATGCATTTGGTGATTTAGCGGTTATCAGCCTATTGAGGCTTCGGTTATGGGATCTTGATTATTGAGAGGGCTAGGGAGTCCTATCTTATTGAGGCACTATGGCCTTCTGAGTAGTTTTTGGTTCCATTAGTACCAAGATCTGAGTAGTATTTCTCGGTTATTGTGGGTTAGTTATTCCATCCTAGGGTTGTACTTGTGAGGTGGATTCCTGTTTATGCTATCTTAAAGTTGGATTGGTGTTATGATTTCCTTATGCTTGTTGATTTCATCTTGAGTATGTTAGACTGCTTTGCTTCTTTTTCTTTTTGAGGTTACCGGTATACCGCCATGTTCCTGACTCTCTCTCCTTTTATATACTATTGTTGCAAGGATTCCAGGTGCATTTTTCTTCCTTACACATGTGTTCTGTGTATATTTGTTTCCTGTGCTAGCATTGTTTGTTATTACCCTCGGTTTTCTGTTCATTTTGCTAGTTCCTTGTACTTCTTCCTTGCTTCTGTGACTGCTTTCTTGTGTTATGCTTATTACTATTTTTATATCTTATATGCGCTCAGTCGGTCGATGATGCATATTGAGTACCCATTGTCTTGGTGATCATACTACACTTCTGCACTTTTTGGTGCAGATATTAGTTGATCTTTCGCCGTTGATCGCGTTGGAGACTCATGCAGCTTTTGAACATTCAAGACTAGGGTGAGCGCCTGCTAGTCGGGGCTTGTCTGCATCTCATCTTTTGTAGTGATACTCCTTGTACTTTCAAAGACAGATTTATATTGTATTTTGTTACCTCTAGCACTTGTATTCTATTAGAAGCTTCTGTACTATCGATACCAAGTCTCGGGGTTGGTGTAGTATCTTTGTATATATATTTTAGGTTGTTTCTTCCGTGTGTCTTATCTTAATATTCAGCTTCTGCTTATTTCTTCTTGTTGTGCGTAATTGGTTAGGTAGTAGCCCATTACTAACCGATCCAGTCTAAGGGGATTGGTTCAGATTCGCGTCACGTAAGGTTTATTAAGACATTATTAAAAAATTATTATTTTTTATTAAAAAATATTCATTAGTTATTTTCGCGGATATTTTGATTGAATCAATAGGAAAAGATAAAAAATATTGTTTTCATATGAAAAATTAGGAAATTTCTCATTATTTTAATGAAAATTTGTCTTTCACCATGTATTTTTTTAGTGAGCTAATTCGGTGAAAAATGAGTGAAAAAATTATGTGTTATAACACAAATTTTTCACTGATTTGTGGTGAAAAGAACCTTTATTTCTAGCAGTGAGAGAGGAGCACTCCCTAGTGGATTTTTTCATATCCCGGACAGAGGCTGAGCTATGGTACGAGAAAAAGTTTCATCCGAACATATATATAAGGTCAAAATTATTTTTGTATGTATATATAGTATATATATGCATTGAAACCCCTTGACTTCTTCAATATTTACTTTTCTATATTTTGATTTCTCTTAGCAAATTTTTTAATTCCGCTGTTAATTATACTCATACCAAAAACCTCTGATTAAAAATCAACTAATCATATCGATCCCATCATAATTCTCATTGGACGTGAAATAATATACTATGCTACTACTGCTAAGTGCTTTTGGATTATTTGTTAGTAGTATCAATTAAAAGTGACTTTATCTCCTCAACGTTTGGACTTATCCTCTATAAGATTATATAAAAAATATTCCAATTATCACCAGTGAAATCGCTATTCTTTTTTTTCTTATTTTTCATCCATATTGTAGGTTTAGGATGATATGACTAGACCAATTGTGTTGTGTTTCCAAATTCATCTTTGTCATTTCAGCCTCACATAAATTACATTAAGTTTATAACTATTATTATTGTAGAATGGAACTTTATTATACAAGTACTAGTCATATTTTTACAAGAAAATGAAGGAATACAAAGCGTATAAATTCATAGCCTAAATTATACGTATAAAGTATGCCATCGAGACATTAGTTCCATGAGGCTTTAGCCCCTTAAGAAAGACACCCCCCTCCCCCACCACACACACGTTTAAATCTTTTATTTAAATTGGTCAGACTATTTTGATTGTGTAAAATTATTTATACTATCAGTAGACATAGTTAAAATTTGATTAAAATAATTATAACCATCACATTCAGTGTCTTATGTGATAAGAATGGTATCACTGATACTTAAATATAAATTTTATAGAATAGTTGTTTGATCGGGATTGTTGTACGGAATTGGGTGTTGGCCAGTCAAGATGACTCTCACATTCATTAGATGAATGTAGCAGAAATGAGGATATTTAGATGGATGTGTGAGCATACTAGGAGGGACAAGATTAGGAACGAAGATATGCAGGGCAAGGTGGGAGTGACCTCCGTAGTGGATAAGATGCGGAAAGTGAAGCTGAGATGATTTGAACATGTGAAGAAAATCGGATTACAGATGCTCCAGTGAGGAGGTGCGAGAGATTGACAATGATAGGTTTAAGGAGAGATAAAGGTAGCCGAGGAAGAACTAAGGATATGTAATTAGACAAGACATGACACATCTTCAATTCACCAAGGACATGACTCGCCTACCGGGGGGTTGTAGGTGCTATCATGACCTGATAAATCAGGTCGTGACAGTTTGGTATCAGAGCTCTAGGTTCATTGGTGTCATGGTACAGAAGTAAGTGTCTATGTAGAGTCTCATAGATCGGTACGATGACGTTTGTATCCTATATGCCGGAGGCTACAGGGCATTATTAGGAAAAGTTTCATCTTTTTGACTCCTTATTATGCGTTCTTGCATCTATTGACTTTTAAACTTTGGTTGTTTCATTCCTTCTTAGATGCCTAAGATGAGTTCGACAACGGGTGATGCCGAGGCTTCTATGTCTGCTGCTTCAGTGCTTCTGTCAGTGCCAGGACTTTAGAGTGAGGGTTCACTACATCAGATAGGGGGTGTGGGGCCAGCCCAACCTCTGATTAGATTTATAGCGACCCCAGTTCTTCAGGACATCGCGGCTAGGACTCTTAGTCCTCCAGCGGGTGTTTCAGTACTCGATTTTTTGAGCGGTGCTTCAGCTAGGGTTGAGCTACCAGTTCTTCAGCAGGGTTGTCTGTCCATATTAGAGTATGATGAGAGATTTCATGACATGGTTAGGTGTACTTCTAGGGCTATACCTTCGAAGTTTGATAGAATTCAGAGCTTTGTTGGAGATTTTATTTCACTGCTCCATTTGGCAACCGAGCACTTAGTTACAGTTGGGCTACCTTTCTCCAGGTGGTCGATCATGCTTGGGCTATATAGGGTTTATGCTTTGAGGATTATGGAGGTAGTTCTAAGAAACTTTATCGCCCAGATAGTTCTCGAGGTTCTCAGGCCTGAGGTAGGAGATTCTCCACCAGAGATAGGTTCCACTGCTTCTTATCTACCATACCATTTCTAGTGTCTCCACGGGTTCTAGAGAGTGGTTGTATAGGGTAAGTTTAGAAGAGTAGGCATGGTATGGATCACATTCTTTGGGATTTGCCTTCAGACTGTGTAAGCTGTGGTGGCCGGTCAGGTTCAACGAAATCTTCTAGTCCAGCTTCATTTAGTGGGGTTTGCTTTTGGTGTGGGGAGCGTGGACACTTTGCTAGGAATTGCCCCATGATTCTGTATCCTGGTTAGCCTGGTTGTTATGATTGTGAGGAAGTTGGTCACCTTTATAGAGCTTGTCCCCGATGAGGGATGTCAGAGCTTTCAACTTCGACTACTTAGTACAGAGTTAGACCCCGTCAGTCTGATGCCCTTCTTGGTGGGCCTGAGGTAGAGGTTCCTAATATCGTTGCTCCAGGTTAGGCTCTTGTTACCTTCGACTTGTGATAGTCTTGCTTACGTTGAGATTCTATCTTTTCTGTTATTTAATTGCTTGTATGCCTACCTGCTACTTGAACTGTAGTATCTATCCATTGTTTTCATGGTAGTTTATTCCTTAGTAGTGGATGAGGGGTGAGTTATCCTTGTGAGGTATTTATTCGAAGTTGTGGCTCGTGGGTAGTTCTTGTTAGTCTCCTTTCTGGTTGGTTTTGCTTCCAGTTCCGTTATGACTCTAGGCTTGTGTTAAGTCTCCCCTTTCGAGCTGTCCTAGATGGTTGTTGCCTAGGCTGTTACCTAGCTTTTGCTAGAGGTTCTTGCGTTGGTTTGATGTGATACCGGTAGTTGTGCCGGAGTTGAGATTTTGTCTTCAGATGGGAGATGTTGGTTATGTTAGTGAGCATGGTTTGGTTTGGTTTTTTTGAGTGATTAGAGTCGACCCTCCTTGTTTGGTTGGAAGGTATATGGGTTGTCCCTATAGTCTTCTTTAGTTTCTTGTCCGGTTGGGTTGGTTGGTTGTTTTCCCTAGTTCTAGTAGATTGACTTTTGATCGTAGCCCTCTCGTTCAGCTTTTAAATTAGTATTATGATTTGAGTTTGCATTAGCATTTTTTGGCTAAGTGTTGATCGTATCCTCGTGGTTGAGTTGTATTCGTAGCATTTTGGTTGAATCAGGCATCCAACATATTTTCTCCTGCCTTATTGATTTTTGGCAATGTAAGTATGATAGCCAGGGAAATGGCTCTAGATTCTTATTTGAGAAGGGATTTGTAAGGTTCAGTATATGCTACAGAAAGGTTTTGTTTAGTTGAAAAGGAGGGAGATGACTCTTTGTTAGTGCTTGTGTGTCTTAGTAGTTGACTAAGGTGATGACGAAGGTTTGCTTTGGGATTGTGTGTTGGTGATTTGTTTAGGCCACTTACAGATTATAGTGGCTTTTCCTTCGACCAGTTTGGGGTTCAGTAGCATCTACAGATTGGACGATTTGTTATTCAAGCCTAGGTGGCTTCGGTTCCTAAGGGTTCATTGGCAACATACGGGTTCAACAAAGGCTTTGTTTGGAAACTTTAAAGTTGGGTCTCAGAATCATGGGCTAGAAAAATACTCCGGATGGTTCGTGGTTGGTTCTTTTGGTTGCAGCTTCTTGGGTTGGAAGGCATCGAGTTCGAACAACTTAGCGTACCTATTTTCCATTATAGGGGACAATTGGCCTTGGACACCTAGTCATTGGCTAACCTTTGAGTTAGGCTGGACATTCCAGATATCAGTGGTGTTCTAATTAGTACGAGGTTCCTTCTACCCTGGTAGTACAGACTCAGCGGTGTGAGTTTGAGATTTAGCAGTGGTGTATGCTATATGTGATCAGGTTGTGTATGTTGAAGTTAGCAAGGCTATTTTAGGTTCTAATGGTACTTGGAGATTGATCGTCGCCTTCATTGCCGAGAGTTTTAAAAGCTTGGTTAGTTGATTCATCCAGGGTTGTCTTTTATGTAGGGTTCTAGTGTTTGTTAGACTCGGCCATTGTGGACTAGAAATTTAGTGTGTTATACGCCTCAAAATGGTTGATTGTGTGTTGGTTCAGTAGAACAGTTGATTCGAGCCAAAGGGATGAGTTGAAGGTACATGCAAAGATTTCTATAGCTAGATGGTGACTTTGAACCCCAGACACCTTTTCCTTTGCCTATGGGGTGTCTTGACTTGATATTCAAGGTATGGTAGACTCTTTCCCGAGTTGAGATTTGTAAAGCAATTTCAAATCCGAATGGTGTTCGAGTATTCAGAGTAGCAGCAATACTTCTTAGAGTTAGGGGCTTAGTGATGGTTACGAGCTTTGTGGTAGGCTTAGCACAGTCCTTACAGAGGCTTGGTTTAGGTTTGGGTTTGTTGGGCAGGTTGCCCTGGTTCACTTGATTCCAGTTGACTCAGACTCAGCATGGTGTAGCAGTTGGGTTTGTTCTATAGTTTGGAAGTTTCTCCGTCAATACAGGGTATTCATACATGCCTTTCCTAACTTGGGTGTGCAATCTTCAGTCGGGTTTAGATGGTTGTTCAGTTGGGTTCAGTTAGCGGGGTTGATGTTGGCAAAAGTGTTTTCCCATTGGGATGGTCAGTCAGGAAAGGTAACTCTAGTTTTTAATGGTATGCTGACGGTTGTTAGCTTGGATGGCAAATACTAGTGGACTATAGCTTGACTTTGATATAACTTGAGTAAAAAGGGTGACTTTGTTCCTGATAAAGTATAAGCAAAGACTATGGATCTTTGCTGTGCCATTTGATGCTTCAAGGGTAGTTTAGGTGTTTGACTTGTATGAAGCTTCTTGTTCATGGTGAAAAAGGGTTCAGTTCAAACTAATAGGGTTTTTACGGGTCAGCTGGTTCATGAGTTAGAGTTTTGGTTGTTGGCTTTTCTGGTAAACTTGGTTATGGTCTCAAAGATTTGAGTTTTGTGTGGTGGTCGCTTTGCTTCTCTGGTTTTGGTGTTGTGTTGGTGCTTTCTAGTTGAGACTCTCGAGGTTCAGTTTGGGTTGACAGACCCTTGGTGTTTTAAAGCTTGAATTGGATTCTGACTTGGCTAGTAAGGAGTTTAGGCTTGGTTGCTTTCTTTGGCTCTTTTCTGTTGGGTGCCATCTGGTAGAGGAGGCTACCCGGGTTGTCCGAGAGAGTAGTGCAGGCTTCGTACCCACTGTTCTTTTAATCTCTAGTCTTTCCTTCTTTCTTAACTTTTGGGGATGAAAGTCTTTTTTGTAGTGGATGATGTAATGATTCTTTTGGTCATTTATGCGTTTTCACCTTCCTTGTACCATTAGAGCTTGCCTATAGTGGCCCCAAGTCATTTATGGCTTGCCAGGACTGGTAGTTCGGTACCCGGGCCATTGGTTTGGTCTTTTTGGCCATTCCTTGTTTTAGAGCTTAAACTTTTGAAATCATTGACTTCAGTCAACATTCTTACTGAACGTGCTCGGAATTGAATTTTGATAGTTTCGTTAGCTCCAGAGCGTGAGCGTGGACTTTGGTCTAGAGGGACCTTTGGTCGGGATCCCGGAGCTTTTCAGCTTGGAATTCTCTCTCATTCTGTGTTTTCAAGCCAGTTGGGCTTGTTGGGTTGACTTTGATCAACATTTAGAGAAGATGGCCTCTGATAGAAATTCCGTCAGCGTCGTTAGCTCTGGAATGCCTAGTTTGTGTTAGTTAGTTGGTTGGTTCAGGTTCCGGATGAGTGGGGCTCATTTTGGGTGTTTGGTGGGCATTAACTAGTGTTGACTTGGGTCAACATTCTTCCAAAATGACCTCGTATGGAAGTTTCATCGATTTCGTTGAGTTCGAAACATCGTTTCCACTCAAATAACATATTTGGTTTGTGAGTATCGGGTTTCGATTATGCCTGGAACACCACGTAGAAGTTTTGACTATTGCTGGTTTTCTGCAGTGGAAATTGTTCAGTGCCAACGGCGCTGACTTGTGATTTCCTTTAGCGCTAACGGTGCTCGGGCAGCGCCAATGGCGTTGGCCTGCATTCAACACCTATAAATCTTTTCTCGTTCGAGTTTTCAGCTCAAATTCTTGTTTCCTCTCAACTCCAAACTGAAAATTCTCTTTCCCAAATTGCTCCTATATCAGTTCTAAACCTTGGGGAATCAATTGTTCGTCATTTATCCGTAGTTCTTCGATTCTTGGTAAGCTTCTTCCCCAACTTGCTTTCTTTAGTTTTTCTCTAAAATCTACCATTGTTGCTCATATCCAAAGCAAATTTTATGGTAGATCCTGCCTCCTAAGCTCGTGCATGTTTGTGGGTGCGAAGGATGTTCGTCTTGGCTTAAATTCCGTCTTTTTGGTAAGTATTTCTTGCCTAAATTTCTGATTGTTCATCCTTAAAGTTCCTTCTTTAATTCTTTACTTGAGCGGGTTGTTTTGAGACACAATTGTTGTCCATTTCTTCTCAAATTTTGAGCATGTGCTCTTGGGATGGTAAGGAACACATTGGTATTTTTTGTTTTTAGTTTTGGGTTGCGGGGCCCACGAGCCTGTTTGTGACCTAAATTTCGACCCTGCTATTATTATAGCAATACGGGTATCGTTAGTCTTGTATTAATGTGTAGATTATTGTATTGATGGGGGTTTCGCAAATTGGAGCTTCCCGAATCAGTTCGAGCTTGGACAATACTGTCCCCACAGCTTTTCATTGGACGACAGGTAAGTTATGGCTTTCCCTACCTAGAATCTGCGTATATAGGCTATAACTGCATTAATTAGCATCCTTGGTTGGGTTGTTATAGGTTGGTACCCCAGACCTTATCCGTCTCTTCTATCCGTTTATTTCATACGTTGTTTGTAGTATTCGCATAGTATCGTACATTACCCATGTAGTCCTGTGTGACCTTGTATTGACTCTAGAACATAGATGGTGGGTTAATTGGGAATGTCTGCGAGTACCGGACATAGAGATATTCTTTTAGGCTGGTTATGTCTGCTAAGTAGCTGCTGGGCCTGTGCAGGGCTGATAGGAAATGTTTATGAGCCGCTGGGCTAATTTATTTGTGTGCGAGCATATCATCCATGAAAAAGGTTTTTTCCTGCATATTTTAGTTCGGATTTGGCTTCGGGCCTACTATAATTGGTTTTCTAAACTTTGCATGGCCCAGGGGCCCATTTTCGATATTATGACTTTAAAAGGGTTTTGAAGCTGGCTTTTATGAAACTTCTTGTAGAAAAGAGGATATTATGACGACTTGATCCCAAGTTTTTATACTTATACTAGACTCGGTGAGGCCAGGCGCTAGAGTTGTTTTACTACTGATTTAGACCCAGCTACGCTCCGGTACCCTTGATAAGGGTTATTGTGACTTAATTACTGATTTAGACCCGAATACACTTCGGGGACCCTGTGATGGTTTTTGAGGTTACTACTACTATTTTAGACCCAGGACAAAGCTGAGCATGTACTACAAGATACCGAGTATTGAGCTACACTTGAGATTGCACGGTATTGTATATGGTCGAGGGGTATACCTCCTGGACCTTCCGTTCCTGGGAAACTGGCTATGGGCCGACGCACGCACCAGGAGGAGGGGTGTATCGCAAAGTATAAGTACACGGGTAGAGTCCTTCCATGGGTCCCCCTTTATATGGGCTCATGGGATACCTGAGGGGGAACATACTGGTTACATTCACATCATATCATTATCATGCATTTGGCACACCAATTCCACCCTTGTTTTCTTTGTGTTCAGTGTACGCTCTGGTTGTATGGGTGGCTGGAGGTTTTTTTACTTGATTGCGTTCCTCAGTTGTATGGACGGCCGTTGGGATTGTTGGTAGTTTAGATTACTCTTGTTGCTTTATAGGGCTGGTTATCGTCCTTGTTTCTTGGTGATTTAGCAGTTATCAGCCTGTTGAGGCTACGGTTGTGGGATCTTGATTATTGAGAGGGCTAGGGAGTCCTATCTTATTGAGGCACTTTTGTGTGGCCTTCTGAGCAAATTGTGAGTTTCTAGTTCCATTCGTACCAAGATTTGAGTAGTATTTCTCGATTATTATGGGTTAACTATTCTATCCTAGGGTTGTAATTGTGAGGTGGATTCCTGTTTATGCTATCTTGAAGTTGGATTGGTGTTATGATTTCCTTATGCTTGTTGATTCCATCTTGAGTATGTTAGACTGCTTTGATTCTTTTCCTTTTCTTGAGGTTACCGGTATACCACCATGTTCCTGACTCTCTCTCCTTTTATATACTATTGTTGCAAGGATTCCAGGTGCGTTCTTCTTCCTTACACCTGTGTTCTGTGTATATTTGTTTCATGTGCTAGAATTGTTTGTTATTACCCTTGGTTGTTTGTTCTTTGTGCTAGTTCCTTGTGTTTCTTCCTTTCTTCCGTGACTGGTTTCTTGTGTTCTGCTTATTACTGTTTTTATATCTTATATGTGCTCAGTCGGCCGATGATGCCTACTGAGTACCCGTTGTCTTGGTGCTCATACTACACTTCTGCACTTTTTGGTGCAGATATTAGTTGAGCTTTCACTGTTGATCGCGTTGGAGACTCATGCATCTTTTGGACATTCTAGACTAGGGTAAGAGCCTGCCGATTGGGGCTTGTCTGAATCTCATCTTTTGTACTGATACTCCTTGTACTTTTGGAGACAGATTTATATTGTATTTTCTTACTTCTAACACTTGTATTCTATTAGAAGCTTTTGTACTGTCGATACCAAGTCTTGGGGTTGGTGTAGTATCTTTGTATATATATTTTGGGTTGTTGCTTCCGCGTGTCTTATCTTTATATTCAACTTCTGCTTATTTCTTCTTGTTGTGCGTAATTGGTTAGGTAGTAGCCCATTACTAACCGTTCTGGGCTACGGGGATTGGTTCGCCTACTGGGGAGTTGTAGGTGCCATCATGACCTGAGAAATTGGGCCGTGACAATTTCTAGTCAGATATCTTGTATTTTTTTTTGTAATGGAATCTAACATATTCTCCTTCTGAGTTGATTTTACTTTATCAGGTAATAGAATAGCGTAAAGAAACTGATCTGTGTTTACCAAGCTGGCCGAAAACTCTTATTTTACTCGCTCAAAAGCACACAAGGATTCGTCCTTTAACCGTTGCTTTCATACAGATAGGATAACTGATAGTGAGGCAGAAAATGCCCTAACCATAAGAGACAATGTGATCACGGAGCAAAGCAAGATAATCGCTAAACTCACAAAAAAATTGAAAAAAGAGCAAGAAGAAGTCTAGAAAGCCAAGGACATGGCAAGCCTGGGCATCGCTACTAGTACTCTGACCCTGGGCAACCCCCAGCCACCTCTCCAATTTCCTTCGCTCAAATCTCCGTTAATCGAAAATTGCCCGAGAGATGTACCTTCCACCTCCATCCCCAGGCCCACTAATGAACCAATATCTAACAATCCTCTTCACGCAGGATCGTACTATCAAACTCACACTCCCCCCATCCAATATACCAATTCGAACAACGATCCTCATGACCACAAGCCACAAAACCTCCCTCTAAATTACCAAGACACACCACCAAACACCTACAACTCCCAAAACAACTATGCAAATGTCGCTAATCCACAGAACTATACCTCCACATCCCCAAATACCATTCCAACCCCCACCCATCCAAAATAAGCAACCTTCTACTTTCCATGCCATGATGAAGCCATATACCACTCTCCTAGAAAATCCAGAGCTTGACCACTATGAGGAAAAAGAGAGGGAGTTGAAGGCCGCGGAGAAGAAGCATTATCATGACTTGACACTGATGAAGAAGAAATTGCCAGAATCAGGGAGTCCCGTGGTCAGTCGGATAAAAGGGGATACGATTATGATGACATTTGCATTCATGCAGAATTGGACCTGCCAGAAGGGTTTAAAATTCCCAAATTTCAGACCTTCAATGGTACTAGGAATCCCGATGCCCACCTAAGAAGTTATTGCAGCCAAATGGTAGGTGCGAGGAAGAATGAGGCATTATTGATGAGGCTATTCAATCGCAGTCTAAGAGGAGAAGCTTTAGAGTGGTTCACTACTCAAGAGTTAAAGAAATGGTCTAGATGGAGTGATCTAGCCAAAGATTTTGTTTGGAGATTTGCATACAATGTAGAAGTTGTTCCGGACCGGTACTCTTTGGATTGTATCAAACATAATTCAAATGAGCACTTCCAAGACTATGCTTATCGATGGAGGAAAGAGGCGGCAAGAGTTCGGCCTCCCATGATTGAAGAAGAAATTAGCACAGTGTTTAAGCGCTCACAAGAATCTGAATTCTACAATAAGATGATATCGGCGGTTAAGGCTAAGTTCGCCGACTTAGTTAAAATTGGTGAGACTGTCGAGGAAGGTTTGTGGAGTGGTAAGATTATCAAAGTCTCAGCATAATCGGAGTCAACTTGATTCCCTAGAAAAAATTAAAAGGACTTGTCTTCAGTATCCTCTAGTTTAAGCACAAGATCGAGAAGACCCTTCAGATCCAATTATAAGAAATCACTCATACCATCAAACTACCCCCAAACTCCATAAAATCCCCAACCAGTCTTCTATACTCAACCCACCTACCAAGCTCCATCACCAAATATGCAACCCACCTACCAAGCTCCACAACCAAATATTCAACCTACCTACCAAGCACCTCCCAAAAATTTCCAAGCTCATCAAAGGGCTCCTGATAATCATAATTATCATCAAGTTCCCCCTCCTGCCAATCAGAACAATGCTAATCTTCCCCGCCCAAATTTTGAAAGAGAAGTCCTCGAACTTTCACGTAGTTGGTGGAAACCCAAACTCGGTTATATGAAAGATTGAAGGCTCCTGGATTTATTCAACCCATTCAGCCCAAGCTCGGTAACCTTGAATCTTGACTCTTTAGGGCTGATCGATATTGTTCTTATCACTACGGAGGAGTCATGCATGATACTGAAGACTGTATTAATTTGAAGCACAAGATTTAAGATATAATCGATCACAGGGTTATCACACTTCAGACAACACCGCCAAATGTTACAAATAACCCACTTCCAAACCATAGAGGAACCAGAGTCAATATTATAGAGGTAGATGAAAAGTGGACGGTGATCAAGTCAATAACGCCCGCTAGACCTAAGAAGCCAAAAGTATTAGAAAAAGTTGTAGATGCTTTGAGAAATGTTGAGAAACCACAGTTTGTTATGATAACAACCCCACATCAAGCCTTCTCTCTAGTACCTGCAAAAAAAGAGTTTGAGATAGAATCCGTTGTGGCTCATGGAATGACTAGGTCAAGAAGATTTTATATTCTCGATGATCTAGTCAATGACACTTACAATAAGGATCAACAAAAGAGAATGATCACTGACAGAGAAGCAGAAGAATTCTGGAGGAGAATGCAGCTAAAGGAATATTCGATCGTAAAACATCTAGAGAAGACACCCGCCCAAATATCTATTTGGTCATTGTTCATGAGCTCTCAATATCATACACAAGCACTGCTCAAAGTCCTCAATGAAGCCTACGTGCCAACAGGCACAAGTGTGGAAAACTTGACTGCCATAGTCAGCCGAGTCATGGGAAGCCACCACACTTGTTTTGGCAATGATGAATTACCCTTTGAAGGGTTAATGCACAACAAGGCCTTACACGTCATGGTCAAATGCCAAGAGAAATTTTTTAACAGGGTCCTGATTGACGATGGTTCAAGACTGAATATTTGTCCATTATCCACACTCTCTTAATTGGATTATGATTTGTGTAAGATTTGTCAAAGTAATATCAATGTGAGAGACTTCGATGGGGGTTAGGGAGACACCATTGGAGAAGTTAATTTGTACATTCATATGGGATCCGCTAAGTTCCGCACCAAGTTCCAAGTTATGGACAACACCACCAGCTACAACTTGCTCCTAGGAAGACCATGGATCCACGAAGCTGGAGCTGTGCCATCAACCTTGCATCAAATGGTGAAATTCATGTGGGAAGACCACGAGGTAGTCATCCATGGTTAGGGGAGTCACTTAAGTCACCCAAATGGTTGTGTCCCCGCTATTGAAGAAGCTCCAAGAGGAAGCAACTTTTATACTGTAGAGATTTTCAATGCCATCGGAGAGGATCTTGCCCTTCAAGTACCAATGCCACCCATTTACAAGATGTGATACTAGCAACCTCATCTATATCAGTCATTCCCAGTGCGAAATAGTCCTTCAAGTAATGGTATAGGGGACAGAATAAGGGATTTGTTTTAGGAATGCGATGTTATAATAGAACAAGTCCCCCAAGCAATCATTATTAGGGAGGCTAGGCCAGGCGAGCAATTGCAGAATTGGGCCGCTACTTCTCTTATGACTCTCCATTTGTCTAGGTAGACAAAGACTTTATTTTATAAAAAAATGTTGATGGTCCGGATGAGTCCTGCGACCCTCCCTTTATGTTTTCATTTCCTTGTATTGTATTTCCCGCTTACCAAAAGGCATAAATTTGCACTCGTGCGAGTCATAGCCATAGCCTTATTGCGAAAACTTTGCTATTTGTTTGCTTGTTATTATCTAACTTGTTTTGTTTATGATTTCAGTAATAATAATTTAAAACCTGCTAATGTCATGTCATGCCAAAAGCTGAATGAATAAATCAAGATAAATGATATTGGAGGCGAACAGTATGTTGAAAAAATCATGGTCCTTGAATGAATAGCCAAGAAGTCTAAGGATTTTGAGAACGAGAAAAGACCCTACCTAGAAGAGATCAAGGTCGTTAATCTGGGAGACGACAGTCAAGTTAAAGAAATCTGCATTGGTGTTCATGTGACAAAATCCCAAAAGAAAGAGCTTGTCAATCTGCTCACGCCATGCATTGATATATTTGACTTGTCCAATGATGATAGGACAAGAGTAAGCACAAACGTTATCTCCTAAAAGTTATTGGTCAACCCAGAACTCAATCCAGGAAGTGGATAGTTAATCCTGCCCCCATCGAGATAAGCGCAAGGGAAAATTTTCACCGAATTGGCAAGGACCGTATATCATCCATAAAGTGCTATCTGAAGGAGATTTTATTTTATCCAAGATGGATGGCCATGTTTGGCCCAAGCCGATCAATTCTGATGCTGTGAGGATATGCTACACCTAAAGATCGTTTTTTTCTTTTATTTCTTTCCTTGTAATCGCACTTTCTGATTGTAATCATTTCTATCATTTGTAATAGCTTAAAAATTTCCTATCCTCTTTGTATGAACCACATTTAACCTGAAGTCTCAATAATGAGATACATAGGCGGCCTATGTTGGCTTTGGTCAACCCCTTAGAAAAATCAATCTTACCCCTGTTATCTTGAACTACGTGATGACTTGAATTCTCAAGAATGAGATACGTAGGCGGCCATTGTTGGCTATGGTCACCCCTTTAAATATACTCATTCTCCCGCTATGAGTGTAGGAACTATGTTTGACCTGATTCGTGCTTCAATGAGATACACAGGTGCCACAATAGCTTGATCATATCACCCATGAATTAGAAACTAGGGTAGAATTTTTGAGAAAGGAATCTCAAAAATTCAGAAGGCAAAGATCATTCTCCAGCAAGTCAGAATGCGGATTGTGCCAAAGAGCAACTGAGATAAATCTTGAATATCATAATCCCCATAGAGTGTCAAATCCCTTATCAATGGGATAAAATTCATCATGAAGCCTTTAACTAGGGTAAAATTTTGAGAAAGACCTCAAAATTTCCACCAAGATTCATTTGAGGGTTCAGAAAACCAACTCTGAAGAATTTCTTAGCACTAGGAGATCATAGTCTACTTCAGAAATCCCCAGCTGAAGCAAGTCAGAGGTGGATTGATACCCAGCTATGACAGATTTCTCAAAAGACTATTTTCAGACTTCTCAGCTAGAATGTTGAAGGGTCTTTAGAGCTTGCCAGCAGTATGTCAGATATCTCAAGGCCTCAAGAAAAAGACATTCGTGGAGCTAGTGCATGACATGACAAGATTAATAGAGATTTTTCTAAATTATTCTTTCAAAATTAGTATTTTTTTGAAAAAATTACTTTTTGAAAATATCCTTACAAGTTAATTTGAGGATATATTGAATGAACATTTTGAGAAGGGAGGCTCATGTTAGGCACACATAGCTCTCTCTCGGTGCATAATATCAAGGCAACCATTGTGCTCTTAAATTGACTATGGTTCGACAAACAAATATGACCCCCACCCGTAGTTTTGTTACTCCAGCAACTGGAATTCCTTGCAGCCTTCCTCCTCTCATGTTTGGGAGCTATTAACCGCCGGGGTTTCAATCAATACGAGAGGAAGATGATATTAGCAGTTTTGAGGATGACATTAATCTAACAACAATAACAAAAGAGAGTAGAGAACCAGCGATTCACAAATTACATTTCTCTGATGCGAAGACATTGAATCACCCAACTGTAAATGCATCTCCAACTCGTGACAATCGATTAACTGGTAAGACCCTCTCTTATATGCATTCGATTTTGAAGAATGGGGTTGTGACTGTCCAAATTGAGGAGGAGGATATTAAGGATCATGCAAAGACTTGGGAAACTGCCCTAATTGGTTATATACTAGATGACACACCTTCGTAGTGCAGATGGAAAATTATGCTCAAGGAGTGTGGAACTTTCTATATATGCCTAGGGTGTTGTTTCCTAAATGAGAGAGATAAAGAGAGGGTTCTGAAGTATAGACCTTATTATGTCAATAATAGGCCACTCATTTTGAAGCAATGAGAGTTGGATCTTGAATTTGATCAAGAGGTACTCAGCCTTGTCCCTTTGTGGGTGAAATTTCCTGGACTACCTATGGGATACTAGTATGTGGAGGCACTGAGTAAAATTGCTAGTGCAGTGGGTTGACCTCTACACACTGACAACATCACAGCTAACTCTAAGAGAATATCCTATGCAAGGATTTTGATTGAAGTTGATATATCTCAACCTTTGACTGAGGTGCTGCAAATTGAGACCCCATCTGGGCCATGGGAGCATGTTGTTGACTATGAATGGAGGCCAAAATATTGCAATGAATGCCTGAGGTTTGGACATACAGATGTTGAATGCTGGTATAAGCAGGAGCAATTAAAGAAGCCAACTGAGGAAACTATGGAGATTAAAGAAGATAAAGGTACCCCTCAACATGTAGTGAGGAAGAAGATCAGAAAGTCCAGGAAACCAGTGATGATGTGGAAAGTTGTAGGAGCTAATCCTAATAGTAGGCAAGTTGTGTCAGTTCAAGGCCAACCACAACACCATAAAACTCAGTTACATGAGGTGATGCTGGAATAAATACTGTTGCAGGTCAGATGGGACATGTTGGGCTACACAGAAGTGGTAAACAAGCCATGGATACACACTATAGTACTAGTGCTAGCAACTTCATGCCATTTGTTCCTCCATGATAATCTCTACTTAGAATGTTAGGGGCTTTAACCCGGCCCATAAGCAGAAAGAGGTGAAAATCTTTCTGGCTAAGCATAAAATAGAGGTATTTGGCTGTTTGGAAACAAAAGTGAAAGAACCTAAGGCTAAGAAGGTTAATCAGAAGGTGGCTCCTGGTTGGGAGGTTTTTAATAACTACACTGCAATGCCTAATGGTAGAATTTGGCTGTTGTGGAAGACCAATTTGAAGCTGAGTGTACTTGAGGTTCATGATCAATATGTTCATTGTTAGGTTGAGGATCCTAGCACCCAAGTTACCATTTATTTAACAGTGGTTTTTTCATTGAATGAACTCCAGCAGAGAGAAATACTGTGGTGTGTCTTGACTTAGGTTGATCTTCAGTACAATCATCCATGGCTCTTGTGTGGTGACTTTAATAATGTTATTAGCTCTGGTGGCAGAATGGGATCCCCAGTGATACCTACTGAGACGCAAGGATTTCAAGGAATGATTGTTAGTATGTAGCTCACATCATTGAGGAGTAAAGGGTGGCACTATACATGGTGTAATAAGCAAGAAGCAGGTAGCAGGGTATATAGCAAGATAAATTGGGCACTGGGGAATTTTAATTGGCTACAAGAACATGGGTATGTGGAGGCTGAGTTTCTAAACCCTTCCATATCTAATCATTCCCCTATACTAATTAAATGTTGTGTACCAACTATCTTGCATCCTAGACCATTTAGGTTCTATCCTAATGTAATGGAACTCCCAACATTCAACAATACCATTGGATGAATCTGAAGATGCTATGGAAAATATTTGGGGCAAACTCAAAAACCTCAAAGTGTAGTTAAAAGATCTTAATAGATACATGGATTCATACTCACAGAAACTTGCATTGACTAGAGAGAAATTGGACATTATTCAGAGACAGATGCAAGGGAAATTGGTAGATCAGGCTTTATTTGATCAGGAGAAGCATTTGTTGTTGGACATTGAAAAATGGAGTACTATTGAGGAGCAGGCGCTGAGACAAAAGGCCAGAGCTACTTGGGTAGAGTGTGGAGATGCGAATTCCAAATATTTCCATGCACAATGGAAGATTTAGACAAGCCACAATACTATTACATCTATCTATGTTGACACAAATGAGAAGCTTACTGATCCTCAGGCTATTGAAGATGAATTTATACATGTATTCACTGGTTTGATGGGTGCAAGTTCCAGTACATTACCATGTCTGAACTCACAGGTTGTCAAGGAGGGGATTTGCATCACTTTGCAATAGCAAAAAGAGCTTATCATAGCTGTGTCATATGAGGAAATTGTTACAACCATCAAAACTATGCCTAAGGATAAAGCTCCTGGTTCCTATTGAGTTTTTTTACCATGAATTGAAAGATAGTAAAGGATGATTTAGTACTTGCAGTTCAACAATTCTTCCTTACTAGTGCTCTATTCCTTGCTGTTAATACCACTGCTATAACTCTGGTACCCAAAGTCCCTTTCTCCACTAGAGTAACAGATTTTTGATTTATAGCTTGTTGTACAACTCTGTACAAGTTTATCTCTAAGATGTTAACAGGAACAATTAAGACTGTTATTGCTGATTTGGTTAATTGTTCTCAATTTGCATTTGTTGAAGGGAGGAGTATACTTGACAATGTGTTATTTAGTCATAAAATTTTCAAGTGCTATGGTAGGAAGTGGATATCCCCTAGATATGTCCTAAAGGTGGATCTAAGGAAAGCATATGATACCTTAGAATGGATTGTTTTACAGAAGTTATTGGTAGACATGGGGTTCCCTGCTAAGTTTGTTTCTTGGATTATAACCTGAGTCTCAACAGTCACTTATTCACTTCTGATCAATAGGGGTCTTACTAAGCCTTTCCATGATAAAAGAGGTCTTAGACAGGGGGGATCCTATGTCCTCATATTTGTTTTTGGCTATAGAGTACCTAGACAGAGAACTACACCAAGTAGCACTAGATGGGGATTTCAATTTCCACCCAAATGTAGTAAATTAGGAAGTGTTCATATCTGTTTTGCAGATGACTTGCTCATGTACTGCAGGGCTGATAAGATGTCAGTTAAGCTACTGACTGAAGGTTTCATGAGATTTTCCAAGGCCTCAGGTTTGCAAGCAAATGTGACTAAAAGCTTTTTATATGTGGCTGGTGTTTCTAACCATCTGAAATAGAAGCTGCTGGACATGCTGGGTTTTGAAGAAGGTGCTTTACCATTTAAATACCTAGGAGTTCCTATGTCATCTAAGAAGCTAAGTGTCAGCCAGTATATTCCACTTATTGAAAAGATCACTGCCAAGGTGACTTGTTGGTCTGCTAGGTTGCTCTCTTATGTAGGCAGGGTGCAACTGATTAAATCAGTGTTTTTTGGGGTCTAGGCCTATTGATCACATGTATTCCTCATCCTAAAGAGGGTGATCAAGGTCATAGAATAGATTTGCAAAACTTTTCTATGGACATGGGCAATGGCTAATTCCAAAAAGGCTTTAGTATCCTGGGAAACAATTTGTAAACCTGGTGATGCTGGTGGTTTAAACATACTTGATCTAAAGTAATGGAATAAAGCAACCATTTTAAAGCACCTGTGGAACTTAGCAAGGAAAAAAGATTGTATGTGGGTAAGATGGGTTCATAGTTATTTTATAAAGAAAAGGACCTTGGAAACTATTCTCATACCTAAGGCTGCCTCTTGGGTTGTGAGGAAGATTATGGACTCCAGAGGCATTATACTCCAAGGACAAACTACTCAGGGTGCACTCCTATTAGAATTTGACAAAGTGCTGACAGGTGGGAGCTATGCTACTTAGAAGATGTACACTATGCTTATGCCAATGTTCCTAAAAGTGGCACGGAAGAACATTACTCTGCAATAGAAAGTGCATCCCAAGTTCAGGTTCATACTGTGTCTAGCTACACAACAAAGACTAGCCATAGTTGATAGGCTCTTAAAGTTTGGCATTCAAGTGCCACCTGATTGTGTCTTCTGTGGTAGCACCAGAGATACTTTTACTCACTTGTTCTTTGATTACTGGATCACTAGTGAATTGTGGAGAAGATTGTGCAACTGGCTGGGTTTTCAGAGGACTAGCACTGACTGTGCAACAAAACTACATTGGGTTCAACTTATGGCCAAGAAGAACACTGGTAGAGCTGAAATTATCACATGTGTGTTTGCTATGTTATTTTATGTCATATGGTGGGAAATAAACCAGATTAGATTTAAAGGAGGTCGACTGATAGCCACTCAGGTCTTGCGAGAAATCGTGCAACACATCCATCTTCGATTCCAAAAAGAGCTAAGTGGCTGCTTGTACTACAACAACTTAATCATTATCCATAGATGTACTGGCTTTCTGTAAACACATGTAATAGTTGGTAGGATTTCTATCATGATGTGTAGTGTTTGATGCAGTAAAATGATAGGGTAGTCTAGTATGAGATAGCAGTTAGTCCAATACTTCTTTGTTTTGTAATGCTATTTTTGGTTATGAATAGAAAATCCTAAATTTGCCAAAAAAAAATTTCCTCCTTTATAAATTTTACTTTGTCTTACATCTACTATGACATGGGGAGTCGAGGACAACAAACACCCAAAGATGGAAAATATCCATATATGACAAATTAAGGAGCAGAAGATCGAAGGAGGTTGACACAGATCAGGTTTGCCAAGAACTAACAATTTCTCTATGGATGCAGGTTATCCTAAGAATTATCAGGGGTCAGCGAAAGTCCCTCATCATCCAACATATTCAAACTAATACAATGAGACCAAATTCCCAAGATCTACAAGAACATCCAAAATAATGGGAAGAAGTCAAAAGAGATAGAGGTTCCCAGAAATGACAAATTTTCTTGTAGTTTGCAGGAACTACCAGACAAGGAGAGATCGACGACATCTCAAATCCTCATCAAATCAGGGATCACAACTATAATGACCAGGTCTGTCATTACGGGTAGTCCAATTGTGCCAAGTTTTAAAGTTAGAAAACTCCGGGTTTGGGAGTTTGAAATTCTGGGCTAGGCTAGCCTCGGTCAGTTTTGGGGTGAGGTAGAGTCTAGGGAAATCCAGGTAAATATTGGTTTATGTGTCTAGTTTTGAGCTAGTTTTCCATGTAGCCAAGACATAGAGGAGTCCGGGGGACTTTTCATAAACGAATTTGGGTAAGTAGAACTTTTAGAATCGCGTTTGACATGAAGGAGTTATTTTGGGTCGTCAGGGAAAGCAAGTGTGTTGTAAAATGGACAAAACTGGGAGATTTTCGGACATTTTATTTGTGAAGAGTGCAATGGTCCGCCGTAGCAACCTCTGCTATAGCGGTGGAAAATACCGCTATAGCGATGGTCAAGGCGGTTAACACCCACTTAAGACCGCTATAGCAGAAGTCTTCCGCTATAGCGGGACCGCTATAGAAGAGCGGGGACCGCAATAGAAGAGCGGGGACCGCTATAATGGGCCGATGGGTTTTTAATGCAAAAAATCCCCAAAACAGTTCAATTTTCTACAATTCATTTTGGGAGAAGGGCTAGGCGATTCCCGGCATTTTTCTTCCTTTTTTCATCGAAATTCTTCCCTAAGGTAAGGTTTTTGTCCCCCAATCTTTGTAATACATTTCCTATGCGGTAGAATTGCTAGGAGGGAGCTTGGAGGAGGTTGGAATAACCTAGGAATGGTAAAATTTTGGAAAGAAAGGGGATTCCAAGCATGTACGTTCTTGGGTGTTGATAAAAGTATGTTAAAATGATCATAGGTTGTTAAATTCTTTGTTTTATTCGTAAAAAATGATAGAACTAGGAGAATTAACGGTGGAAAAGCCCGGGAAAAGGGTGGGATGATCATGAGTGGCCTGGGATTTGGGGATATGGTATAATCCGGGTAATGTGCAGGCCTTGTGTGTTAATTATATGTACTGTGTGTTGTTTTTAGACCAAGAACGAGAGAGGAATCTGGAACACGGGAAAGCTCGGGTCGAATAGAGCTTGGATCATTTCGAGGTAGGTGATGGCTTACGATTTTGGTAAATGTTGTATATTCTTGTACTCATATCTAAGTGATTGTATGAATTACATTGCTTAGGGAAGTTGTGTAGGATGTCTAAGGTTCCTATTTTACAGTCTGTGATTTGAACGATATTTGCTTGTTAGTTTACAAGTTGTGTGTTCATGCATTTGACTGTGGATTATTGACATTTGGTTGGCTCGAGTACCACGCCTGGTATGGGTATAACAAATGGTTGGCACGGTACCACGCCTGGTACGGGTATAAAGAATGGTTGGCACGTGTACCACGCCTGGTACGGTTTACTTTTGTTGCATTATTGCATTGTTATTATTGTATTGCATTGATTTATATTGGTTCCGTGAGTGGACCGCCAATTGAAATGTGTTATTGGTTTGGTGGTCCTTGAGAGGCCAGGCAAATTCTGGCTAACTGTTGTGTTGGTCTTGGTTTAGGCCGGGTTGTTCATTGACATTTGTGTTGGTCTTGGTTTAGGCCTGGTTGATTCAAGGTACACATGTGTAGTCTAGAGGGGATCCCAGGGTGGGCCCAGTCTAGATGGGAAGGTATAGTTAATGGTATGTGGTTGTGGCTTAGAGTTAGGTGGTGGATTCATGCGGGAATAGGCTAACGAGACTGGTAGTCCAAGTGCGTCTGTGGTTATTTATGCATGTTTTCCATACCTTATACTTGATATTGTTGTACTGTTATACACTGTTTATTTGAAAATTGGCTGATGATCCTACCAGTACACAGTGGTGGTGTACTGATACTGCACTTGTTTGTCTTTTGGTGAGTACAGGAAATCTTCCAGTGGCTGAGACGCGACTTTACCTTTAGCACCGACGATTCCTGACTTTCAAGGGTGAGCTGCTTGATTCGAGCTACCTTGGATTATCTTTAGAGTTTCAATCCACTTGTTTCAGACTTAAAACTACTTTGTATTTTCTTTTGGGGTTGCATCCCTGTATTCTAGATATTGGTGTTGATGTTTGGTACAACGACTTTCAGTTCCTAGGTGGGATTTTCTACAGGTTAATGATTATGCTATAGTTTTTGGCTTATTTTGATTGCTAGTTTACTTTCTGTTGATGGTTTTAGGCTGTTAGTCTAGGCAAAAGGTTGAACTCTATTGGTTTGCTCATCTGGGGGTTGGATGGGTGCCACTCACGATGGGTTGAGTCGTGACAAAGATGGTATCAGATCCTAGGTTCGTTGATCTCGTCGTACCAAACATGTGTAGTAGAGTCTTGCAGAATGGTACAGAGACGTCCGTACTTTTCTTCGAGAGGCTATGAGGATTTAGGAAAAACTATCTCTTCCCTCTTTCCTTCATGCTATAACTCAATTCCAATTGGTATCTGGAGATACAAATTGGTATCTAACCTCGTTCACTTTTTTGTATGCAGATGGTTACAACAAGGAAAAAAAGAGCAAGGTCAGCGGTCCCAGCAGCGGGCCCGACAGTTCGTGGCAGAGGTAAGGGAAGAGGCAGGGGACGAGCTAGAGCCGCATCACTCGAGATAACCCCTCCCCCACCTTAGGAGCATATGGCTGTGGACGTAGAAGAAGTGGTTGTAGAGGATGAAGGGGCTCAGGCAGAGGCTGCACCGGTTGGGGGTGCAGGCTTTCCTACTATGACACCGAAAGCTTTTAAGAAGGCTTGTGATATTCTGAGTGGGTTGGTTGGTGCTAGATCCATACTCGAAGCTTATGCAAATCAGGCCTTGGATACTCAACCAGCGGTTACTGATGTGCCGCCAATTTATGGCACTTTCGACTCCTTTTTACTAAGAACAATCATACGTTTCAAGCAACCGTCGTCGTTTTTGATGTTTTTATGTTATATTTGTAGAAAATGGAGACAAACACGGAAACGGAAGGAAATACGAGCAAAAAGACATTCTGCCTAAGAGTGACGGCCTGAGTGACAGTCCGTCAAACATGTGACGGTCCGTCACATGTGACCGTCAAGTAGAGAAAGTGTACTGCCTAGGAGTGACGGCCGCCGTGACGGTCCGTCAAGGCGATGACGGTCCATCACAGTGACCGTCAGGTTGAGCTACACCACTGCCTTGTGGTGACGGCCAAGGCGACGGTCCATCACAGTGACCATCAGGTTGAGCTACACCACTGCCTTGTGGTGACGGCCAAGGCGACGGTCCGTCAAGGTGGTGACGGTCCGTCACCCCAAGCCGTCAAGTTGAGACAGTCGGCGACATGGAATCCGAGCGTTTTTGGGTTTACTTCCTGGACTTCTATAAATACCCTATGTTAGGTTTATTTTAATTATTATTCATATTATTCATTCACTATACAATAGTTCTCCCAATAGTTTTAGGAGTTTTTGAGCGAGTTTTGAGAGAGGAAACGCGCTACACACGGTTTCCTTCTCCTAAATCTTGTTCTTGATTCGTTCTTGGGATCTTTGGTGTCTTGTTCTTGGAATAATTAAAGATTGTTCTCACTACATTGTAAGGATCTCTTTTCTTTATTATGAACATGACTTTCTTTTATTCTTCTACAAGCATGAGTAACTAAACCTCCCACAACTAGGGTTGTGGGAGCCATGGCAAACGTAGCGATATAGATTCCGGGTAGCGACGGGTTCAATATATGTATTGTCACGTTGTTAATCATTCATTATTTAACGTTTTCTAGTGGTTGCAAACATTAGAACATGCCTAGGTTTAATTTGCTTGAGTAAAGAGATTAAAACCGGGAAACTTGATTAACAACAAGGATTCGAGACTACTAACTCTCGTCTAATGATTAATGCTGTAACTAGATTAATCTACTTGATGTTTAGGATTGAAATCTAAAAAGCTCATCTTTTCGAGGTCGAGAGAATAGAAAAGGAAATTTTTTTATTTGGTCGAGAGACGTTTAGACGATACCATTGCTTCAATCACATCGTGACACACATATAAAAAGAACCCGATTAAGCCTAGGATCGACATTGTTACCAACGCCATGGTAAACACTTCCCTAGTTCATTCTCCTATTGATCATCATTCATACGTTAATTATTCATTTTGTTTACGCATTGTTTACACAAAACCCCCCCTTTTCCGGAAACTATTGACGACTAGTCACATACTTCACTAAAGGCTTAATCTTCACCATATTCTCTGTGGGATTCGACCCCAACCTTTGTTGGGTTCTATATTTGACTACGACCGCTTACGCTTCATTAATTTGAGGTGTAGTTTGGGCGTTATCAAAAAGTGGCGCCGTTGCCGGGGAATACGGTTGTTAATTAAGTCTGGTGTGTTTATTTGACTCTTAGTCATAATTTCCTGCTTTACATTTATTTGTTGTTTTTGTCTTTGACAGGGTACACAGTTGTGCATGCCAAGTACCCGAAGTTCGGGGGAACAAATTTTACCGTACGACCCCGAGCTTGCTAGAACATTGAGGCAGAATATGGCCGCACAACTAGAGGCAGCGAGGATCGCTGCAGAACTGCAGGCCCAACAAAATCTGAATGCTGGTGGTCTGCAGGATGAGATCGCACGGAATGATGAAGATCTCGACTTAGATAGAGCTGGCGCTACGGGCGCCATTGTTGTTCCACCGCTACCGCCCGGAGCCAAGTTCAACATCACTAGCACGATGATCCAGCTGTTGAACTTGAGAGGAGTGTTCCGAGGTGTCGCTGGGGAGGATCCAAACCAGCACCTAATGAATTTTGTGGGCATATGCAAGTCGTTTGAACTACCGGGCGTGAGTCAGACAGCGATCAGGCTCAGGTTGTTTTCGTTGTCTCTGTCTGATGAGGCAACATTGTGGTTGACAGAGCTGACCCCCGACTCTATCGCAACGTGGGGAGAGTTGAGAGGAGCTTTCCTAGAAAGGTTTTTTCCTCCCTCTCGGATGATACAGTTGAGGGACGAGATTAGCAACTTTAGGCAGCAACCGCACGAAGCACTGCACGAGACTTGGTTGCGATTCAAAAAGAAGATAACACAATGCCCGAACCATCAGTTGACCAATAACTTTTTGATGCAGACGTTCTACCGGGCACTGAATTCGGCTACCAAGTCGACGTTAGACAACGCAGCAGGTGGTGCATTCATGGGTCTTACCTTTGTTGAGGCCACAACTACTTTGGACAGGCTCACCAAAACCAACAGGGCCTGGCACACACGAGATTCAGAGGTAGCAGCTAGTACGTATGTAGTTGGTGTGTCAGCTGAGCAGCGCAGAAAAGAGGAGGAGCGCGACCAAGACATGGCGCATCTGGAAACGCAGTTGGACCTACTGACCAAGCACTTGTTCTCAAGAGGTATGGAGAAGGTAAAAGCTGTGGGTTCCCAAGGTAGAGCAGCAGAGTTGGAAACTGAGGAAGCGAATTACTTGGGGGGCTTCCAGGCCAATGGCCAAGGAAACCAAGGTCGGAACTATCAGAGAGACAACCACTATGAGAAAACCGACTACAGAGATCGCGACCAAGGAAACTGGAGGAACCACACTGATAAAGGTGGGTTGTATGTTCCACCTGGTAATCGGGATAGAGCTAGCACTGAGACAGGGACGTCGAAATTGGAGAGCATGATGGCAAAGATGCTGCTGAAGGTGGAATCGACTGACTCTGGGGTAAAGGAGATGAGGACTGAGTTATCAACATTGAGTCAGGTAGTAGAGTCACATTCCACCGCGATCAAGCAGCTGGAGCAGCAAGTAGGGCAAATCTCGGCATCTCTGAACCAAAGGAAGACAGGTACCTTGCCGAGTGACACGACTCATCCAAGGAATGACGCTAGCTGTATGGCAATCACCACAAGAAGCGGCAAAATATTACCGGAATCACATCCGGTAATTCAGACTCAAGGTGATGTTGCGGATGATGAAGAGGCGGTAGAGGAGGAAACTCCAAAGCCCGCGGAGAAAAGCAAGGAAGCTGAAAAGCCTCCAACTATGATGCCTCGGCCACCACCTCCGTTCCCACAGCGTTTGAAGAAGAAAGCTGACGATGGTAAGTTTCTGAACTTCATGACCATGCTGAAGCAAATTTCAATAAACATACCATTGGTGGAAGCGCTGGAACAAATGCCCGGTTATGCCAAGTTCATGAAGGACTTGATTACAAAGAAGAGGTCGGTAAGTTTTGAACCGGAAGACAACCTCCACCACTGCAGCGCTATTTCCTCTAGATCGTTAGTAGAAAAGAAGGAAGACCCAGGTGCATTTACTGTTCCCTGCACTGTTGGGAAGCTCAACTTCGGGAAAGCCTTGTGTGATCTGGGTGCTAGCATCAACTTGATGCCGCTAGCCGTTTATAAACAACTGGGTTTGGGAGCTCCTAAACCAACGTCCATAAGAGTGATGATGGCTGACCGCTCAGTGAAGAGACCTGTGGGAATATTGTCTGATGTGCTAGTAAAGATCGGTAAGCTTATATTCCCGGCCGACTTTGTGATCTTGGATTGCGAAGTGGATTTTGAAGTTCCCATAATATTGGGACGACCATTGCTAGCCACACCAAGAGCATTGGTCGACATGGAGAGAAACGAACTGACCTTCCGATTAAATAATGAAGTGGTCAAGTTTGATGTGTCCAAATTGATGAAGCAACCAAGTGAGATGAGGGTGGTTGCGGTCATCAATGCTATTGAGGAAGTCCCTGCAGATGTGTATCTTGAAGAGAAGGGTTGTGTTGAAACTCGAGCGGTTATGAGAGTAAAGTCGCGATCGCAAATGAACGAGCAGGTGAAAGAAAGCGGTGAAAATAAATCAAGAAAACGAAAACACCGCAAGAGAATCTGCAAAGAAAGAGCGAAGAAGTTATCGCGACTAGCTGCGGAGCCAATGAAGGAAGAAGCTGAAACGCAACATGAGGTTGTCGCGTGCACACACTCCATCGAGTTCTCTTGTTTTGGAGACCCTGGCGGTCTCCAACATCATTCCAGAATCTGAGTCATATCGACTTCACAGGTATTCCTTTCTCTCACAGTTTTTAGCTTTCATATGGATACATTGGGGACAATGCATGAGTCTAAGTTGAGGGTGTGGGGAAACCTGTGAGTCACCACCGAGGGTTTTTGTTGCCGTGTTTCTTTTCCCTCCAGTGTGCTATCTAGTAGAACCGGCATGTTTAGGTTGTTAGTTTAA
The DNA here is from genome assembly GCA_003996215.1 of Jaltomata sinuosa. Taxonomy (NCBI): domain Eukaryota; kingdom Viridiplantae; phylum Streptophyta; class Magnoliopsida; order Solanales; family Solanaceae; genus Jaltomata; species Jaltomata sinuosa. The sequence continues at coordinate 664,654 of QJPP01000606.1, read as the reverse complement.
ATTTTTTTTTTAGTGTCTATAGTGATAAATGGCGTTTTTGTGAACTAAAAAGAGGCCCTTTAAAAAATTTTCTGGTTGTGCACTTATGTTGAAACGATTGACTGTCTGGATGGCGTTTTTGTGAACTAAAAAGAGGCCCTTTAAAATTTTTCTGGTTGTGCACTTATGTTGAAACGATTGACTGTCTGGATCTTTGGATGTCATTGTGTGATCATGATTAGAATGAGTAGGCTTAAGCCGAGCGGTTGTTTGATAGTTGGTAGCGATATAGTTTCTTGGTGCCAAGTGTGTGTGAGCTTATTGTTATAAATTCTTACTCTGTGCATGCATCTAGAACTTGCCCGGTCTATTTTGTTAAGTTTGAAGTTTGGTTGCTTAGGAAAGGATCACAGGCCCTTTTTGTGTGCAGTCCACTTAACCTATAAGACCGTCCAAATGCAAATACTCCCTTTGATCCCTATTTGAACCATAATTGATCTTATTCTTTCAATAACCTGTCACCGTTCCTGTTTAACTTTGAATCCCTATTTTGGCCCTGGTCCTTCCTTGGACATCGTGCACCTCAACGCCGGCAATCAGCCTAAGTTGAGGGTGGCTACTATAGAGTTAAACCCTGTTTTGGCCCTGGTCCTCCCTTGGACATTGTGCACCTCAACGCAGGCAATCAGCCTAAGTTGAGGGTGGCTACTATAGAGGTGAATGATAAGAAAAAGAGGATAGTGAAGATTGGTTGTGAATAGAATGAAAATTCGGGTGTGTGCCTAAGAAAAGAAAAAAAAAAGAGATGAAGAAGATCAAAAAAGTAATAAAGAATTGTCAAAATAAAGAGGCCGCATCTGTAGCTAGAAACAAGGAAATAAAAAAGGTGAACAAGGATGGACAAAGTAAAGTTATGTGGTAATATGATGTCAATGGTTCCAAGGAGGGCTTAGTCACTAACCCCTAAATGTATCATACCTGCACCTGAAGCCTCATTACAAGCCAAAACAAGTCCTGTAGTGATCCTGAGCGGCTTTCTGTAAAACTGAAATAGAATAGTAAGGGCAAGCCTATGGTATCACATGTGCATTGTTTGAAATCGTTTGTGAGTGTGAGCGCTTACCTAGTCCCAAATCTTGTGTGTGGGATTTCTTTGTGGTGAGGGCACCAAGATGTCTGTATTATCTATTGATTGTTAGGATCGTTGCGCGTGTGTATGTGGAATGTTCTATCATATCAGAATGACATGTTTGGATCCTTGCAAGTTAGTGTTTCATACATTTGTGTGCTACGAGGGAGCTGGATTTAATGAACTAATGAATGACCATGAGTTGCTAGAGACACGAGTTTGTTTGCTTAGTTGAGTCGTCGTATTATTGTTTTGTGTCATGTTGCTTGAGGACAAGCGAACGTTTTAAGTTGAGGGTGTTGATATAGATTTCGGGTAGCGACGGGTTCAATATGTATGTTGTCACGTTGTTAATCATTCGTTATTTAACGTTTTCTAGTGGTTGCAAACATTAGAACATGCCTAGGTTTAATTTGCTTGAGTAAAGAGATTAAAACCGGGAAACTTGATTAACAACAAGAATTCGAGACTACTAACTCTCGTCTAATGATTAATGTTGTAACTAGATTAATCTACTTGATGTTTAGGATTGAAATCTAAAAAGCACATCTTTTCGAGGTCGAGAGAATAGAAAAGGAAATTTGTTTATTTGGTCGAGAGACGTTTAGACGATACCATTGCTTCAATCACATCGTGACACGCATATAAAAAGAACCCGATTAAGCCTAGGATCGATATTGTTACCAACGCCATGGTAAACACTTCCCTAGTTCATTCTCCTATTGATTATCATTCATACGTTAATTGTTCATTTTGTTTACGCATTGTTTACACAAAACCCCCCTATTTACCGGAAACTATTGACGACTAGTCACATACTTCACTAAAGGCTTAATCTTCACCATATTCTCTGTGGGATTCGACCCCAACCTTTGTTGGGTTCTATATTTGACTACGACCGCTTACGCTTCGTTAATTTGAGGTTTAGTTTGGGCGTTATCAGTTACTACCACACCTAGGATGGATGCAGCTCCGGGTACAAATGACCTCCTCAGGCCAATGTTAGGCCTAGTGATGACAGGGAATGAGCATGAGATGCTGACTAAGTTTCTTAAGCTGAAACCTCTGACATTTCAGGGTACAGATAAGGAGGATGCCTATGAGTTCATCCTAGATTGCCATGATAGATTACACAAGTTGGGTATTATACGTCAGCATGGGGTTGAGTTTGTCACTTTTTAGCTTCAGGGTGATGCCAAGCAGTGGTGGAGGTCTCATGTTGAGTGTCGATCTTCTATTCTACCTCCACTGACTTGGGAGCAGTTCCACGCGTTGTTTCTAGAGAAGTATGTTCCCCGTACTTTGAGGGACCGGAAGAAGGATGAGTTTTTGAACTTGGAGCAGGGTAGCATATCGGTCTCAGCTTATGAGGCTAAGTTCCATGCGTTGTCTCATTTTGCTACACAGATGTTGGATTCTGAGGAAGAACGGGTCCGGTTGTTCGTCAAGGGTCTGAATAGTGAACTGCAGGTACTGTCAGTGCATATGACTTCTTCAAAAAAGGGCTTTAATGATGTGGTGGATTATGTGAAGAATATTGAGGGAGTCAGGCAAGCGGGGCAGGCTAAGGCTTTAGCCAAGATGCCTCGGAATGAGGAAAACTATGGTGGTTCATACTCCAGGGACCAGCATCAGCAAGCTTATCCGACCCGTCCTATTCAATCAGCTCTGCCAGCTACTACAAGTGGTCGTCAGGGAGCTTAGTCTTCAACTCCTAGAGGCCAGGGAGCATCCTATACATCAGCTAGCAGACCTACTCTTGACCGTAGTTGCTTCCATTATGGTGAGCTGGGCCACTTTAAGATGGAGTGTCCACATAGGCAGACAGGTAATCAGGGTCAGCAGCAGACTAGAGTAGTGGTTCCGGCAGGCAGAGGCGGTAATACTAGGGGTGGTCCACAGGGTGGGCGAGGTAATTTTCAAGGAGGCCGGGGATAACGAGGGAACGGCGGCACAGGCAAGGGTGCGGCGCAGCCGGCCTGGGATGTTTCCTGGATTGATGATCAGGCTCATTTCTATACTTGTTCCCGCATGAAATGTGTTATTGGTTTTGTGGTCCTTGAGAGGCCAGGCAAATTCTGGCTAACTGTTGTGTTGGTCTTGGTTTAGGCCGGGTTGTTCATTGACATTTGTGTTGGTCTTGGTTTAGGCCTGGTTGATTCAAGGTACACATGTGTAGTCTAGAGGGGATCCCAGGGTGGGCCTGGGCTAGATGGAAAGGTATAGTTAATGGTATATGGTTGTGGCTTAGAGTTAGGTGGTGGATTCATGCGGGAATAGGCTAACGAGACTGGTAGTCCAAGTGCGTCTGTGGTTATTTATGCATGTTTTCCATACCTTATACTTGATATTGTTGTACTGTTATACACTGTTTATTTGAAAAATGGCTGATGATCCTACCAGTACACAGTGGTGGTGTACTGATACTGCACTTGATTATCTTTTGGTGAGTACAGGAAATCTTCCAGCGGTTGAGACGCGACCTCACCTTTAGCGCCAACGATTCCTGACTTTCAAGGGTGAGCTTCTTGATTCTAGCTACCTTGGGTTATCTTTAGAGTTTCAGTCCACTTGTTTCAGACTTAAAACTACTTCATGTTTTCTTTTGGGGTTGCATCCCCGTATTCTAGATATTGGTGTTGATGTTTGGTACAACGACTTTCAGTTCCTAGATGGGATTTTCCGCAGGTTAATGATTATGCTATAGTTTTTGGCTTATTTTGATTGCTCGTTTACTTTCTGTTGTTGGTTTTAGGCTGTTAGTCTAGGCAAAGGGTTAAACTCTATTGATTCACTCATCTGAGGGTTGGGTGGGTGCCAGTCAGGATGGGTTGGGTCGTGACAACAACCAATGCATGATGTTGAAAACAGTAGTTGTAGCTGCTCCTAGAAATAGGAAAAACATTGATGTGTCTACTAATTATTTGTCTTGAGCGCAGGTACATGCAAAAGAGTCAATGCACTGACATAAAAACCAAAGAGCACCAAATGAGAAATCGGTGATGTCCTCCTCAAACCCAGCAAATCAGGAATTACAATGAACGTGTGGTGTTCAAAAGTGGTATTTATAATTGTCCCAAAATGAGTTCAACCATTTATTTATATCCAGAATAACCCCTTGTTTGTCTATACACCTCGAGAAGAGGATTATGATTGAAAATAAAGTTATTTTGATTAACATTGTGAACATTTTCTTTTAATATTTTACTGACTATTGACTTTGGTCGCTAGTAAAAGTGACATTGTATCTACTAATTGCTTACCTTAAGAGTAGGTACATAAAAGGAGCCAATGCATCAACAAAATAGTGGAGGTGATGTTTTCTATAGCCAACCTATGGGCCATTGCATTCATATTTCACCATATTGCATTACATCATATTGAATTCTATTGCATTGAATTATATCGCATCATATTGCATAACATTTCATTGCATCATACTGCATTACATTATATCATATCATATTGCACCATATTGCATTGCATCATACTGCATTACATTGCATTGTGTTATGTCGCATCATATAACATCATATCACATTGCATCATATTATATCATGGTGCATTGTATCGCATTACATCATATCATAGGAATTATGTTGCAAATACTATTATCATATATCCATGTCAAGAGGATCATGTTGAGAAGACCATGTCGAGAGGACCATATCGAGAGGAACATGTTAAGAAGACCATGTATAGAAGACCATGTCAAGAGGACCATATCGAGAGGACCATGTCGAGAGGACCATATAAAGAGGACCATGTCGAGAGGACCATATCAAGAGGACCATATCGAGAGGACCATCATCTTTAATTACCGCAGGCGTATGCTCGTAGTAAAGATCATTTCCCTCTATAGGTCGATTTGAAGAGGATGACATACAAAGGCATCCCTAAGTCACACTTGATGCGTAGGATCAACCCAAGAGTATTTGTATCTAATAACGCATAAACACGATAGAGTCTGACGTTGAGAATATTTGCACATGCATATTCGTGCCATGCAGAGACGACGGAGTCTGGCATTGGGAACACTTATATTCAATATTATGTAGAGACTGTGGAGTCTGACATTGAGAATATTCGTGTATTCGCATCCATATTATCACACAGAGATGATAGAGTCTGGCATTAAGAGCATCTATATGCATTTTCGCATAGAGATAGCAGAGTCTAATGTCAAGGATATTTGTTCATCCAGAAGATGCATTTATATTTAATCACGTAGCAAAGTCTTTTGCTACCCCGATGATCAAATAGTGCTTGCCATCCAGGATAAGGAAAACATATATTCTGAAGGAGGTCTGTAAGTCACCATCTGAAATCGGACGATGAACTAGATTTCCTAGAAGTTGATGAACCAAAGGTTTCTTGTAAGCCATAACTATGTTTAAAACCGGATAGTATGAAAGATTGCCCAAGAGTGTACAACCCAAGAATTATCTGTAAGATGCAACGATATCTGAAATCGGATAGTGTGCAAGATCACTTAAGAGTTGGTAGTTCAAGGGTAATTCATAAGTCTCAGCAATATTCAAAATTGGATAAAAGTGCAGGACTACCAAAAAATTGACAACCCAAGGGTTATCTATAAGCCGCGGTATATCCATGTTGATATTATGCAGGAGTACCCAAAGGCTAAAGATTCAAGAAAAATCTGTAAGTCACATTATATCCAAGATCAGATAAAAGTGCAGGATTACCTAAAGACTGGCAATTCAAAGGACATATGTAAGCCACCTCTATCTAAAGTCAGATTATGTGCAAGATTACTCGAAAGATGATAATTCAAGTGAAATCTTTAAGCCGATTCTATCCAAAGTCAGATAATGTGCAATGATTACCTGAGGTTTGACAATTCAAAGGATATCTATAAGTCACATCGATACAAAAGATGTGCAAGACTTACCCAAAGTCATATGCAAAGATTATCACCGAATAGCTGAGAGGGCTATCATGTCAAGAGACCATTGCAAGCGGTTACGAAGACCGTCATCTCCGATGGCTAAGAAGGTCACCTCATTCAATAAACCATCACGTTCAACCATCACAAAGGCAATCTTATTTGATGTCCAAGAAGGCCATCATATCTATATCATCATGGGAACCATTGTTTTCTAAGACAAAGACAGAAAATGATGGCATATCTCCCAAGATTCAACATATGCAGAGATGAGGTAAAGAAACTATCCCTCTTTGTTGAATTTCTTTACTACTAACAATCTTGTTTTGAGATGTTGTCAAAAGCATCCGATAGTGTGAAATTCTCAAAAAAGCAAAACCACAGCTGCGAACTAAGACAAAAAAGACATCATACAACGTGAATGAACTAGGACATAGTCCAAATAGGAGGTATAGAAACCATCTCTTCATATGGAAATATGTTACCATTAACAATCTTGTTTTGAGATGTTGTCGTGAGCATCATAGATGATGAAATTCTCAAAATAAAACCACAGGTGCGGGCGACACCAAAAAGGACACAGCACAAACGTGGAACTTTTTCTTAAAAGCGAACTGGGACATAGTCCAGAAAGGAATATCAAACTTTCTAGATACGAGTTGAGAATCGACTTCCACTTCAATCAAACCACACCCCTATCAAAAGGCATGTGGGTATTTCCTTACTTTGTAGTGTCAGTTTCGCATCTAGGGTATTTCTAAACTCACTCTTGGAACAATTTTCCTTTTTCTCAAATTCGGGTGGCAATGCATCTCGAGCTCGAAAAATATGTCCATGTAGCTCTTTTTTATGGATGTGAGGGACCCAAATTTGTAATTTAGATGATTTCAAGCTTCTTTTCCATAACTCAAATATATGTCACCCATCCCAAGCCAAAGGTGGTCTTAAACATAAAGATTACCTTTTCTATTGATTGAGTCAAACTATAGGCAACCTGATTCCCTGAGTCCTGGAATATGTAGGCGGGCTCTATGTTGAAAATTTGGTTGTACTCCAAACTCCATCAATGCTATTACTCCCCAGCTTGTCGGTCTCTCCTTAATCTGAAATCGGGATAACTTTTGAATTCTTTGAAAATCGTGGAATTAAGCGCTTTGAACTACAAGTGGCTAGAATTCTCATGTAACCTGAGATATGTAGGAAACCTGATATCGAGGTTCAGCCATAATCTCTTGAAATTTATGCTAAAACCAACCACTTCCAGGAGGTGAATTAGTGATCGGACAAAATTGGGATCATCGATTCCCTTTGTCCAGGGTTTATTACACTCATCCTACCTAAAGGGAGGGGCAATTATTGACACCCGATTTTTGCCCTCCCCTATCAGATTAATTATTGAGCTTTTAAATTTTGAAAAAAATTTAATAATTAATTTTGCAATTAAAAGAATTTTTCAAAATTAATCCCGGAGAATGTTTTATAAGTTTCATGAATAAAAATACGTCTACATATACTTATAATATATATATAATATATATATATATATATATATATATATATATATATAATATATATCATATATATATATAGTATATATATGGGGGTGTGTGTGAGGGGGTGTATTATTTCTATGAATTTTGATAGATGTTCAAAGGATTTTCTCTAAATTATTTTAAAATATTTTGAAACTGTCCATTTTAGTCAAAAATAATTTAATCGGGAAATGAATTATGAAATTGATTTTATAAACTCATAATTAAGATGTCATGGCAAAATAATTATTTTTGTTGTTTTAATAATAAAAGCTCAATTAATTAATAATATTTAGTTTGTCCCTATTCCAATTTTTAGCCTTACTTCTTTAAATTTTACTCGTGTGGCTACTATTTAAATCAATTTGACCAAATTTGGCCACATTTGCAAAGAAATGGCCAAATTCTTAACTAATTTTAATCCCTCAACTTTCAGCCAATTCTTAGCCCAAGAAAATCAATTTCCCAGCCCATATTATCCCCAAAACTCGAGCCCATTCCCTCACTATCAGATAATATACACACACACACACATGCCCTTACAGATATTTAATCTCTTATAACTCCCTCACGCCCTGTGCACGCGCTGAAAAAGCGCTCACAGTACAATCTACACGCCCCCTTCCCTTTATCTGCTTCTTCTTCTTCGTTGTTTCACAAACAACACAGACCCAGAAAACTCCGCAACTCTCCGTCAAATCCAGCACCAAACGACAATAACAACAACAGGCCCAAATGACCCCAAATCTCCAGAAATCATCAAACCACCGTCTACTCTTCCTCATCTTTGTTTCTTGTATAAATTAATGAGTTGTTCATATTCTAGAAACTTCCATAGGCTCCAGGTGGAGATATCTATGCCTATATCCATAAAATCCAGCTGAAACCCCCCCAAATTAATGGTGAATGATCCATTTTGTGCCGCCAAGGTACATATGTGCCTCAATCTTGGAGAATTTGTGATTTGGATTTCAAAATCCTAAAATTCTATTCAAAATTCCCCTCAATGTTTTCCCCCATTTTCCACCCGTTGCAAACCCCACAAATTTCCCTGTATAAACCCCTCTTTCTTCCCTGATTAGAGGTTGTTTTTCGGGTAGCAAAATCTTGGAGAGTCTTTTTCTTTGATTTTGGGGAAACCTGGGAAATCAAGTCAAGAAAAGCAAAAAATCATGTTAGTTTATAAAGTTTCTCAAGTTTCATGGTCTTCTCTTCTTGAAGTTGGAAGAAATTCTGATTTTTCAAAAAATCATACTTCTCCGGTAACACTAAACTCGTCGTCCCAGTTCTGCTACCCAGAAAAACCCCTTCTTCTTTCACTTTATATTTTTCCCCTTGGTCTATTGTAGCTAGTTGATTGTTGTGGATATATTGTGTTAAACGCTGTTTATTGGTTTGATTGCACTTTGTTTTGGGGATGTGCAATTGAGAGGTGATGGATTGAGCTTTAGGGAATAATTAAGCTTGGGAGAAGCTTTGAACATACTGGTTTGGCTTCTCCCAAGAGATCCTAAAGGCCTTAAGCTCCTTTAATTCCCTTGATTGCTTAAGTAGCTAGTATGTTCATCGTTTGTATGGAGTAATAGGAGTCTTAAATGAATTTTTTAAGCAAGATTTTATCATGGTAGCTAAATGTTAGTTCTACGATCAATTCGTAACCCCTGAGGCTTTCCTGTTAACTTCTTGTTGTATTCTTGTTTGCTCAATAGTTTTCTTTCTTCTGTGGATTCGATGGTGAAAACAGCCACCCAAACGATGGGTTATACTGTTCAAGTCTTGTTCTAGATTCTCCATGGTTTCCAATACCATGTGAAACTCTAAGAATCAAGGCTCTCCCTCGAGATAATTTGTTAGTATTTTTTAAGAACAACTTTTGAGATATGATCAAAGTTATGATTTTCTTGCTATTTTACATATTGTTTTAGCTAATGTTTAACTAATTTTAAGAATGTTCTTTAAACCTTGCCCGAGAAAGTAGAAGTCTGAGTTAAAATAAGCTTGATCCTCCTAGTTCATCCTCACAATGTTTCTTTTCTTGGCTGATTTACTTGATCTCTGAAACTGCAAGAAATTTGTTTGAAGAACAGTAGGATTGATGGAGTATATTACTAGTATCGCTAATAGGCAAGGGCCTAGAAGCATGGTTTATAATCCTTAACTGAGCTTCAAGTTTACTTCTGTTTGCTATGAGGGTCTATGATCTGAGCTAGTTGATGAAGTTTCAGCTTTAAAATATAGTGTGAAGGCTATAGATTTTCTGAAATCAATTCTCAAAGACCAAGAATTTTTCTTGGTAGAGACCACAATTAGTTTGTTTTGGCATAAAGGTTAGTTTGAGGATGGTAAGGGTCAGAAGCTCAAGCTTCTCTTTTGCTTGTCCATTCTTTAAAACCCTTCTGTGCTTTTCTCTTGTTTTCCCCACCTTACTGCTATTTCATTTTAGGAATAAATAATGAGTCATTGATTCATTTGCTATGAAGGCTAGGCTTGAGCTAAATACTTATTTTAATTTATCTGAGTAGCCTCAGGAATTAAGCTTCTTGGACTTAATAATGTTCATGATTACTTCATCTCAGGAGTTCATTTAATGTCTCTTCTTCTACTTCTCTGCTATTTGTTGCTGGGAAATTGAGGGTAGTTTATGCCTTTGGTTAAGGATCAGTAAGATTTCTCTTTTTCTTTCATTAAATCTGCTGGTCATAACTTCGATCACTTTTCCTTTATCTTATGTTTTCAAATGTGTTAAAGTGATGAAGTGATTAGTTCAGTTATGAGGCATAAATCATTATATTAGGATGTTTTCTTGTGCAAGGTTAGTTGGATCCTATTCTACGGTAACTTGTCATGCTACTGTTTGATTCCCCATCCCCAAATTAGTTCTTTAATTTTTCCATGTGTTTTGTCCTTGTATTAAGAATTCCTCAAGCTTGATTCTGTGAATATTCCAGAGATGTGAGTAATGTCGAGTGTTTCCTTATGCAACAATGACAAACTAGAAATTAGTGCGACATTGTATGAAATTAGCATGATTATTAAATTAGCTCTAGTTATGTTCTATGATTGTGTTAGATAGCCATATTTGATGTGTAATCTTTATCTTCTTTTATTTTGCATGAACATCAACTCGAGTCCTCTGGGACTGTTACCTTGCATCCTTTGATGGGCTAAAGCCTATTTCTCTTTTAGAGTCAGGCCAGTATACGTCGATATATATCAATACATAGATGATATACAGTGGTATATCACGCAAGGAAGTTGTTTTGCATGTCCAAGAAGAAGAAAATACAAGAAAAAGAAGCTGATATACAGGTCTTGGGAGCGAAAAAACACAAAATATACAACTGATATACAGCAGTATACATAGCTGGTATACAAGTAAAGAATGGACTCAAAGTCTCTAAATCAGCCTAGTCCAAATCTGGACAGATTTGAAATGGGCCAAGGAGCCCAATTCCTCTTTCTCCCTTCTCTTATTTAATTACGTTGTAACTTATCTTGATTATTTGTATTAACTAACTTTAGTATAATCAAACCTAAATAAATCCCCTAAAATATTGTTATTTTTATCTTTGTTTAATCTTTGCAATGTGTTTTTACTCAAATCTCGTAACTTAAGTTAGTTTTGGTTAAGAAATGAAAAAAATTGATCTTTATGTTAATTTTCCTAAAATGATTTTTCAAAAAAAATAAGAATGCTTTATTTTCCCCATTTAGTATTAGTCTATGATCAAAATAATCCTTGAATATCGTAAAAAATATTTTTCCTCATGTTAATCAATTTTTTCAAATAAGTTTAAAGGTTTCTGTGATTATTAATTCTTTCAAATTAGTTAAAGAACAAGTCTTTTTTTTTTAAAATAGGCTTTGTTTTCTTTCAACTCCCATAGTTGCATGAATAAATAGTTGCATGAATAAATAGAAGGAGTCTTTAAAGTCTTTTGTTCAAAAAGAGATTCTTAAATTTGAATTTTAAGAATTCCATTTTCTTTGAACAATAGTTATTTTAAATAAAACTTGCAAATTCTTTATTTTTATGAGAATTATTCAAATATCTTCTTTTTAAATGAATTTTCTTTTAGCCAAAAAAAAACTGTTTTGCCCTTGAAATAAGTAGTGGAATTTTCTCAAATAATTTCTCGGTCATGATGGCACCTACACCCCCGGTAGGTGAACCAATCCCTGTAGCCCAGAACAGCTAGTAATGGGCCACTATCTAACAAATAAGAGAACAAGACGAATAAAATGGATAATATGAATGTAAATATATACAAATGCGGAAACTAAACCAAACCCCAAGACCTGGTATCATAGTACAGAGCCAAACTACATACATGGAGTACAAGTAACCAAAACTATATATACAGATGTCTCTGAATGGAAATAGAGTACATGAAGCAAAAGATAAACTAAAGCTAAGCTGCGATCGCCAAGAGCCCACCTTCAGTCTGAAGTAGTCTTCAATAGATCTCCAAGCACGAATCTCAACGATCTACCGGCGATGGCCCACACTAGGATCTGCACCCACAGATGCAGGGGGTAGGGGTGAGCACCAAATGCGAAGCATAAGGTACCCAGTAGGTATCATAGGCCGACTGGGCACATATAAGATAAAAGAGCAGTAATAGACAGAATAGAAGCAAGTAGTCACAGACATCAACGAAAGGTACACAGGAACTAGCCCAGAGGGAAATCAACAGAACCACAGATGAGGCTAGTAAGCAGAATATACACACCAAAAGCACAGGTGAAAGTAAGAAACAACGCACCTGGGATCCTGGCAACAACAGTGTATACAAAATAAGTTTACTCACCTTGTGCAGGGATCTATGACTATCTCAGAGTATGAGACCCGTTTTCATCAGCTAGCACCGTTCGGAGCTATGATCATTCTTACTGAGGCAGATAGGATTCGCAGATTTGTGTGGGGTTTGAGGCCAGGGATCAGACAGCCAGCTGAGATATTGATTGCCAGTGGTCGGTCGTTTCAGGCTATTGTAGATTATGCGCACACTGTGGAGGACTTACAGCGACATGATCAGGGGTCCAGAGATAAGAGGCCTCGACATCAGGGTTTCTATAGTGGTTCCAGATATGGTGGTAGAGGTCCTTAATATTTTTATGTAAAAATTCAATCCTTTCAAAAATTAGTCATTCTTTAAGTTAATCAAAATTGTTTTAGTCAACTATTTTTTAAACAGACGTTCTTAAGTGCCTTAAAATCCTTCTTAAGACGTTACTTGAACCCTTATAAGTTTTTTCCAATTTTAAAGATTTATTTCTATTTTTAAATCTTTGAATTTCTTTATAAAAATTAAGTGGCGACTCTGTTTATTTTCAAAACTATTTTAGAACTTCTTTTAAGTTTTGAAATAATTTTAATGTGTCAAAAAATATTTTATTTCCTTTTAAACTCAAAATTCTAAAAAGGAATAAAACAGAAATGACGACTCTTCTGGGGACTTATTTAGGTTCTTACCAAAATTGAACTCTTTTGACTAACCTTGTATGACTAACTATTTCAAATGCTTAAATCCTTGATTATTATAATGCCCCTTCCGGTCATTTATGCGTTTTCACCTTTCTTGTACCGTTAGATCTTGTCTGTAGCGGCCCCAAGTCATTTATGGCTTGCTAGGACCGGTAGTTCGCTGCCCAGGCCGTTTGTTTGGTCTTTTTGGCCGTTTCTTATTTTAGAGCTTTAGGCTTTTGAAATGGTTGACTTCAGTCAACATTCTGGGTGAACATGCTCGGAATCAAATTTCGACAGTTCCATTAGCTCCGGAGCGTGGACTTTGGTCTAGTAGGACCTTTGGTCAGGATCCAGGAGCTTTTCAGCTTGGAATTCTCTCTCATTCTGTGTTTTCAGAAAGTTGGGCTTGTTTAGTTGACTTTGGTCAACATTCAAAGAAGACGACCTTGGATGGAAATTCTGTCAGTGTTGTTAGCTCCAAAAATCGATTTTAGGCTATAGGGACCATTGGTTCGGGTCTCGAGGCTTTCAGAATTGATTTTAGCCATTGGGTTCTGTTTTGGAAATAGTTGGCTAAAGGTGAATTTATGGTGTGGGGCACTTTTTTGTTAAATCGGCCTCCGATGGTATTTTCATCAATTTCATTAGATCCAGAATACCATTTCTAGTCAAATAGCTCTATTCATTTATGTCCGCGAGAGCCCAAATTCATTCCCGGGGGCCCAAAGTGTGAAAAATCTACCTTGGCAGGTTGCTGTTGCTGTTGGGGCGCACCTGCACCTACCTGAGGTGCCGTTCCACCAGCGCCCCTGCACCTGCCTAAGGTGATGTTGCACCTGCGCACCTGCACCTGCCTGAGGTGCCGTTGCACCTACGCACCTGCACCTGCGCCCCTGTGTTGCTTTTGGGCGCACCTGCGCCTAGCGGGCCAGCTTTTATAAATTTTTGGCAACATTGTTTCTTCTTCATAATTCACTTTCCAAATTCGAATTCTCCACCTCAAAAACTCAAAAAAACCTCCATTTTTCCACCATTATTAATCCCTTCTAATTGGAGATTAATATTGGTTGATCCTTGCTCATTTTTTTGGCTTCTAAAGCGGGTAAGTAACTTGCTTAATTCTCGATTTCTCCATGGAATTCCTTTTTTATTTCTTGATTTGGTGGGCTATTTTGAGCCCCAAATTGTGTCCGATTCTGCTCATCTTTAGGGCATGTGCTCCCGGTATGGTAAGGAACACTTTTGTGTTTTTCATTTTTGATTTTAGGACCAGAGCCCATGGGCCCGTTTGTGACCTGGATTTTGACCCGGTTATGTTTATGGTATTATGGGTATCATTAGTCTTGTATTAATGTGTAGATTATTGTATTGATAGTGTTTTTGCAAATTGGAGCTTACTGGAGCAGTTTGAGCATGGACGACGCCATTCCCGCTGCTAGTCATCGGACGACAGGTAGGTTATGGTTTCCCCTATCTAGACTCTGTGTATATAGACTATAACTGCTCCAATTAGTATCCTTGGGTGGGTTGTATTAGGTTGGTACCGTAGACATTGTCCGCCTTTATGTCCGTTTATTTAGTTATTGTAGTATTCGCATAGTATTATATATTACCCTTGTGGTCCTATGCGGCCTTGTATTGACTCTAGAACATAGATGGTGGGTTATTTGGGAATGTCTGCGAGTCCCGGACATAGAAATATCCTTTTAGGCTAGTTATTATCAATTGTAGAGCTGTTGAGCCTGTATAGTGCCAGTAGGAACGTTTGTGAGCCGTTGGGCTAACTTATTTTTGTGTGCGGGCATATCATCTATGAAAAAGGTTTTTCCCTGCAGGTTTTATCACTATGTAGTCTTCGGACCTACTATAGATGGTTTTTCTAAACCTTGCATGGCCCCGAGGGTCCATTTTCAGAATAAATAATGAGAAAAATGGGATTGTGGATGATTTCACATTGATTTCCTAATGATACTAGGATTGGCAAGGCGGAGCACTAGACTTGATTTTCCTACTAATACTAGGCTCTGCAGGGAAGAGAACTAGACTTGATTTTATTACTGATTTAGACCCGGATAAGCTCTGGGCACCCTTTGAGAAGGTTATTGAGACTTTTATCACTTATTTAGACCCGAGTATGCTTCGGGCACCCTTTGAGAGGGTCTTTTGAGATTAACTACTTCTGTTTTAGACCCGATTTGATCCCGAGCATATACTACGAGGTTTCTAGTTTTGAGCTACTATTTGATTTTGTTGGGCGATGTATATGGTCGACAAATAGACCTCCATGGACCCTGCCAATCCAGGACCTGGGGATTTGGGCTGCGTGGGCTGGATGAGAGGTGTACAACATAGTAGAGGTACATGGGTAGAGTCTTTCCATGGGTCCTGCATCTATACGGGCCCTTGAGGTACCTGAGGGGGGAACATACCGGTTACTTTCACATCATATCATTATCATGCATTGGCACGTCGATTCCACCCTTGTTTGATGTGTGTTCAGTGTACGCTCCAGTTCTATGGGCGGCCGGAGGGTTTGTTTTCACTTGATTGCATTCCTCGATTATATGGGCGGTCATTGGGACTGTAGGTAGATTATATTACTCCTGTCTTTTCATAGGACTAGTATGGACTTTTGGTATCGATTGGATGAATAGTTTTAGCCTGTTGAGGCACCGTCCTTGGGACTGAGATTATTGAGGGGCTGTTGAGGCACCGCACCGTCTTGCTGTGATGCTGATTGTGTAGCTTTCTGAGCAATTGTGGGGTTTTTGTTTCCTGTTTTTATGCTGCTTGAGCAGTAGCTTTGAGTACATTGGGTTAGTTATTCCATCTTAGGCTTGATTTGTGAGTGTTTTACAGCTATTTTACCTTTGTATTGATATCTTAGGCTTGTTTTTGTTAGTATGTGATTCCTAGCTCGATTGTTGGTTTGCTTTCCTTCCTTCTTGTTATATTGAGGTTACTGGTAATACTGCCCATCTCTTTAGATTCTTTTTATATATACTTTTATTGCAAGGATCCCAGGTGCATCCTTTCTTTCTTTTTCCACCTGTGTTTCTGCATATGTATATCTTTTATGCTAGCATGTTTTACTTGTAACTCTTGAAAATAGGTTTCGTTTTGGAAATAGTTGGCTAAAGGTGGATTTTGGGCATGGGGCCCACTTTTCATTAAATCAACCTCGAATGAGATTTTCGTCGATTCCATTGGATCCCAAACGCCATTTCTATTCAAATAGCTCAATTCATTTGTGTTTGCGGGACTCCGGATGCGTTCCCGAGGGCCCAAAGTGTGAAAAGTCTGCCTTGGAGGGTTGTTGTTGTTGTTGGGGCGCACCTGCACCTACCAAAGGTGTCGTTGCACCAGCGCACCTGCACCTGCTTGAGGTGTCATTGCACCTGCGCATCTGTACCTGCCTGAGGTGCCGTTGCACCTGCGCACTTGCACCCGCCAGAGGTGCCGTTGCACTTGCGCCCGTGCGCTGCTTTTGGGCGCACCTGCGCCTAGCGGGCCAGCTTTTATAAGTTGTTGGCAACATTGTTTCTTCTTCATAATTCACTTCCCAACTTTGAATTCTCCACCTCAAAAACTCCCAAAACCTCCATTTTTCCACCATTGTTCATCCCTTCTAATTGGATATTAATATTGGTTGATCCTTGCTCGTTTTTTTGGCTTCTAAAGTGGGTAAGTAACTCGATTAATTCCCAATTTCTCCATGGAATTCCTCTTTTATTTCTTGATTTGGTGGGCTATTTTGAGCCCCAAATTGTGTCCGATTCTGCTCATCTTTTTGGGCACGTGCTCCCAGAATGGTAAGGAATACTTTGGTGTTTTTCATTTTTAGTTTTGGGTTACGGGGCCCACGGGACCATTTGTGACCCAGATTTCGACCTAGTTATGTTTATGGCATTATGAGTATTGTTAGTCTTGTATTAATGTGTATATTATTGTATTGATAGTGTTTTTGCAAATTGGAGCTTCCCAGTCGTCGGACGATAGGTAGGTTATGGTTTCCCCAATCTAGACTCTGCGTATATAGACTATAACTGCTCTAATTAGTATCCTTGGGTGGGTTGTATTAGGTTGGTACCCCCGACCTTATCCACCTTTTTGTCCGTTTATTTTGTACGTTTGTTGTAGTATTCGCGTAGTATTATATATTACCGTTGTGGTCCTGTGCGGCTTTGTATTGACTCTGGAACATAAATGGTGGGTTATTTGGAAATGTTCACGAGTCTCGGACATAGAAATATCCTTTTAGGCTAGTTATTATCAGTTGTAGAGCTGTTGAGCATGTACAGGGCCGGTAGGAACGTTTATGAGCCGTTGGGCTAACTTATTTTTGTGTGCGGGCATATCATCCATGAGAAAGGTTTTTTCCTGCATGTTTTATCACTATATAGGCTTTGGGCCTACTATACATGGATTTTATAAACCTTGCATAGCCCTGGGGGCCCATTTTCAATATAAATAATGAGAACATAGGATTTTGGATGATTTCACACTGATTTCCTACTGATACTAGGATCGGTAGGGCGGAGCACTAGACTTGTTTTTCCTACTGATACTAGGCTCTGCAGGGAAGAGCACCAGACTTGATTTTATTACTGATTTAGACCCGAATAAACTCTGGGCACCCTTTGAGAGGGTTATTGAGACTTTTATCAATGATTTAGACCCGAGTATGCTTCGGGCACCCTTTGAGAGGGTATTTTGAGATTATCAACTTCTGTTTTAGACCCGGTTTGATCCCGATTATATACTATGAGGTTTCTAGTTTTGAGCTACTATTTGAGATCGTTGGGCGATGTATGTGGTCAACGAATAGACCTCCATGGACCCTGTCAATCTAGGACTTGGGGATTTGGGTTGTGTGTGCTGGACGAGGTGTGTACATCGTAGTAGAGGTACACGGATAGAGTCCTTCCATGGGTCCTTTCTCTATATGGGCCCTTGAGGTACCTAAGGAGGGAATATATCGGCGACTTTCACATCATATCATTATCATGCATTTGGCACGCCGATTCCACCCTTGTTTTATGTGTGTTCAGTGTACGCTCCGGTTCTATGGGCGGTCGGAGGGTTTGTTTTCACTTGATTGCGTTCCTCGATTATATGGGCAGTCATTAGGACTGTAGGTAGATTATATTACTCCTGTCTTTTCGTAGGATTAGTATGGACTTTTGGTATCAATTGGATGAGTGGTTTTAGCCTGTTGAGGCACCGTCCTTGGGACTGAGATTATTGAGGGGCTAGTGGGTCCCATCTTACTGTGATGCTAATTGTGTAGCTTTCTAAGCAATTGTGGGGTTCTTGATTCCTTTTTTTATCTGGCTTGCGTAGTAGTTTTGAATACATTAGGTTAGTTATTCCATCTTAGGCTTGATTTGTGAGTGTTTTATGGCTATTTTACTTTGGTATTGATATCTTAGGCTTGTTTCTGTTTGTATGTGATTCCTAGCTCGATTTTTGGTTTGCTTTCCTTCCTTCTTGTTATATTGAGGTTATTGGTATACCGCCCATCTCATTAGATTCTATTTATATATACTGTTGTTGCACGGATCCCAGGTGCGTCCTTTCTTCCTTTTTCCACCTGTGTTTTTGTGTATGTATATCTTCTGTGCTAGCATCTTTTTCTTGTAACTCTTTGTTGATTACTCTTGTGCTAGTTCCCTGTGCTTCCTCCTTGTTTTTTGTGGTTGTTTCATTATATTCTACTATTTATAGCTTTTATATTTTATATGTGCTCAGTCGACCGATGATGCCTACTAGGTACCCGTTGCTTAGCAATTGGTGCTCATACTACACTTCTGCACTTTTTGGTGCAGATATTAGTTGAGATTTCGTGGTTGATCGCGTGGAGATTCGTGCAGCATTTGGAATCTTTGAGACTAGGGTGAGCACCTAACGGTCGAGGCTTCACCATATCTCATCCTCTGTAATGATACTCTTTGTATATTTGGAGACAGTTGTACTTATCTTTTGTTACTTCTAGCACTAGTATTCTATTAGAAGCTTTTGTACTATCGATACCAAGTATTGGGGTTGGAGTAGTATCATTGTATATATATTTAGGTTATTGCTTTCACTCTGTCTTATCTTATATTCTGCTTTCGCTTAGTTCTGCTTATTGTGCGCATTGGTTAGGTAGTTGCCCATTACTAATCGTTTCAGCTATAGGAATCAGTTTGCCTACTTGGGGGTTGTAGGTGCTATCATGACCTAAGAAATTGGGTCATGACAGCTTGGTATTAGAGCTCAAGGTTCACCGGTGTCGTGGTACAGAGGAAAATGTCTACGTAGAGTCTCACGGATCAGTATGATGATGTCCGTATCCTATCTGCAGGAGGCTACAGGGCATTGTTAGGAAAAGTTCCATATTCTTGGCTCCTTATCGTGCGTTCCTGGATCGATTGACTTCTAAACTTCAGTTTTTTCATTCCTTCTCAGATGCCTAAGATGAGTTCGATAGCGATTGGTGTTGAGGCTTCTTTGCCTGCTGCTTCAGTGCTTCCGTCAGCGCCAGGACTTCAGAGTGAGAGTTTACCGTATCAGATATGGGATGTGGGCCAGCCCAGCCTCCAATTGGATTTGTAGCTACCCAGTTCTTCAGGACACCATGGCTAGGACTCTGAGTCCTCTGGTGGGTATTTCAGTACCCGGTTCTTCGAGTGGTGCTTCAGTTAGGGTTGAGCTTCTAGTTCTTCAGCAGGATTGTTTGTCAGTGTTGTACTATAAGGCGAGATTTCATGAGATAGTTAGGCGTACTTCTAGGACTGTGCCTTCAGAGTTTGATAGGGTTCAGAGCTTTGTTGGAGGGTTAATTTCACCGCTCCATTTAGCGATCGAGCATTCGGTTACAGTTAGGACGACCTTCCTTCAGGTAGTGGATCATGCTTAGGCTATTGAGGGTTTATACCATGAGGCTTATGGAGGTAGTGCTAAGAAACATCATTGCCAGGACAGTTCTCGAGGTTCTCAGACTCGAGGTAGGGGATTCTCTACCAGAGATAGGTTCCATTGCTTCTTATCTATTCGGCCAGTTTCAGTTACTCCATAGGTTTTAGAGGGTGTTGGTATAGGGCATGTCAGGCAGAGTGGATTTGGTATGGGTCAGGCTCTTTGATGATCGCTTTCAGGTTGTGTAGGCCATGGTGGCCAGTCAGATTTAGTGAGATTGTCCTATTCGACTCTATTCAGTGGGGATTGCTTTCAGTGCAATGAGTGTGGGCATTTTGCTAGGTATTGCCATATGTTCGTATATCCCAGTCAATCGGGGTGTTATGATTGTGGAGTGGTTGGTCACCTTTACAGAGATTGTCCCCGGCGTAGGACGACTGAGCCTTCAACTTTGACTACTCAGCCCGAAGTCAGACCCCGTCAGTCGGATGCCTCTCTTAGTGTGTCCGAGGTAGAGGTTCCTGATATCATTTGTCCAAGTAAGGATTTTGTTACCTTCAGCTTGTGATTAGTCCTGCTCGCATTGCGATTCTATCCCTTCTGTCATTTATTTTCTTATACGCCTACCTGCTATTTGTTTAGTTGTTTGGCTACCTGAATTGTAGTATCTATGCATTGTTTTATTGGTAGTTTATTCTTTAGTAGTGGATGAGTGAGATGTCCTTGAGATGTGTTTTATCCGGAGTTGCAGCTCGTGGGTAGTTCTTGTTAGTCTGTGTTTCGTTGTGCTCTACACTTGTTTTGAGTCTTCTCTTTTGATCGGTTTTAGATGGTTGATGCCTAGGCTATTTCCTAGCATTTTCTAGAAGTTCTTGTGTTAGTTTGGTGTTACTGGTGGTTGTTCCGGAGTTTGAGCTTTGTCTTAAGTTGAGAGGTATTGGTTATGCTAGCGAGCATGGTTTGTATTTTCTTTCTTGGGTGATTATAGTCAACCCTCTTTGTTGGTTGGTTGAAGAGGTTGACAACTATGTGGGTTGTTTCCATAGTCTCCTTTAGTTTCTTGTCCCGTTGGGTTATCTTATCATTTTCCCCGGTTCCAGTAGGAATGAGTTTTGATTGTAGTTCTCTGGATGTGCTCTTGATGTTGGCATTATAATTGAGTTTGGCTTTAGCATTTTCGACTAAAGCCTCGTGGTTGAGTTATATTCATAGCATGTTGGGTGATTGCGCATCCGACCCATTTTTCTCCTACCTTGTTAAGTTTTGTCAATGTAGGTATGGGAGCTAAGGGAATGGCTCCAGGTTCTTATTTGAGAAAGGATTTGTAAGGTTCGGTATATTCCAAGGAAAGGTTTTGTTTAGTTGAAAAAGGAGGGAGAGGACTCCTTGTTCGTGCTTGTGTGTTCTAGTAGCTAACTGGGGTGACGACTGAGAGATTGCTTTGGGTTATGGGTTGTTGACTTGATTCAACCATCTACAGATTGCAGTGGTTTTTCCTTCGATTGGTTCAAGCTTTAGTAGCATCTACAGATTGAGCAAATTGTGTGTTTATAGCCTAGTTGGCTTCGGTTCCTAAAGGTTCATTGACAGCATATGGGTTTGACAGAGGCTTTGGTTGGCAATTTAAAAGTTAGTTTTCAGAATCATAGACTAGAAAACTACTCCAGATGGTTCGTGGTTGGTCCTTTTTAGTTGCAACTCCTTGGGTTGGAAGGTAATGAGTTTAGACGACTTTGTTTCCCCATTTCAGTTGTGGAGTGACAGTTGTCCTTGGACACCTATTCCTTGGCTAACCTTTGAATTAGGCTGGACATTCCGGATAACTGTGGTGTTCTAGTTAGTACAAGGTTCCTTCCACCATGGTTGGGCAGACTCAGCGGCATAAGTTTGAGATTTAGCAGTGGTGTATTCTTGATGTGATCAATTGTGCGGGTTGAGGCTATTTTGAGTTACTATGATGCGTAGAGACTGGTGGTCTCCATTCGTTTGTTAAGATTTTGAAATGCTTGTTTAGTTGGGTCTTCAGGGGTTGTCTTTTATATGAGGTTCCATCATTTGTTAGACTCGGCTAGTATGGACTAGGAGTTTGGTATGTTATGTTATTCGAGATTATTGGTTTGTATGCTGATACAGTAGAGCGGTTGATTCAAGCCAAAGGGGTGAGTTGAGGGTATATGCAGGAATTCTATATCTAGATGGCAACTTTGAACCCCAGGCACCTCTTTCTTTTGCCTTCGGGGTGTTTTGACTTGATATTCGTGGAAGGGTAGACTTCTCTCTGAAGTGATATTAGTAAGGCGATGTCAAATCCGAATGGTGTTTCAGTATTCAGAGTAGCAGCAGTACTTCTTGGTGTTTGGAACTTAGCTGATGATTGCAGACTTCGTGGTAGGCTTACCACATTACTTGCAAGATCTTGGTTTTGTCTTGGGGTCTGTCAAACAGGTTGTCCTGGTTCATTCGCTTCCAGTTGATTCAGACTTGGCGTGGTTCAGCGAGGTTGATTTCATTCTATAGTTTGGAAGTTCTCCGTCAACACAAGGTATTCATATATGCCTTTTCTAACTTGGTGTGCGGACTTCAATTGGGTTCAGATGGGTTGTTCAATTGGGTTTAGTTAGCGAGCTTGATGTTAACAAAAGTGTTAGTTCGTTGGTTGATGGTCAGTTGGGGCAGGTAACTCTATTTTCCGATGATATGCTATGGATTGTTAGCTTGGATGGCAAAGGCTAATAGACTATAGCTTGACTTTGATATACTTGAGTAAAAAGTTTGACTTCATTCGTGGTAGAGTATAAGCGAAGACTATGGATCTCCGGTGTGTCAGTTGATGCTTCGAGGTTGGTTGAGTGTTTGACTTATATGAAACTTCCTGTTATTGTGAGAAACGATTCAGTTCAGAATAAAAGAACTTTGTGGATCAGCGGGTTCATGAGTTAGAGTTTTGGGTTGATGCTTTTTTTGGTAAACTTGGTTGTGGTTTTTGAGAATTCGAGTTTGGTGAGTTGATCGCCTTGGTTCTATGGTTTTGGTGTTGGGTCAGTGCTTTCCTGTTGTGATTCTCGAGGTTCAGTTTGGGTTGGCATACCCTTGGAGTTTTAGAGTTTAAGTTTGGAATCTAGCTTGGCTAGTAAGGAGTTTAGGCTTGGTTGTTTTCTTTGGTTCCGTTCTGTTAGGTGTCATCCGGTTGTGGAGGCTACCCGGGTTGTCCCAGAGAGTAGTGCGGGCTTCATATCTGTTGTTCTTAAATCCCTAGTCTTTCCTTCTTTCCTGACTTTTGGGGACGAAATTCTTTTTAGTAGTGGATGATGTAATGACCCTTCCTGTCATTTATGCATTTTCACCTTTCATGTACCGTTGGAGCTTGCCTGTAACGGCCCTAAGTCATTTATGGCTTGCTGGGACCGGTAGTTCAGTACCCGAGCCTTTTGTTTGGTCTTTTTGGTCGTTCCTTGTTTTAGAGCTTTAGGCTTTTAAAATGGTTGACTTCAGTCAATATTATTGGTAAACGTGCTCGAAATTGAATTTTGACAGTTCCATTAGCTACGGAGCGTGGACTTTGGTCTAGTAGGACCTTTGGTCAGGATTCGGGAGCTTTTCAGCTTGGAATTCTCTCTTATTCTGTGTTTTCAGGCTAGTTGGGCTTGTTTAGTTGACTTTGGTCAACATCCAGAAAAGATGGCCTCGGATGGAGATTTCGTCAGTGGTGTTAGCTCCGGAACGTCAAGTTTAGGCTGGAGGGACCATCGGTTTGGGTCCTGAGGCTTCCGGACTTGATTTTAGCCATTAGGTTCCGTTTTGGAAATAGTTGGCTAAGGTGGATTTTGGGCATGGGGCCCACTTTTCATTAAATAGACCTCGAATGGGATTTTTGTTGATTCCATTGGATCCCAAACACCATTTCTAGTCAAATAGCTCTATTCGTTTGTGTTTGCGGGACCCTGGATGCGTTCCCGAGGGCCCAAAGTGTGAAAAATCTGCCTTAGAGGGTTGTTGTTGTTGTTGGGGGGCACCTGCACCTACCTAAGGTGTCGTTGCACCAGCGCACCTGCACCGGCTTGAGGTGTTGTTGCACCTGCACACCTGCACCTGCCTGAGGTGCCGTTGCACCTGCGCACCTGCACCTGCCAGAGGTGTCGTTGCACCTGCGCCCCTGCGGTGCTTTTGGGCGCACCTGCGCCTAGCGGGCTAGGTTTTATAAGTTGTTGGCAGCATTGTTTCTTCTTCATAATTCACTTCCCAACTTTGAATTCTCCACCTCAAGAACTCCCAAAATCTCCATTTTTCTACCAATGTTCATCCCTTCTAATTAGATATTAATATTTTGATCCTTGCTCGTTTTTTTTGGCTTCTAAAGTGAGTAAGTAACTCGATTAATTCCCGATTTCTCCATGGAATTCCTCTTTTATTTCTTGATTTGGTGGGCTATTTTGAGCTCCAAATTGTGTCCGATTCTGCTCATCTTTTAGGCACGTGCTCCCGGAATGGTAAGGAATACTTTGGTGTTTTTCATTTTTAGTTTTGGGTTGCGGGGCCCACGGGCCCATTTGTGACCCAGATTTCAACCTAGTTATGTTTATGGCATTATGAGTATCGTTAGTCTTGTATTAATGTGTATATTATTGTATTGATAGTGTTTTTGCAAATTGGAGCTTCCCAGAGCAGTTCGAGCATGGACGACATCGTCCCCGCAGCTAGTCGTCGGATGATAGGTAGGTTATGGTTTCCCCTATCTAGACTCTGCGTATATAGACTATAACTGCTCTAATTAGTATCCTTGGGTGGGTTGTATTAGGTTGGTACCCTAGACCTTGTCCACCTTTCTGTCTGTTTATTTTGTACATTTGTTGTAGTATTCGCGGAGTATTATATATTCCGTTGTGGTCCTGTGCGACTTTGTATTGACTCTGGAACATAAATGGTGGGTTATTTGGTAATGTTCACGAGTCTCGGACATAGAAATATACTTTTAGGTTAGTTATTATATGTTGTAGAGTTGTTGAGCATGTACAGGGCCGGTAGGAACTTTAATGAGCCGTTGGGCTAACTTATTTTTGTGTGCGAGCATATCATCCATGAAATAGGTTTTTCCCTGCATGTTTTATCACTATTTAGGCTTCGGGACTACTATACATGGTTTTTATAAACCTTGCATGGCCCTGGGGGCCCATTTTCAATATAAATAATGAGAAAAATAGGATTTTGGATAACACACTGATTTCCTACTGATACTAGGATCGGCAGGGCGGAGCACTAGATTTGTTTTTCCTACTGATACTAGGCTCTGCAGGAAAGAGCACCAAACTTGATTTTATTGCTGATTTACACCCGGATACGCTCTGGGCACCCTTTGAGAGGGTTATTGAGACTTTTATCACTGATTTAGACCCGAGTATGCTTCGTGCACCATTTGAGAGGGGCTTTTGAGATTATCTACTTCTGTTTTAGACCCGATTTGATCCCGAGCTTATACTACGAGGTTTCTAGTTTTGAGCTACTATTTGAGATCATTGGGCGATGTATGTGGTCGACGAATAGACCTCCATGGACCCTGCCAATCCAGGACTTGGGGATTTGGGTTGTGTGTGCTGGACGAGGTGTGTACAGCGTAGTAGAGGTACATGGGTAGAGTCCTTCCATGGGTCCTTCCTCTATACGGGCCCTTGAGGTTCCTGAGGGGGGAACATATCGATTACTTTCACATTATATCATTATCATGCATTTGGCATGCCGATTCTACCCTTGTTTTATGTGTGTTCAGTGTACGCTCCGGTTCTATGGGAGGTCGGAGGGTTTGTTTTCACTTGATTGCGTTCCTCGTTTATATGGGCGGTCATTGGGACTGTAGGTAGATTATATTACTCCTGTATTTTCGTAGGATTAGTATGGACTTTTGGTATCAATTGGATGAGTGGTTTTAGCCTGTTGAGGCATCGTCCTTGGGACTGAGATTATTGAGGGGCTAGTGGGTCCCATCTTACTGTGATGCTAATTGTGTAGATTTCTATGCGATTATGGGGTTCCTGATTCCTTTTTTTATCTGGCTTGCATAGTAGTTTTGAATACATTGGGTTAGTTATTCCATCTTAGGCTTGATTTGTGAGTGTTTTACGGCTATTTTACTTTGGTATTGATATCTTAGGCTTGTTTCTGTTAGTATGTGATTCCTTGCTCGATTTTTGGTTTGCTTTCATTCCTTCTCGTTATATTGAGGTTACTGGTATACCGCCCACTCTTTAGATTCTATTTATATATACTGTTGTTGCACGGATCCCAGGTGCGTCCTTTCTTCCTTTTTCCACCTGTGTTTCTGTGTATGTATATCTTCTGTGCTAGCATGTTTTTCATTGTATTCTACTATTTATGGCTTTTATATTTTATATGTGCTCAGTTGGCTGATGATGCCTACTGGGTACTCGTTGCTTACCAATTGGTGCTCATACTACACTTCTGCACTTTTTGGTGCAGATATTAGTTAAGCTTTCATCGTTGATCACGTGGAGACTTGACGGTCGGGGCTTGACCACATGTCATCCTCGTTACTGATACTCTTTGTATATTCGCAGATAGTTGTACTTATATTTTGTTACTTATAGCACTTGTATTCTATTAAAAGCTTATGTACTATCGATACCAAGTCTTGGGGTTGGTGCAGTATCATTGTATATATTCAGGTTATTGCTTTCGCTTTGTCTTATCTTATATTCTTTTTCCACTTAGTTCTCCTTATTGTGCGTATTGGTTAGGTAGTAGCCCATTACTAACCATTTTGGGCTACGGGAATTGGTTCGCCTACTGGGGTTTTGTAAGTGTCATCATGACCTGAGAAATCGAGTTGTGACAATTACTGTGTTTATGTGTTTATTTGTCGCAAGATATATTGTCATTGTATTTCATAGCATATTCCGCCACATGGTATACAATTTTATTTATATTTTAGAGAGGCTCATGATCCCATGGCCACCCACCATAAATAACACGTTTTCAAACATACGATAGTTTACAGGTAAGTCATGCGTCCAATGACTATCATATTTTCAACCCAAGTTGTTCGCTTAGGACCCAGTCTATTTCGAAGAAAACCCACTCTAGATACCCATGATAGAGCGAAACTCAAACTCAATTTTAGGCATCGGCCTAGAACGACCAAATACCTTAGGGGTATTGGGCCCATTAGAAAGACCACCTAGCGTCTATTGACCATGAGTCAATTA
The DNA here is from genome assembly GCA_003996215.1 of Jaltomata sinuosa. NCBI lineage: Eukaryota > Viridiplantae > Streptophyta > Magnoliopsida > Solanales > Solanaceae > Jaltomata > Jaltomata sinuosa. The sequence goes on along the minus strand of QJPP01000606.1, from coordinate 637,524 downwards.
AAGATGATCATCCATATGTGTTTAAATTTGAAGGAGTATATGCCATTTGAATTAATCCATTATCATCTGGGAGGGGGGAATCTTACCTTAATTTATTTATTTTATAGGATGGCCTTACCGTGTCCTGCTAGGAGATTTCAAATGGTAACAAAGTCAGATGATTTTCTAAAAGATTGGTGGGAACATATGAACAAGGCTGATAAGAGAATCGTCCAAGAGCATATTGGGCACTTACCTTCTCTTATAGATATGGAAGCATGGCCCAAAATGAATCAAGTCTTGATAATATTTTGGGATAATAAGAATATGGTTTTTCAGTTTGTGAGTGTGGAGTTGACCCCGACCATTAAGGAAGTAGTTGCAAGTTATGAAAGTGTGGGTATGTATCAAAAAAGAAGAAGAACGCCAGATAAGAACCTCCACTTTCCAAAGGAATGGGACCGATAATAAATTAAGGAAGCATTTTTTATTAAGGATGATAGTTGGCTCGAGAAACTGATGGACCGAATATACCTTTTCGGAAATTATATTACCAGTTCAGATGCTACAATGCCTTTCGAAAATTCAGCCATGAGTTCGAGTCCGAAGAAGATTGAAAGAGTCGAAGAGCCATTGCATTTGCCGTATGTCTTCTCGGATCCATGGTATTTCCTCAAGGATCGAAAGGCACTATTTATCCTAGCATGATCATGGTCACACATGAAATTTTTTATGGGATCGATAATGAGACTTATGTCAAATTTCATACACTAGCACTTATGATAGTTGCAGATATTTTTAGAGCCTTGGGTAAGTGCCAAGAAGGTGAGTGATTCTTTCATGGATGTATCTAATTCTACAATGGTGGATGATCAAGAATATGCTCAAATTTTCTCACACCGAGGAGTTGGACCATTTGACGAGGTTAGACAACTTTGCATCCTGTGGCATGTGCCTTACTATAAATGACTATAAGCAAAAACTCGATCAAGGATTTTGGTTCACTCAATTTCGTGGTTTGAAAGATGATAACATCCAATGGGTAATCAGAGATCTCCATCCCGGGAAATACATCACTTGAGGTAAAACATTGCCTTTCTTAGTGCTTATAAGCCTTAGGGGAACTCATCCTTATGTCCCCGCTAGGGTCTGTAGGTAATTTTGCCTAAAGCAAGAAACGCCCCAAGTAGGCAAAATGACCAAGTTCATAACTGACCACGAAAATGGTGTGATAGCATTCAAAGATATGGCTCATCGAGAATGAAGGCAAAAGAAGGTTGAGAAACCTAAGGCTGAAGACAGACTCGAGCGACCATATAGTGCAACATACAAGGAATTGGTGAAGAAGAACCTTGCTGGGACTATTGAGCCAGGTCCAAATGTGCCTTATCGAGTGGTTGATGCGGAGTCCGAGCACCAAATCCAACTTCATAGGCTCCAGGAGAAATGTACAAGGAGTGAGGTGGCATACCAAATGCGACACAGGGAAGATTCTATGACCATATAGTATCTGAAAGAAGAATTGAAGCAGACTAGGTAAAAGTTGAGAGATGCTAGGCATTGTTTGACCGAGTTAGATGATTAGATGGCTCAGCAAATTGAGAGCATAGAAGGGATGGACTTTGGGAGTAGGGCCCTGATGGATGGAGCTCATTTGGTTATGGATAGGTACTTCATGTGGCATGAAGTGGCCAAGGCCAAGAGAGCAAGGAGTGATGCAGGACCTTCTGAGAGTTAGAGTTATTCATCATGTCCCCACTGTAGGATTGTTTATTTTTTGCATTTTCCCATTTCCTAAAATTGTATCCCTATTTGCTATTTAGTTGTAAAGACATTGTCTTTTTTATGGCTTAAGTCATTGATGGCCCCTTAAAGTTGTCTGAATTATTCACTTAGACACTTCAACTCAGACTTATACCTATTGAACACCTAAATTATTCAGGATGTGTGTCTATTAAACACAAAATGCTGATGTGGCAAAAAAGGTGTTACTCACTTTTGTTAGGCGCGTGAGTAGATCCCAAATATTGTTTATTTTTATTTTTTTGGAAAAACTTACAACTTTTTTACCATGGACACTTGGCACTAAGTAAATAATCAAAAAGATTTTTTTATTTATTTTTGAATTCAAAAGTGATTTCTTAATCCAAAAAAAATAAAATAAAACCCCACCAGGTAGGCCACCACCTATATCAGTCGTCGTCTTCTTCACCCCATTTTAGACTCTCAGCTCTCTCCATTTTTTTTTTGAATTTTTTATCATTTTATTTCTTTTTGATCTTCATAAAAGAAAAAAAGTTGAATCTACTAATTGAATTTGCAAGAAGAAAGAAAATTTTTGGACATCGAAATTTAAAAAGTTAGTCGACGTCCGTTCATCTCCATTTTCGGCCACCTCTGAGAAAACATCATCACTCAAATTAAAATGTAAACCCACTAAATTTATTTAAAATGATATCAACGAATTCGATATAATTAATTTGAGTCCTCTCAATTTCTCTTCCCCTTCAATTTTGAAATGACTCATCGACCTCAGTTTATCTTTCACAAATGCCTCAATAATCATTGCGCTAAGCTACATGATATACTTCACAATTTATTTCACTAATATATATTACTAAATCCCCATAATTTACTATAAGAAGGAAGAGAATAAGTGATCTCACCGGAGAAGTCGAGGATGGCGAGTGACAGTCGAAGAAGAAGAAAGGCCAATGGGTTAGGTGGGTGGGTTTGTGGAGTGGGTGGGGATTGTTGATTTCTTTCTTCTTCTTTTTTGTTGATTAATTTTTTGGATTATTAAGGGGTTGAAAATTAATTTTTATTTTTTAAATCTGAAAATTCATTTTTTATAGTTAGATAGGGCCCATGTGCCATATGTCATAATTTGATTCGTGAATTTTTCAAGGTATCGCGTGTGAGTTACACACACCATATTTATTAAGCTATTTGTCATTTTGTGTGTGATAGGTACACATTCATTAATATTCGAGTGTCTAATAGGTACTAGTCATGGTTGAGGTATTTAAGTGAAGTTTACGAACAACTTTAGGGGTCCAATGATGACTTAATCCTTTTTTTATTATCAATGAAAGCAAATTTTGGGGGTAATAGATCGACTTAAAGGCATATATCTCCTTCAAATTCGCTAGGCCTACCCTTGACACAATAAAAGGTCACCCAAGTTAGGATGCGACATCTCTATGTGATTATTATACTCTTGTGTGATTATAATTATTATTATATGCTACGTGTGTTGCTTAAATCAAGGATGAATTAATCCACTTCTATTTTAAAAATATTTAGGACACCATAGGCAGAAAATAAACCCACAAGCACAAAGTCCTACAAAACTACTCCTCGAGTTCTCCAAGTTCCTCAGAAAAAAACTCAAGCTTCTATAAACCTTCTAAGAAGTTTAATTCTTTAGGAAGATTGACCTGCCATGGAAACCAAAGAAGCACTCTGCAAAAGAATTGAAGATATTGACCAAGAAACTAATGGAATGAAGGAACAAATTAAGGAAGCCAAACAAGTAGGGAAGAAATTAGAAGCTAAATCTTCGAAAGTTGATGAAGAGATAACTCTCATGAAGGAAAAAATAGTCAATGTCAATAGAAGAATAGCCTAGACAAAGGAAATGATCAACCAGACAGATAGGAAGTATGAGCAAATGCTAAAAAGGTCAGCCTCGATCATAGGGAATAATGAAGAGTTTGAGGGAGAAAACGATGAACAAATCTAGCCTTTTAGCTGAGTCTCGGATTATTGGGCCAACATTAGGGATGATCCTGTTTGGCCAACTAGGTTCATACCAGGGAGAGGAATGATTATTCTCAAGGCTCATGCTCTAAAGTTTTTGAAGGCCTAGAATTGTCACACGCTCAGTCATCTTTCTAGATCTGAAGACTATGGGAATCCTACAGCCTGACCAAACCCCGGGTTTTTGTACAACCCCAGGGATGAACAAAAGAGATATGCTTACCACCCACACCAAAAAGGGCATACCACCGATGAATGCACCATGCTAAGGGTCAGAATTCATGAAATAATCAACAGTGGACAAATCAACGACATATGGGGACCTCACTCTCTAATAATTTGTGATAGGTTGGGGCCGAAAATGTCAATCACCCAGGATACTCTGATACGCCAATATGATTTCACCTTATTTTATGACATATACCTCAATATTTACTTCAAGTTAGTCCACGCTGGTATCATTGATCAATCAAAAGGAAAGCTGGGAAAATGTCTCGAGCCTGGAGCAAGTACAAATAAATATGTCTTTAGCATGCTGGAGCAGAAGGGCCTGATATAGAGAATTGTCGCAGTTTCAGGGTTGATAAGCTCTTTCTTTTGGGCTTTTGTCACATGAACACCAATGCATATTTTTTTAACTTAACCGTCATCTCCTAGATTAACCACCTCAATCTTTTCTAGGTAGGGCCTTTTCTGGTTCTCAAACTCCTCGATGGTGGTTAATCTAGGAGACGACGGTCAAGTTAAAGAAATTTGCATTGGTGTTCATGTGACTAAAGCCCAAAAGAAAGAGCTTATCCCATACTTTAGATGCTCTTGTACCGGCGACACCAAGTCTGGGGTTAGTCATTGTATATGTTTGTCTTCTTTGTCACTTTAGAGCTATTTTTGTATATTTTGTACTGTTGATATGTATCTATACTATTGTCCCCCTTCTTGTATATTTCCCTTCCGCTTTTCTCTATTTAAAATATTTTATTATATTTCTGCATTGTTGGGCTGGCTTGCCTACCGGGGGATAAGTAGGCACCATCGTGGCCCAATTTTAGGTCATGACAGAGTGGTATCAGAGCTCTAGGTTCACTAATCTTTCCATTACAATAGCAAAGTATCTAGTAGAGTCTCGTGGATCGGTACAATAACGTATGTATTCTATTTGCGGAAGGCTATAGGGCATCCTAGGAGAGATTCCATATTGTTTGATTCCTTATCTTGCATTCATGACTTTATCAACTTTTTAATATTTTTTTTTTACTCTTTCTTAGATGGCTCAGACGAGATCAGTGGCAGGTAAGGATGAGGCCCCTGCACCTATAGTTAGAGGCCATCTAGGAGATGAGGTAGAGGTCGACCTAGTGGTCGAGGTAAAAAATGGGTTGTGGCACTTGCTTGGGCCAAGATTAGATTACCATCACTAGAGCCATATATTGAGGTTAAGGAGGTACAATATGAGCTAGAGAGTATGGGTCTAGCCCAACCCCCGAAGGTTTCCTGGCTACACTGTTACTACAAGATACATTGGTTCATCAACTTAGATTTCTGGAGGGTATGTCGCAGCCAGCAACTTCTCCTGGTACTCTATTTGGTTCTCAGATCAGGGGAAAGACCTAGACTTTAGCCCAGGCAGCGACACAGGGTTAAGGAGTGCAGCTTGTTACTGCAGCTCCCCGATTAGAGGTGTTGGCAGTCCCTACAGTTGTTCCACCTATTCTCGCTGGGCCGGTCATGTCTTCTGAGGAGCAGAAGATGTGTGGTAGGTTTCTACGATTGGGTCCCCTGAGATTTTCTAGTTCTCCTAAGGAGGATGTGAACGAGTTTCTGATTAGTTTCTAAGATAGGTTGCATAACCTTGGGTTAGTTGAGTCGCATGAGGCAGATTACACTGCAAAGAGAGAAAGGGAAAGAATTGAATAATCCATCGCTCCTATAATTCTTAAAAGTTCAGACTTCTGTTTTTGCCTTGTGTTTTTCCCAATGCTTTCTCTCCAATAACGAATTATACAGAACAATACTAAAACAATCTATAATTATTTTGATCACCTGGAAAATGAAAAAAATACTTTTGCTACATGAAAAAACTGATGACAAAATAAAGTGTAACTTCTCATTTTTATATTTTCCAAGGTGCGTTGTCACGGAGCTATACCTGACCAATCATACGATAGTTATACTCCTTTTATTATTGTTTCAGCTGTATGGTCCAGCAAAACAGTGGTGGAGGTCTTATATAGCTTGTAAACCAGCCAGGTTACCTCCACTTACTTAGGCATAGTTCTCCGTAGCCATCTTGGAGAAGTATGTACCCCTCGCTTGAGAGAGAGGTTTATGGATAAGTTTACCAGGTTAGAGTAGGGATCCATGTCTACCTCAGAGTACGAGATCTATTTCCATGAGTTGTCTAGGCATACCACCATGATTCTGCCCACCGAGCATGAGAGGGTGCGTCTCTTTGTCAGAGGTTTGACTTTATAGCTTTTTTTTGTCTATAGAGGGTATGATAGCATCAGACCAGTCCTTTCTAGAGGTAGTGAATCATGCATGAACTATTGAGGGCATACTTCACGAGGCCCAAGGTGGTAGCGGTTAGAAGCCCCATCATCAAGGCAGTTATAGTAGTCTACTGACCTGAGATAGAGGCTTCTTTGGTAGATGTAATGACCTATTTCGTAATTACGAGTAATCCATTCGTATAAAGTTTCGAGTTAGAAAACTTTCAGGTTTGGGATTTGAAAATTTTGGGCTGGCTAGTATCGGATGAATTCTGAGTGAGGTATGGTCTAGGGCAATCCATGAAAGGATCGGGTAAAATATCTTAGGTCGAGCTAATTTTTCTGTTACCTAATATCTTAAGAAGTCGGGGGGACTTTTTGGAAGTGAATTCGGGCGAGTAAAACTCCTGATATCAAAGTTGACGTGAAGCGGTTATTTCAGAATGTCAAGATTTGAAGTGTGTTGTAAAATGGGCACTTGTGGGGAATTTTTTGAGTTTCTATCCCATGTCAATTGATATAGTGGTTGACACCATGCTACAATGATAACCACTATAGAGGAGAAATTCCCGTTATAGCGGAAATCAATGTTGATGATCATCACCATAGTGGTCACTTCCGCTTATGGTGGTGATGCTATAGCAGTGTACGGACCACTATAGCAAAATAAGTTGGGGTAAATGCAGAAAACATTCCCAAAATATTCAATTTTCCCTCAAGAACATTTTGGAGAAGGGCAAGGGAGATTTGGACGATCTCAACTCTATTTTCCACCAAATTTCATCCCAAAGGTAAAGATTTCACTCCCCAAACTTAGTTCTATGATTACTACACAGTAGAATCATTATCTACGGGCTTGGGAGAAGGTTTGGTTTGACCTAGGAATGGTAGAATCTGGAAAAAAGGGATTCTAGGGAGTGGAAGTTCTTGGGTCTAGAATATTATTGTTGGATTATGAACTATTCACCATAATTCACTTATTTAATCCGTAAAAAATGATAGTTTTAGGTGAATTAATGGTGAGAAAGCCCTGGGATGGGTAGAAAGTTAATCATAGGTTGGTATGGGGATTAGGATTTGAGCATAATTCGGGTATTATTAGGTCGTGTGGACTAATTTTAGTATATTTTGTAATCATTTTTAGACCACGAACGAGCAAAAGCTTTGGAAAATGAGAAGGCTCCAGTCCAGTAGAGCTTTTGAGTTATTCGAGGTAGGTGATGGTTATTGTTTTTCCCAAATGCAATATATGTTCATGTATTGTTGCTTAGCATTGTATGTGCTTGCATGCTTAGGGAATGGAATTATGAGTGTCTAGCAATCCTGTGTCAATTATGTGAAATGAACTTGGTTTAGTTGCTTGTTGGTTTACAAGTATGATGTTGTTTATTAATTATTGACTTGTTGGATTATGTGTGATATTCGGTTGGCTAGGGTACCATGCTTGGTATGTGATATTTATTGGTTGGCTTGGGTACCACGCTTGGTACAAGATATTTATTGGTTGGCTCGGGTACCATACTTGGTACAGGTTCTATAATGGTTGGCTGGGGTACCACGCCTGGTACGGGTTTAATTTTATTGCATTGATTATATTTTGTCAATGGTTCCATGAGTGGACCGGGTTGTATTCTTTAAATGTAATTATTGCATAATAGTTCATGAGAGGCCGAGTGGTTGTACTTAATTGTGGGGTTGGTCTTAGTGTAAACCAGGATTACATGTTGAACATTTAGATGGTGTCCTAGGGATCCTTGTTTGGTTCGGGTTATATGGAAAGGATATATGTTCATTGTCATTGTGTATTTGTTACTGTGGTTGTTGAACATGTTACATGTAGTTGTTAAGTTAGAGGAAAGACTTAGGTTCTAGTTATACTGCTGGCTTGTATTACATGTTTACCTTACCTTACTCAACTTTTGTTTATTATTTATATATTTTTTATTGAAGTTGGCTGATGATCCTACCAGTACACGGTGGTTGTGTACTGATTCTGCACTTGCTTTTCTTTTTGTGAGTACAGGACATAGTCTGTTGGCTGACACACAACCTCAGTTGTAGTTTTGGCAATTCTAGAGTTCAAGGGTGAGCTACTCTCTCGGCTGCTATGGTTTCATCCACCTTATTTCTAGTCCATTGTTTTGGACTCAGATTCTCTTGTTTTGGGGTTGCATCCTCGTTCTTTAGACAATAGTAGATATTTTGGTACGGTGACTTTCAGGATCTAGGGGTATTTTCCGCAGATAATTATATTAAGTGTTAAGTTGGATTGTTGGTTCGATCACCCGGGGGTTTTGGTGGGTGCCACTGGCGGTGGGTCTAGTCATTACAAAGATAGTATCAGAGCCCTAGTTTGTTGATCTCATCATACCAAAATGGGTTTAGTAAAGTCTTGCAGAATGGTATGGAGATGTCTGTACTATTCTTAGAGATGCTATAGGACTTTAGGAATCCATCTCTTCTTTCTTCCTTCGTGCTTTAACTTGATTCCAACTGGTATCTGGTGATACAAATTAGTATCTAACCTCTTTCAATTTTTTGTCCATAGATGGTTAATATGAGGCAAAACGGAGCGAGAGCGGCATCTCCAGTGGCAGAACTAGCGGCCAGGGGAAGGGAAAGAGGCAGAGGCAGAGGCAGAGGAAGAGCAACACCTACTACGGGTGGAACTCAGGCAGTGACAAGGCCTAGGGCAATGTCGCTCCCCCACCCCAAGATAATGTTGCGGAGGAGGTTGAGGTGGTATTTGAGAAGGCAGTGGAACAAGATGGAGCGACACTGGATGGAGGTGCAGGGCTTTCCCATATGTCGCCCAAGGTATTTCAGCAAGTGTGGGCATTTTAAGTGGGCTGGCAAGTACTGCAGCTACCCCTACTGGTACAACAAACTAGGTTTAGGGCACTCAGCCAGCTGTTGTAGTGGCTCCTAGGATGAATGCGACATTGGGTACTGATGATCTTTTTAGTCTGATGTTAGGTCCGATTATTACCAGGACTGAGCACGACATGCTGACCAAATTTTTGAATCTGAAAACTCTGACGTTTTAAGGGACTGAGAAAGAGGATGCCTTCGAGTTCATTCTGGATTGCTATGAGAGACTGTATAAGTTGGGCATTGTGCAGCAGCATGGGGTAGAGTTTATCACTTTTCAGCTTCAGGGTGGATTATAACTCACAGCAGTTGGCAAAGATTTATGTTAAGGAAATTGTGAGATTAAATAGGGTGCCACTCTCCATTATTTCAACAGGGGTACACAGTTTACTTCCAAGTTTTGGGGTAGGTTTCATGAAGGGTTGGTCACCCAACTCACTTTCAGCACAATATTTCATCCTCAGACGGATGGTCAGTCAGAGAGGACAATTCAGGTATTAGAGCACATGATAAGAGCATGTGTGATCGACTTTGGGGGTCATTGGGACCTATTTCTACCATTGTGTGAGTTCTCATACAACAACAACTATCACTCTAGCATTAATATGGCACTATTCGAGGCACTTTAAGGGATGGGATGTAGATCACCCATAGGGTGGTTCGAGGCAGGCGATGTAAAACCTTTGGGCATGGACTTGGTGAGGGAAGCTCAAAAAAAAGTAAGGGGAATTCAAACCAAGTTGCTAGCAGCCCAGAGCAGGTAGAAAGAGTATATAGATCGCAAGGTAAGAGACACGTATTTTCAGGTTGGTGAACAAGTGTTGTTGAAAGTGTCACTAATGAAAGGGGTGATGCGATTCAGTAAGAAGGTCAAGCTTAGCCCATGGTATATCAGTCCATTTGACGTTCTCCAGATTGTAGGGCTAGTGGCTTACTGGTTAGCACTACCACCCAGTTTATCCGGAGTCCATCCAGTCTTTCATGTATCCCTGCTGAAGCGATACCATGGGGATAAAGAGTACATTATAAAACGAGATTTTATCTTGCTAGACAAGGATCTTCAGTACGAAGAAGAGTCAGTTGCAATTCTTGATCGGGATGTCTGGAAGTTGAGGACAAAAGAGATCAGGTCAGTAAAGGTTCAATGGAAACATCATCTTGTTGAGGAAGCCACTTGGAAAACCGTGAAGGATATGCAAGACAAGTATGCTCACCTGTTTGAGGATTTAGGTACTACACTTTCTCTCTTTATGTTCATATTTTTTGGGTTTCATCGTTCAAGGATGAATTATAGGTAAATTGATATCTATTGTAACAACATGTTCTTTCATTACGATTAAGCTATTCGTGTGAAATTTTTGGTTAGAAAACTTCCGAATTTGGGATTTAAAATTTTTAGGTTAGGCTAGTCTCGGATGGATTTTGCGTGAGGTGTGGTCTAGGGCAATCTGGGAAAGGATCGGATAAAATATCTTAGGTCGAGCTAGTTTTTCCATTAGCTAAAACCTTGAGGAGTCTGAGGGATCTTCGAAAGTGAATTTGGGTGAGTAGAACTCCCGGTATCAAAGTTAATGTGAAGGGGTTATTCCGAAACGTTAGGATTTGAAGTGTGTTATAAAATGGGCACTTTTGAAGAATTTTCTGAGTTTTTATCCCGTGTCAACCACTATAGCAGTTGGCACCACGCTATAGTAATGACTGCTATAGCAGAGAAATTCTCGCTATAGTGGAAGTCAATAATGGTCAGCACTACTATAGTAGTCAGTTCTGCTATGAGTGTGCTTCTTTAGCGGTGTACGGACCACTATAGCGGAATAAGTCGAGGTAAATGCAGAAAACTTCCCCAAAATGTTCAGATTTTCCTCAAGAACATTTTAGAGAAGGTCAAGGGCAATTTGGACGATCTCAACTCTGTTTTCCACCAAATTTCATCCCAAAGGTAAGGATTTTGCTCCCCTAACTTAGTACTATGATTACTACACAGTAGAATCGTTATCTATGGTCTTGGAGGAAGGTGTGGCTTGACCGAGGAATGGTAGAATTTGAGGAAAAAGGGGATTCTAGGGCATGAAAGTTCTTGGGTCTTGAATATTATTGTTGGCTTATGATCTATTCACCATAATTCGCTTATTTTATGCATAAAAAATGATATTTTTAGTTGTATTAATGGTGGGAAAGCCCTGGTATGGGTGGAATGATCATAGGTTGGCCTGGGGATTAGGATTTGAGCATAATCTGGATATTATTAGGCCATGTGGACTTTTTTATTATATCTTATAATCATTTTTAGGCCACAAACAAGCAAAAGCTTTGGAAAATAGGAAGACTCTAGTCCAGTAGAGCTTTTGAGTTATTCGAGGTAGGTGATGATTATTATTTTTCCCAAATGTAATATGTGTTCATGTACTGTTTCTTAGTATTGTATGTGTTTGCATGCTTAGGGAATGGAATTATGAGTGTCTAGCAATCTTGTGTCAATTATTTGAAATAAACTTGGTTTAGTTGCTGCTTGGTTTACAAGTGTGATGTTGATTATTAATTATTGACTTGTTGAATTGTGTGTGATATTCGATTGGTTTGGGTACCATGCCCGGTATGGGATATCTATTGGTTGGCTTGGGTACCACACTTGGTATGGGATATTTATTGGTTGTCTCGGGTACCATGCTTGGTATAGGTTCTATAATGGTTGGCTCGGTTACCACGCCTGGTACGGGTTTGATTTCATCTCATTGATTGTATTCTATTGATGGTTCCATGAGTGTTCCAGGTTATATTCTTGAAATATAATTATTAAATAATGGTCTATGAGAGATCGGGTGGTTGTACTTAAATGTAGGATTGGTCTTAGTGTAGATCGGGATTGAATATTGAAAATTTAGGTGGTGTTCTAGGGATCCTTGGTTGGTCTGGGTTATGTGGAAAAGATATATATATGTTCATTTTCATTGTGTATTTATTACTGGGGCTGTTGAACTTGTTACATGTAGTTGTTAAGTTAGAGGAAAGACTTAGGTTCTAGTTATATTGTTGGCTTGTATTACATGTTTACCTTACCTTACTCAGCTTTGGTTTGTTGTTCATATATTATTTATTAGAGCTGGATGATGATCCTATAAGTACACAGTAGTTGCGTACTGATTCTGAACTTATTTTTCTTTTTGTGAGAACATGATATATTCCAGCGACTGAAATGCGACCTCAGTTGTAGTTATGGTGATTCCAGATTCCAAGGGTGAGCTACTCTTTCGGCTGCTATGGTTTCATCCAGCTTATTTCTAGTACATTATTTTGGACTCAGATTCTCTTATTTTGGGGTTGCATCCCCGTTTTTTAGATAGTAGTAGATGTTTTGGTACAGTGACTTTTAGGTTTTAGGGGTATTTTTGCAGATAATTATGTTAAGTGTTGAGTTGGATTATTGGTTCACTCACCCAGGGCTTTTGGTGGGTGCCACTCACGGTGGGTTGGGTCATGACAGTAGAGTTCATCACCAATAACATTTCCAATTAAGCCAGCCTATTTAGGAAGCATTACATATTACTGAGGGTCAGAGCAGTCAGTGTACTATTCAGATTTTGAGAGGTGCTCATTCTGGGTTCTCGAGCTATGGTAGTCATTCCGATTCAGCCAGGTTATCGCAGCAGGGTATAGTTGGTCAGGGTTGTTATGAGTGTGGTGAGTTGGGTCATTTTACTAAGTAGTGTCCTTTAGTGCAACATTGTAGGTGACATGATCAGCCGGTTCAGGGCCCCAGGGCTCCAACACCACCGACCAGAGATGGTTCATAGGGTATTAGGGGTGGTCCCCAGGGTACTTGAGGTAGTCCTCAGTCTGGTAGATCAAGTGATTATGGCATTCAGAGCCATATGTATGCATTTTTAGGTCATCCAAAGGCTGAGGCTTCAGATGATGTCATCTCAGGTATAATCTCTATTTGTCATCAGTCAGCTTCTAGTTTGTTTGATCCGGGGTCTACATTCTCCTATGTATCTTCTTATTATGATACCCGTCTAGAGTCTACTTGTGAGTTATTGCCTGTGCCTTTGCATGTTGCTACCTTGGTAGGAGATTCTTTAGTAGTGGATCATGTATATCAAGCTTGTGTGGTGACTATTACCTATGGTATGACAAATGGGTATACCTTGTTATTTTTAGGCATGGATTGGCTATCTCCCTACTATTTGGTCTTGCATTACTTCACCAAGACTGTTACTCTACGGATGCCTGGTATCCATCCTATAGTATAGAAGGGTGTAGATAGCCATATGCGGAGGGGATTTATATCTTTTATGAAAGCCCACTGGTTGGTTGGGAAGGGGTACTTAGCTTATCTTGCGTACGTCTGTAATACTAGGTCCACCACACTTTCGCTTGAGTCAGTTCTCGTGGTTTGCAAGTATATGGATATGTTCCCCTCTGATGATCATGATGTCAATTTTGGGATTGATTTGAGTCAGGAACTCAGCCTATTTCTATTATGCCATATTAGATGGTACCAGTCGATTTGAGGGAGCCTAAGGATCATCTCCAGGATTTTTTGAGTAGAGGTTTCATCAGGACTAGTGTGTCTCTATGGGGTGCTCCGATTCAATTTGTGAAAAAGAAGGATGGTTCCATGCATATGTATATTGACTACAGGCAACTGAATAAGGTGACCGTTAAGAACAAGTATTTGATGTCATGTATTAATAATCTGTTTGACCAACTACAGGGTGCAATAGTGTTCTTTAAGATAGACTTGAGGTGCGATTATCATTAGCTGACGATTAGGGAAGCGGATATCCCAAAGACTGCATTTAAGACTCGATACGACTATTATGAGTTCCTAGTCATGTCTTTTGGGTTGACCAATGCCCCAGTAACATTTATGGAATTGATGAACCGTATGTTTAGAGCTTACCTGGATTCCTTTGTTATTGTGTTCATCGATGACATTCTGGTATATTCGAGGAGTAGAGAGCAGCATGAGCAACATCTGAGAGTTGTACTTCAAACCTAGCGAGACCATCAGTTGTATGCCAAATTTACTAAGTATGAGTTTTGTCTTGAGTCAGTGGCATTCTTGGGGCACGTGATATATAAGGATGGGATTATGGTGGATTCGATAAAGATTACGGTAGTTCGTGATTGGGCTAGGACTACTTCTCCTACTGAGGTTCACAGTTTCATCATGTTGGCAGGTTACTACAGACAGTTTGTGGAGGATTTTTCTTCTATAGCAGCTCCATTGACTAGATTGACTTAGAAGAATGTACCTTTCCAGTGGTCTAACGAATGTGAGGTGAGCTTTTTGAAGCTCAAGGACTTATTGACTTCAACTCCCATTCTTACTCTTTTGGTCGAGGGTCAGGGGTTTACTATGTATTGTGATGCATCTAGTGTTGGTTTGGGTTGTGTGTTGATATAGCAGGGCTGGGTTATTGCTTATGCTTCTAGACAGGTGAAGGTTCACGAGAGAAACTACCCCACTCATGACTTAGAGTTAGCAGCGGAAGTCTTCACATTAAAGATTTGGAGGCATTATATGTATGGCGTACATTGTGAGATCTTCACTGACCACCGTAGTCTTCAATACATTTTCAGCTAGAAGGACCTAAATTTGAGATAGCACATATGGTTGGAGTTATTGAAGGACTATGACTTATCGACCTTTAACATCCAAGCAAGGAAAACATGGTAGCGGATGTCTTGAGCCGAAAGGAAATGAGTATGGGTAGCTTGGCATTCTTAGCAGCAGAGGCGCGACCGTTAGACTTGAATATCTAATCCTTAGCTAACATGTTGGTTAGACTTAATACTTTTGAGTCAGGCTATATTCTTGCTTGTGTTGAGGTCAGGTCTTCCTTGTTAGAGTAGATTTGGGCATAATAGTTTAATGATGCGAGGTTGAGGATAATTCGTGATAAGGTGTCAAGTGTTGAGGCTAGGAAGGCAACCTTAGATTCAGAGGGTATTTTGAGGATTGAGGGTTGCATCTGTGTTCCTAGAGTTGGTGGCTTGGTTAGGTTGATCTTAGAAGAGGCTCATTGTTCCAGATATTCCATTCATCCTGGGGTAGCTAAGATGTATCGTGACTTGCGACAGCACTACTGGTGGTTTGGGATGAAGAAGGATATCCCAAATTTTGTGTCTAGGTGATTGAACTATCAGCAAGTGAAGTTTGAGCACTAGAGGCCAGGTGGTTTGACTCAGAGGCTACCTATTCTGGAGTGGAAATGGGATCTGATAGCTACGAACTTCATAGTTAGTTTGCCACGTACTTTGCAGAGGTTTGATGCTATATGGGTGATCATGGATAGGTTAACAAAGTCTGCTCATTTTCTGTCAGTTCATACTTCCTACAGTTCAGAGAGGTTGGCTCATATCTACATTTGTGAGACTGTCCATTTGCATGGGGTTCAAGTTTCTATCATTTTTGACTGTGGTACTCAGTTTACTTCGTGTTTCTGGAGGTCCATTCAGAGAGAGTTGGGTACCAGAGTTGAGCTTAGCATTGTTTTTCACCTGCATACTGATGGTTAGTTAGAGCATACTATCCAGGTCTTGGAGGATATGTTGTGGGACTTTATTATTGATTTTGGAGGTCAGTGGGACCAGTTCTTAGCCTTGGCAGATTCCATATTTAATAATACTTACCATTCCAGTATTCAGATGGCTCCGCTGAGGTGTTGTATGGTAGGCGGTGTAGGTCTCCGGTGGGTTAGTTTGATGCCTTTGAGGTTAGACCATGGGGTACTGACTTGCTTCGTGATTCTATAGACAGAGTTTGGGTCATTCAGGAGAGACGTTGCACTGCCTAGAGTAGGCAGAAGAGTTATGCTGATTGGAGGGTTTGAGACTTAGAGTTTATGGTTAGTGAGTGTGTGTTCCTTCGAGTATTGCCCATGAAGGGCGTGATGTAGTTTGGGAGAAAGGGAAAGCTGAGTCCTAGGCTTATTGGGCCATTTAAGATCCTTTGTCGCATTGGGGAGGTTGCTTATGATTAGCACTGCCTCCTGCTCTTTTAGGTGTTCATCCCATTTTCCAGATTTCTATGTTGTGGCGATATATTTCGGATGAGTATCTGACTTGGAGTTGGCAGTGGTAGTCTTTGCGCTCAAGATCTGGAGTCACTACCTATATGGAGTGTATTGTGAGATATTCACCGATCACTGTAGTCTTCAGTACATTACGAGTCAGCAAGAGCTGAACTCGAGGCAGAGGAGATGGATGGAGCTACTGAAGGACTATGATTTCACCATTCTTTATCATCCGGGCAAGGCAAATATGGTAGCGGATGCCTTGAGTCGGGAGTATGGGCAGCCTAGCTTTACTATCAGTTTCTGAGCGACCGTTAGCCTTGGACATCCAGTCCTTGGCTAACTGTTTGGTTAGGCTTGACTTGTCAGAACCTAGTAGAGTTCTTGCCAGTATTGAGGTTCGTTCTACTCTAGTTGATCATATTCAGAGCTGACAGTTTGAGGATCAGAGATTGTGTGACCTCCATGATCATGTAGTTCGGGGTGAGGCCAGTCGAGCTAGTTTGGGTTCTGATGGTGTTTTAAGGTTTGATAATCGTCTGTGTATTCTGAGAGTTGGGGATTTGATTCAGTTGATACTTTGTGAGGTGCATTGTCCTAGATACTCCATATATCCTAGAACAGCAAAGATGTATAGAGATTTAAGACAACTTTACTGGTGGAGTGGTATGAAGTGGGATGTAGCAGAGTTTGTATCTCGGTGCTTGAACTGTCAGCAGGTTAAGTTTGAGCACATGAGACCTGGTGGTTTGATGCAGCAACTTCCCAACCCTGAGTGGAAGTAAGAAGGGATTACTATGGACTTGTCGTTGGTTTGCCTCGTTCTTCTTAGGGGTTTGATTCTATTTGGGTGATTGTTGATAGGCTGACTAAGTCAGCACACTTTCTACTGGTTTAGACTTCTTACGGTGCAGAGAGGTTAGCTCAGCTTTACCTTCGCTAGATTGTTTGGTTGCACGGGGTCCCAGCTTTTATAATTTTAGACTGCGGCACTCAGTTTACATCTCAGTTCTGGAGAGCTATTCAGAAGGATTTGGGTACAGAGGCTCAGCTTAGTACCGCTTTCCACTCTCAGACAAATGGCTAGTCCGAGAGGACCATTCAGGTCCTGCAGGATATGCTTTGGGCATGTGTTATTGACTTTGGAGGTTCTTGGGATCAGTTTGTTCCTTTGACCGAGTTTGCTTATAATAATAGCTTTCATTTGAGCATCAGCATGGCACCTTTCGAGGCCTTGTATCATAGGCATTGCAGATCGTCGATTGGTTGGTTTGATGGTTTAGAGTATAGACCGCAGAGTACAAATTTACTTCAAGATTCCCAAGACTGAGCCCGTTTGATTCAGGATAGACTCAGAGAATCCCAGAGTAGGCAGAAGAGCTACGCTGACCAGAGTAGCTTTCTTCAACTGGTGCACAGGAGCGCACTTTCGCTCTCGACCAGGTCATCATAAGAAAATACTGAAAAATCTTTCCAAAGTGAGAGAAGGAGGGAAGGGGCGCTACAACTAACTGACTTGGTATTCCTTTGAGTATTGCCCGTGAAGGGCGTGATGAGGTTTGGTCAGTGGGACAAGATTAGCCCTAGGTTCATTGGGCCGTTTGAGATTCTACAGAGGGTTGGTAGTGTTGCCTATATGTTAGCTTTACCTCCGATATTCCAGATGAGTCTCACATATTGCATTGGGATTCAGTTCAAGTAGATGAGAGTTTACCCTTTGTTGAGGAGCTGATAGCTATTTTGGCCAGAGATATCAGGAGATTGAGATCTAGGGAGATTCCAGTTGTGAAAGATCAGTGGAGGTATCGTCTGGTCGAGGAGGCTACTTTGGAGGCCTAGAGTGAGTTATGAGCTCAGTATCCGCAGTTGTTCGAACCTTCAGGTACTCCCTTCTTCTTGACTTTCGAGGATAAAAGTCTTTTTAATAGTGGATGTTGTGATGACCCTTCTAGTCATCTTCGTGTTGACTCTTTCCTTATACTGTTAGAGCTTTCCTGCAGCGATCCCAAGTCATTTATGGCTTGTTAGAACCAGTAGTTTGGTGCCCTGGTCGTTCATTTGGTCATTTTAGCGATTTTCCTATTTTAGAGTCTTAACTTGGAATATCATTGACTTTAGTCAACATTCATAGCTAACGTGCTCAAAATCGAATTCTGACAGTTCCTTTAGCTCTAGAGCATTGAGTTTGGTCTAGTTGGATCTTTACTCGAGGCCTGAGAACTTCTGGTGTGGGTTTTATGTTGGTTTTTCTGTTTTTAAGCCATTTGGAGTTGAGAGTGTAACTTTGGTCAACTTTTGATGATCAGAGCGTCAGATTCGGAATCTGACGGTTCCATCAGCTCCGTAATGATGAGTTTGGGTTAGGTAGATGGCTGGGTTGGGACTTGGGTGTGCCAGGCTCATTTCGAGTGTTTGGTTGCTTTTTGGTTAGTCTTGACTTGGGTCAATATTTCTCTGGAACGATCTCATATGAAAGTTTCATCGATTCCATTATGTCCAAAATATCGTTTCCACTCTAATAGCATTATTGGTTTTGAGCATCGGTTTTCGATTGCGCCCGGAATGCCTCGTAAAGTTTCTAAAAAGTTGCAGATTTTGTTGCAGGTAGCTTCCTCAGTGCCATCAGTGTCCTGGCAGCGCGATAGCGCTAGCTTATCACCAGCCTGCTAGCCTCGTTGCCAACAGTGCTCCCCTAGCGCAATCGCACACGCGCGTGTTCTTCTGGCCAGCGCGATTGTGCCATTTTGGCGCGATGGTGCTAGGCTTCCTCTAGCGCGATGGCGCTGGTCTAGCGTGATAGCACTGACCAGTGACCAACGGCTATATATTGCTGGCACTTCGAGTTTTCAGCTCAAATTCTGTTTTCCTCCCAACTCCAAACTGAAAATCCTCTCTACCAAATTGCTCTTATGATTTCATAGACTTGGGGAAATCATTTGTTCGTCAAAAATCCGTGCTCCCTCGATAGTTGGTATGTCTTCTTCCCCAAACTTGCTCTTCTCTTGTTTTTCTAAAAACCACCATTGTTGGAAGATTCTCAAGCTTGGAAGTCCTTGTAGATTCTGATCCTTTAGTGATTGCATGATTGTGGGCTCATTCAATTCACCTACGTGGCGTAGTTTTCTAGTTGTGGTAAGTATTTCTTGCCAAAAATTCCATATTTCATCCTTAAAATTTCACCTTTAGCCCCTACTTCAGCGGGCCGTTTTGGTGCCTTTCCCTTGGCCAAAATTGCTCAATTTTGGAGCATGTCTTCTTGGCATCATTGTGATCATCGTGCTTCTTTCCATTTTTAGTTTCAGGTTATGAGCCCCACGAGCTCACTTTTGACCCAAATTTTGTCTCGGCTATTATTGTAGCGATATGGGAATTGTTAGACTCGTTTTGATGTATTATTTTTATTTTTGATAGTTTGTTTGTCATTTGGGGTTTCTTGGAGCGATTCGTGATTGGATATCGTCATCCCAATAGCTTGTCGTCGGACGACAGGTAGGTTACGATTTAAACTCTTTATACTTCGCATATATAGAATAAAATTGTACTAATGGGCATCCTTGGGTTGGGTTTACTAGTTTGGTACCACAGACCTTGACCGTTTTATTCATGTCCGATTCATTTTCTTCCTCCGATGGTTGTAGTAGTTGTTATGGATGATATTATCACCTTTGTGGTCCTGTGTGGCCTTATATTGACTCTGGAACATAGATGGTGGGTTATATGGGAATGTCTGTGAGTCCCGATCATCGTTGTTATTGTTATAGAGCTGGCTATCTGTGCTGTAGAATAATTGGAGCATGTGCAGGGCCGATAAGTTAATTGTGAGTTGTTGGGCTACTGTTTGTGTGTGAGCATGCCATTATCATGCATATAAATGGATTTCTTCATGATTTTACTATGTTTTGGCTTCGGGCCTACCTTATATAATTTTCTAAACCTTGCATGGCCTCGGGGACCCATTTTTGGTGAAAATATTTATGAAACGATTTGGTACTATTTTAATGGATCTTCTTGGGGTAAGAAAAGTTAAAAGAAAGATTTGTCTCAGTATTCCTACTTATACTAGACTCGGCTGGGCCGTAGTGCTAGACTTGACTTTGTGTTGATTTGAAATGGTATTAGACTCGGTAAGGCCGAGTAGGGGACTTGATTTACTACTGTTTTAGACCCAGGTATGGCCGGAAACCCTTGAAGGGGTATTTTGAGACTAAATTCATTGATTTGGACCTGGATAGGATTCAGGCATGCATTTTTGAGAAATGACTACTAGTTTGGATCCGGTTGCACTCCGGACTGTTATATTGAGACTTGAGATTTAGTATGTGGTCTAGGACCTTCATGGACCCTGTCGATCCGTACCAGGGGCTACGGGCTGAGTGTGCCGGAGGAGGGGTATACGGCCCGTGTCCTTCCATGGATCCTACCTGCTGGACCTATTGGTGCCGGAGGAAGTACATACGGAGTTACTATTTCACCGATTTTCTCCATTGCACCATATCATCCATTGTGTGAGGTTCCACCTTTTTTTGCTGTTTGTTGAGTGTACGCTCTGATTCTATGGGCTGTTGGAGGGTTTGTTTTCGTTTGAATGCATTCCTCGGTTGTATGGGCGTCCGGGGGCCTGTAGGTAGACTTATTTACTACTATTTTTCTCTACTGGTTCATATTGTGGTTCTTATGACTTAGGATATTGATAAGTTGTGCTTGGGATTCCTTTGTTAGTTCTTGACTTGAGATTAGTATGCTTACTTGGGTTATTGCATATTGTATTCGAGCATAATTGCCTTTCTTTTTCTTCACCTTTTCTATTCATTGAGGTTACCGGTATACCACATATTTCTAAATCGCTTCTTATATATTGTTGTTGAGAGAATCCCAGGTGTGTTATTTCCTTCGTTCACCTGTGTATGTGATGTATATATATCTAGTAGCTAGCCATGTTGTTGTTTTCCCGCTTGTATTCCTTCAGTGCTAGCTTCTGTGTGCTTAATCGTTGCTTTCTGTGACTATTTGCTTCTACTCTGCTTATTAATGCTCTTTTATCTTACGTGTGCCCAGTCGGCCTATGATACCTACTGGGTACCGATTGCTTAGAAATTGGTGGTCATATTATACTCTTCATCTTCTGATGCAGATCCTGGTATGGGCCATCGTTGTTACTCGTTGGAGACTCGTGCGAGGATCTTTTGGGTGCTTCAGATTGAGAGGGAGCTCTTGGCAATCGGAGCTTAGATTTTAGTTATCTTTTGCATCATGTACTCTATTTCTATTCGGAGACATTTGTATATATTATTTTGGATCATTTGCACTCCGCTAATGTAGTTATGGCTCTATACTATGATATCAGGTCTTCGGGTTGGTTTAGCTTCCGTAGTTATGTTATTTATCTTCCTGTTGTCTACTTTCTTCATTATCACCTTTGCTTCCGCGTTTTATTACTGTTCTTCCGCTTGTTGCTAGGTAGTAGCTCATTACTAATCGTTCCAGGCTATGGGGTTTGATTCACCTACTGGGGAGTTGTAGGTGCCATCATGACTGAGAAATTGGGTCGTGACAAACTTGTCATAAAAATTGAGTACAGGGTAAAGTTACTATAAAAAAATAGGGTCAAAATAAAATATAATTATCAAATAATAAATAAAGATAAAATATGAGAAAAATAAATAACGACTCACACCAAATCGATCGTTACACAAAATGAGACTTTTTATTATTACCTAATGATAAATTTAATAATAAAATGAAAAAGGACCCAGTATGGCCATTCGACCAAAGTAATTTCGCCAAAATGGTCATTTTCAAACTTAAGTCATTTTCAGGCCATTTGGCCATACCATTTCCATGGAATAGCAATTTCCATATTTGGGCAATTTTGGCCTTTTTTTTAATATTCACCTGTTGCTTTTTTTTTTTGGCTACATTTTAAAATTTTGGCTAAAATATTTGCTTTTTTAAAAAAAAAAAGGTAAATGCAATTGTATAGAAACTGTATAATTATCGTATAGAATATGTATATTTTATAGGATGCATATAGAAAGTGTATCATTACTCATTCTTTTTTTTAACAATCAAATACAATTGTATAGAAACTGTATAGTTGTTGTATGAAATATATATCTTTATAAGATTTATATAAAAACTATATCGGATGTGTATACAAACTATATAATTATTGTATATAATATATATTTGAATAATTATTGTTGCTAAAGGTTGTATAGGATGTGTATTGAAACTCTATAATTTGTTGTATAGAATATGTATATGTATATGATTTCTATAGAAACTATATGCGATGTGTATAGAAACTGTATAATTATAATATAGAATATGTATTTGTATAGGTTGTGTGTAGAAGCTGAATTGTTGTTTAAAATAGAGAAAATTATGTGGCATGACATACTTAAGCCCTTAATTATAATCCATAATAGCACTTTCAGAAAATTACTGTCCATAACAATATAGCAAAATTTTGACCAGGCTCACTCATAACTCCAAATACAATTAGAAGAGTTGAATCTCCTTCCTAAAAGAACGCCCACAATCAATATCCACTTCCCTTTTCAATCAAACCTCTCCCCCACAATCCTAATTTCCTCGTCATTTCACCCAAAATAGATTTTTGTACGATTTGAATTTATTTCATACCAAAATTCAAATATCTTCCACAATTCCAGGTAACCTCCATTATCAGTTATTGTAAGTATTTCTTCCATAAATACATTTTACGATAATTACATTTTAATCAATTTTATTTACTTTTTCTCAATTTTTTATTATTTTACTCGATCTACAGTTGGTATTAAGATTGGAGGTATGCTTTAATGGAAGAACATGCACCAAGTAAAAGATTTACAAGAGGTATGCTTT
This sequence comes from Jaltomata sinuosa, assembly GCA_003996215.1. NCBI lineage: Eukaryota > Viridiplantae > Streptophyta > Magnoliopsida > Solanales > Solanaceae > Jaltomata > Jaltomata sinuosa. Next base: position 614,534 of record QJPP01000606.1, on the reverse strand, counting down.
TAATGGTTGACTATGCACCATCTTTCAATTTGGATATTTCTCAAGCAAATACAAATACAGGGTCTATTGCTGCTGCCATTCAAGTGAAAAAGCTAGTTCAAGAGTTTAGATCCAAGCATAGAAATGTTCTAGTAAAAATGGGTGAAATATTGAAGAAAAGAGGGACAAAAAAAGATAACATACATCCTTCACCAACTTTCACCAAAGGCAACAAAGCAGTTAAAAAAAGGAAAGCTAAAGATACTGCATTTGCTAGCAAGAATTTGGGAAACAAGTTTGAAAAAAATTATGAATCTGAATCTGGTGGAGAAGATGGTGTAGAAGATGTTGATGAAGAAGGAGAGGTATACATTTTTAAAGTATATTTTTAAATTTTATATATGTATTTGTACAACAATTTATTGTATTTGTATTTTCTCGATTCAACACTAATACATATTGTTTTACCCCCACACGAGATCTAGACAAATACAAATACAAGTGCTTTTCTGACTGCTCTTGCATATGTATCGACACAATTTTTTTGAAACATCAAATGTATTTGTATGTTTTTGGCTAGGTCTCTGGCATAAGTACTTAATATACAAACACATCAAATATATTTGTATTCAAATACAAACAGAAATAAATTTTTCTTGGTTGTTCTGGCAGACACAATTTTTAAAAAACTCAAATATATTTGTATGTGTTTGAGTGGGTCTCTGGTATAAGTACTTAACATACAAAACATATCAAATGTATTGTATTCAAATACAAATAGAAATATATTTTTCTGTTATTATTCTGGCAGACACAATTTTTGGAAAACTCAAATGTATTTGTATGTCTTTGGTTGTGTCTTGTATAAGTACTAACTTACAAATATATAAAATATATTTGAATTCAAATACAAATAGAGAATACATTTTTCTAAGTTACAGTGGCATATGTATTATTTGTATGCAAGGCTAATACAAATATTTCATATGTGTTTGATTGGTCTGGTATTTACTGAACTTGAACTTGAATTTTTAATTCATTGTATATCATTTTTTTCTGTAGGCTTTCCGTGATAAAATATTCATGGCCAGATCTCTCTCGAGATTTGCACTACACATGGGATGTTACACAAACAATAAGATAATTGAAGATTTGCAGGCTGAGCTAACAACTGATCAGTTTAGGCATTTTAGTGACCAAACTATATTCGGGGTCTTCACTCGCATAAAGCGTTGTGTTGTTCAGACACAAATGATTAGATGTGTTATGTCTCTAGAGACAATCGATAGTTCAGCCTATGCCATCTTGATACGTGCAAATTGGACTATACTACATTTCACCCGTCGTGAATTTTGCATAATAACCTCTCTTAATTGTATATCAAATGAGGCAGATTTTGTATTTGACACGGACGCACTCAACAGGCTACTGAAATAATATTTTGGTGGTGCAAACTCGATTTCAAAAGAAATGCTATTCTCCAAATTCAGGAATAAGGTATGGAGTGAAAACAACGATGATGATGCCCTGAAGTTTGTCATTCTCTATTTCATACATACATACATATTGGCTGGAGAAAAGAAAGTACAAACATACTATGAGATCATTTTGACTTGGTGGAGAGTGGTCGATATGTGGATTATCATTGGGGTTCTATAGCTTTTACCAAACTGGAAAAAAGCATAACTGTAAAGTTGACTTCCACTGGAAAGTTTTATGAAATCTAGGGTATGCCACTTGCTATGTAAGTGAGGTTGTACGAGTATTGTTCCGATGTTGATCCTGATATTGTTGTAAAGGTTGATGATCAAATCTCACATTTCTCAACTGGGTGACAAAAAAGGACCTTCCTCGCTTTCAGACCATTATGAAGACCATGTGAAGGAGACGAAAAGGTATTTTGATAAGTTCATGTTTGCAAGTTCATTGTTATACTTATATAGGACTGATTATAATCTCATTTTTACAGATTGTGTTTAAGAACATCCAGCCAACTGTGAGGGAATTTTCCATCCTTCGGATACCACCAGAGTACGTTTCAACTATTTCAGAATAACATGAACAACAATGCAATGCTGCAGCAGACTCAGATGATGATTTTCAATAATTGCCGCCTCAAGTCTTTCTACAAAGGAAAAAGAAAAGGTGGATCCATCGACATCACCCACTAAAAAGAAATCGAAGCACCAGCCACCCATGCTGCCAAATTCAAAGAAATCTCCTGCTAAGTTGGATCCAAAATAAGTTTCAATCAGGACATCACTGCATGGGGCTGTAAAATCACCTATCGAAAAGACAAGAATCCAAAAATTATTACCAAAATAACCTATTCCAGCCACCAAAAAATAAGTCAGCAATGCCTCGATGAGGCAGAATCCCATTCATGGTCTGTGTGATATGTCATCATCAAGTAGACACTCAGATAATGTTATTTCAAGGAAAGAGTTTGAAGAATTCAAAGTTGATGTCAGTTAAACAAAATATTCTAAATACACTTTGACTTATTATTTTTTATATATATTTGAAGTTTTTTTTCTCACTTAGTTGTATTCATCACAGGTACGCAAAGAATTGACAGATTCACACATGGATGGATGAAAAATTTGAGCAAGTTTTGAATGCTATCAAAAAAATTAAAAATGATGAAAAGGTACTCTCCATCCACTTATTAATACATATATTATGACTTATTGTTCAATTCATATTCAAACAGTTTTTTAAGTCACAATATGTATTTTTTTTATTTAGGTATTGTGTATATACAATAGGTATTCCTTCAAACACGAACTGTTAACATAATTGATACAAAACAGCCAAATAAAAAAGAGGTCAACACTTTTTATATTTTTTTATACAAAGAATGTATTATGGAAATGACTTATCATTTGTATTTCGAACTCTAATATATTTGACCAGGCCAAGGACACTGACAGACTTTCTCATACACCTTATGATGGTATGCACATGTCACCCCAATGCAACAGTCCTTTTATTATGGGCACATCAGACCATCGTCAAACGAGCAATATTCATGTTCAAGATGTAAGCATTCAATTTGATTCATTTACATTAGTTATTTCATTATACAAATGTATAATTGAATATTTTTGAATTACATGAAAGGACCTTTCTGATGCAATACATTATGAATATCGTCAAGGTAAAATTAACACCGATGACACGAGCGAAGAAAGATCAAAAGCAATGGATATTTAATCGGGAAGGCACAAGAAATCAGTGGTATGAATCATTTTTCATTTATATGTATGAACTCATAGATGATACATGCGTGTAGTAATACCTTTTTTGTTTATTCTTTAGGATGATGATGCATCTCACGTTGATCAAATAGCTACTGAATTAGTTGATGTCATAGGTGATCAATTGCATGGACTACAAAAAAATATATTTCACCTTAAAGATTAGTATATTATTGCCTTATTTTACGTAATCACTCAATTAAAGTTTATTATAAATAGATAATTATATTTATAATTTTTTTAGGTGAGTGAACATCAGTTTAATTCCGAGATACCACGAAAAATAATTTCAAATCCAAATAATATGGTAAATCAAGATGTGCCTGAAACTACCATTGTTGATCAAATCATGCGATCACCCAAAACTCTGGCTGACATGGAAGACCATCTTGAAGAAGCAGTCCCTATTCAAGTAGTAACCACTAAAAAGCAAAAGAATGCTTCAACTGTTATTGATTCACAGTTCTTCATACCCGATAGTCAGTTTCTGAGCCTCAATATGGAGAGAAGCATGATTTTACATTCATTTGTTGTTGCTGAGGAACAAATATTTGCACCCACACCAAGAATGAAGAGACCGTCTAAATGAAATATATCACCGTACATTCAAAGTTTGAATCTGAAGCCGATAATTATATATGCATTTCATAATTATATATGATATGTATTTGTACTTTTTCCCATAAATATTCAGTATTATTACATATTTTATGATGACCTTAGTATATATTTCTGCATGACCCTGATATATATTTATATTTATTCTATAATGTATTTCCTATATAACATAATATGTATTTGTATTTCACATGTTTTGATATGTATTTGTATGTTTGCATGTTTTATAGTGACCTCAATATATATTTTTGCATAAACATGATATGTATTTGTATTCAATATATAAGATATTTTAAATAGAGTTGTATATGATTCAATCTGTATTTGTGTGACGCTCCGAGCTTACACCCTGGACGTAACACAGATTTTAGAGTCACAAGTGACTCCAAGCTAACCCATGGCCTAGCATACCACTATGATACAGACTGAAAGATAATGCAGAAGCTGAAGTGTGCTGAGCTCTTGAAAGAAATATTAAAAGAAAATAAACGTTCATAAGTTGAAATACAATAGCAGTTGAAAACTGATACAACTAACTGGCTGACTATCTATGAAGTCTCTATTAACACTGCTACAGTTAGCCGGGACATGACCCCCAACTATCTCTAATCAATGTACAAAAACTGAAAATAAACTACTACGACTACTACTAACTGGAGTTTTCGAATAAGGAGAACTCATCCCTTGCTGACTAAAAGTTGCGATCTGCCTGACCATGATCCTGGGAGATAGCACTAAAACCTATATCATAAAATGATGTAACACAAAGAAGGTATGCGGTCAGTACTTTGAATGTACTGAGCATGTGAGATATGCACTAACTTAAAAATCATGAGAAACATGTATGTACTGAAAACATGGCTGAAAACTGGACTAAGTATAACATCTGAAGTGCATAAGTCAAAGTTGTAGAACATAAACTCTTTTACTGAAGAGAGTGTAAATTATGTTGGTGGATTGTAACTGTGAGATCATGTTGTTTAAAGATAAGCAAAACTGTTACTTGGGATTCCATGGACCAAAAAGATAAAGTATGTCTGTAAATCATGAAATAGTGCAACTGAGCTGAAAATCATGAGTCAATCTAAAACTCATATTTAAAGTAAATTCTTAGGGGATTTTCTTCTATTGAGCATGCTGAAAACACTGATATATTATACTGAATGTAAGCTGAAAGTTATAAAATGATGCAATAACCAAGTATATAAATATGTAACTGTATAATACTGAACTGAACTGGATAATAGAATACAAAGTCATGCAATAATGAGTATCGACTGTGAGAGCTACTATTAACTGACATACCCCAAGATGAGCTAACTATGGGGACAACATGTAACCCTGGATGGAAAGGTGTTCATACCTTTCCAAGGGTACCAACAAATCTGACGTGAATCCACTAAACTGATGTCCACAAGGGACAAGGGTGTCAAACCTAATCTAACAGCTGACCCCTTTGATACCTACGCTGGCGCCATAGTTCTGAGACTTAGGGACTGCTACTAAAAGTCTCAACCTAATCTGACAGCTGAGCCTTCATCCCTTCGTCCGCTTGGTGCTAACCCTACTCTAACTGAATATAAAGCAATGAATGCAACTGGCATACAAGATATCCCAAATATACTGATGTTTTAAGAATGATAGACAATACTAAATCTGAAAGAATTCTATTTTTTTGAAAAGTTGTAGGCTGATAACTGGGTAATTTCATGCTTTAAAACTGAGTACTAGTACACTAGGCTAAATTCTGAAGAAAAGTTAGTTCATGTGAAAATACTACAATTTCATGCTAAGTTCTTTAGAAGAAATTTAATTCATGCAGAAGGTGCTGTAAATCCAGGCTAAGTATGTTTCATCTAAATTCCATGGATTTAATAAAATTATCCTTAAAACTTCTTGCAATATCACTTAAACATATACGAGGAACATAGTATCATGAGGGATTCAGTTTTGTAAGAATATACATAGTTGGGTAAAATCAGGCTATGATTCACTTCTTCTAGAATCTAGGGTTTTGAAATTCAATTACAGGAATTCATGTAGAAATCGTTCTAACAAGAATATTAGTCATGTAGGATCCTCAAGGGATCGAATTCATAGTAAAATACTTGTTTAGATAAGAACCCTAGAATCATAACTTGTAGAAATCATAACTGAAAACTTAACTTTGGGCATGAGTGTGAAAGGAGATCCTCATTGAATGCCCACATACCTGGTGGAGGATAATCCCTGAAGAGGAAATCTAAATTTGAAGCTTGGAGGAAAAGCCCTAGGTCTGAACTTTGGAGAAGAACACTCTTTTATTCTTTGAAATAGACTTGAGAAAAAGAATGAGGAAAACTGATAGATTGGAGGTATTATACTTAATAAAATAAGCCTTCAACTATTTATAGTCAGAGCTAAAAGAAGAAGAAATGGTCTAAAATACCCCTGAGAAATTAAGTTAAAAATTGCTGAAGTTCTCAAAATATCGAATCACAGATTGGTTGATGGGCCGTGGTCCTAAATGATGAACCGTCAATTGAGTCGTGGTTCTGTTCTTGAGTTTTGGGATTCTCTGAAGGTGATTCCACGAGTTTACGGGATGTACCGTTATTTGATACGATGACCCGTGAAGTCACCCATGGAAATCTTGAAGAAAGGCTAAAAATTGATAAACCACGAGTCATACTATGGACCGTGGTTTTGGTCTATGGGTCATGAACCAACTCGTCATTTTGAAGGTGAAAATTATGAGTTGTAGGTCTATTTTCACGAGTCACAGTATGGACTGTGGTTCAGAACCAGGGTTCGTCATCCCGTCCATAGTCACTGACAGTGCTGCAGTAAAATGCCCATAACTTTTTACTCCGGACTAGAATTAATGCGCAATCAGTGGGTTGGAAAGAAGACTCAAAAACCTTTAATTTGGTGGGTACTAGGCCACCTAATTCTTCATATTTTAGGAGGTGTGATCATTTGAAGATGATATTAGTTTAGTCTTTCATGAAAACTTCTTTTATTGAGGTACTTCCAACTTAACTTGCTTCTAGGAGTTTCTTATGAACATGATTCACATCCAAAACAGTCACCACACTAGGAAAATGATCATTACACTCATAAAAATGGTTTGAGTCTTAGCTTAGAATTTTTGTGGTGTTACAAATTGTATATGTATATGGTCCAATCTGTATTTGTATTTTTATATCACATATGATGTGCTCATTCAGTAATCATAAACGTACTTGTATTTTTTGGATGAATATTTTTTACTTGTAGTGACATATTATCAAGTATTTATTTTTTTCATCTCACTCTTTATCTTGTAAATGTATTTATTGTGGAAACAGGTAGTTCAACGGGAGAATCTCCAAGATTTGTGGACAAGCATCTATTTAGGTCTAATAGACTTTATGGGACACAAGACACACGCTTGGTTGATATGTTCACAAATTGAGTGAAAGTGGATCTCCTGCAAAGGCATGATAAGAGATAAGTTTTATTAAACGCATGTGTATTTTAAATATGAAATAATATTGTTACGTTAGACATCATATTTCTATGCTTTATATTACAATGCTATGTGTCTCTGTTGATTACAGAAAGGATAAGCAGGATCGATACAAGAGGCATAAGTCAGCTTTATCGCCTCACATGCTCTTTGGTGTTCATATAGTGAAAGATAAAAACTGGTTCTACATAATGTCCTATCCTGATCAACCATGGGCTGACTCTGTAAGTATGAAAGTTCATACTTAATGTAATAATTTTGTTTAATAAAAAATGCTAATTGTCTTACATTTATTTTGTTTTTTAGCACATTGATGTTATCCTATACTACCTACGAAATAAATGCAAGTATGACCACCAAATCACATACAAATACAACACTGTTGATTAAAACTTCATAACCATTATTGCTAACATATTTGCTAAGTATGCCGATCCAGATTACAATGGTTCATAATTGGCTGGTCAAGAATCGCACATTTGCGAATATGTTAATGGGTATAGAATGCATGCTACTGTACCATGGCACACGGTGGATCAAGTATTTATTTCAGTAAATATTTTGAAAAAACATCACTGAGTACTTGTTGCGATATCATTCAGCGAAAGGTACATATTTGTATACGATTCATACCATTCAGCTGATCATGATGTTATTTTTCATCGCGAGATAGAGAAGTTGGTTGATCTTATACCTAGTACCTTGGGAAAACTGACTTTTACACTAAAAAAGGGTATCGATCATGAGTAATATTCAAAATACAAAGATCATAAAAAATAGACTTTTTTTATGTATCTTATGTGGAGGATTTACCACAATAATCAACTGGAGGCCTGTAAGTATATGATAATTGCACTTTTATAATTTTTTAATTAAAATAATATATTCATTTGTATTCTAAGTCATTTTGTTATTGAGAGAGATTGTGATATGTTTTTAGTGACATATGCAGAGTATTTGAGTTACGATCAGGGTGTTCTATCAGTTGAATTCAATTCATCTTTGCTTCGTAAAAGATATGCAACACTAATATGAAATTATGGGGTGCGAAAACTACTCAACGATGTTGAAAGTGATAATGAAGCACCAATGAGGCCAGCCAGACCAGCCCACAATTTTGATAGCACTCATCACATTCTTCTTGAATAGGCTACTGATAGGATATAACGATACCTTTAGTTGTATTTCTTGTCCTTTTGAAAACTCTTTTTAATAAAAACTATAGTCAGATTAATGCAAAATTTTAGTTTGAACTCCATATGTTAACTGATCAACTATGTTTATTTTAGCTATTCATACTTGTATTTTGTATATGTAGTTATTTTCTCAATTAAAATCTGATTTGTATTCATGAGCAAATTACATTAGCAAGAGGCAAAAACAGTTATAATTTTACACACAATACATCTACACTCAAATACATTTATATTTCAACACAACCCGATTAAAACAGATATATAAATACAAAAATATTTTATATTTCTGACAGATATATAAATACAAATACATTAATATATTTTGTTTTACTATATGTATTTATATTTGTATATGATATTAAATACAATTCGAAATACATTTACTTACTATAGTTATGTAAATACAAATATATTTATTTAGTCTAGAACTATAAATACAAATACATTTATTTAGTATAGAATTATAAATACAAATATATTTTTCATTTCTAATTATGATCTATATATGATCTTAAATTTAAATAAAATACATTTATTTAGTCTATTAGTATAGTTGTATTTGAACTTAAAACCAAATACAAATAAAATTATCTTTTTACCTACGAGAGTTAAACCCAAACATACTTATAAAATACATGTCAAACACTCCTATTAAACAGCTATATAAAGACATATACATTAACACATGCTTATTAAGCAAACCAAAACATGCTTATTGAGTAGAACAGACTTGTTTTTGCAACACAGAATTCTAGAAAATACAAATTGGTTCATGAACATAAGAACATAGAATGTATCCAAATTGACAGAATATTTAACATGAACATAAGAATACAAAGTCCGTATCTTCAGCCCGAGGTTCATTTCTGCATGAACGCCTATTGCATCCTTTAAACCCGCAGGTACTACACGAATTTGTTTCATATAACTCTCTCGCTGTTTTTTCACGATATTTTTTTGGAGGTCTCTTGTGCATTGGAGGCAGCACAATATCTTGTTGTACATCTTCAGGTATGATCCATTCGTCTTTATCTGGTAAAGAATGTACTGGGACATCCTATATTTTCAACATTATCTTAGGCTTGTACAAGTCTAAGTAATATTCATCGGGATCAAAATCCTTCTTCTTCAATACAACTCAAGCATGTGCAAAGAGTATTTCATCCATCTGAAATCTCACTCAAGTACAAGTTTTATTCTTAAGGCAAACTATAAAATGCCTATCTCTATCATGTACTGTGTGAACATAAACGGTGGCTGGTACAATTTTCATTCTTCAGAAATAAGTAATCAGAATAAAAATACATATTTAACACATTAACAGATAAGAGTAACAGTCAAATACATATACATGCATACCAGTTAATTCATGTATATGAAATAACTAAAACTAAAACTTATCGTTATACGTGAGCTTTTTGCCTCATTTTCCTTAAGAATGAGTTAAAATTTGCCCGCCAATAGTGTGAATGTGTATGCTGCTTTTTGTCGGTGCTCGCAATTTCATCTGCCAAACATCAACCTAACTTGCTCTAGAAAATTATATATGGACAGCTCTCTTGCGTGTGGAAGTGCAACATTTATAGATTCCGCCAGATTTGATGTCATGCTCAGGCCCCTATTAACGGGTGCATACAACCTGCTCTATTTTTCATACCCTACCAACTGCAAATACTCTTTTACTCGGATATCAACACTATCTACCCTTTTCATCAGTTTGTTAAATTTAGCCTTCGTATATGATTGGTCATCGTATAAAATACTTTAAATAATGCCTCATGAGACTTTTTGTATTTTTTTTACACATTATTTTAAATATGTCATATGCATGTAAAATAGTGCACTTTTTCAGCAAACACCCGAGTAACAACCTTTATGATGCTCTCATTCTTATCTGATACCACACACATGTTCTCTCTTTCGCCGTACGCTTCTTTCAACTGTGTAAAAAATCAAGTCCACGAGACATCATTCTCTGAGTTAACAACGTCATATGTCAGTTGGAAAATATGACCTACAGATTCAAATACATATATTAACAGAATTGTATATGAGACAAATTATACATTTTATATATAATATTTTCACCTGCTGCATCCATAGTGCTCGCTGACACAAATGTACCATTATATGTTTCCCTTAGATGGCTCCAATCAACCATCACAACTGGTCTACAATGTTCAAACCCCTTAATGAAAGCATTAAGCGATACAAAGAGATACAAGAATTCATTTTTAGAAGTTTTTTTCATCCATATGTGCGATCCAGGGTAAGTTGTGTCCAACATATATAAGTAGCCTGGTAACTTATTGTACTATGCATCAAGTTTCCCCCGTAGTGAATCCAAAGCTCTTTTCTTAGCCTTCCAACATAACATGTATGTCAAATCTAAATCGAGAGTCTGCTTCATATCATTTCGGATATCAGTTGGACTGTATTTCCTTTTGTGATTCTTGAAATTGGGTTTGACAATACCTCCAACTAATTTACTTGTTGCATGTCGTTGACCATAAACTCTAATATTTTAGAAGAACAAGTATGCCCTGGCCTGAATTCTCTTATTCTGAACATTCCTGATTTATTAATATCAGAAGCTTTCAATAAAAAATCATACTGATCTGACACACATGTCAGTGTATAACTGCATCACAAATACAATTTATATCTGTCACGACCCAATTTCTCGGTGATGATGACACCTACAACCCCCCGTAGGTGAACCAATCCCCGTAGCTCAGAACAGTTAGCAATGGGCTACTATCTAACAAATAAGGGAACAAGACAAAGAGAACAGATAAAAGGAATATAAATATATACATATGCGGAAACTAAACTAAACCCCAAGACCTGGTATCATAGTACAGAGCCAAACTACATACATGGAGTGCAAATAAACCAAAAGAATATATACAGATGTCTCTGAATGGTAATAGAGTACATGAAGCAACAAATAAACTAAAGCTAAGCTCCGATCGCCAAGAGCTCACCCTCAGCCTGAAGTAGTCCCCGACAGATCTCCAATCACGAATCACAACGATCTAACGGCGATGGCCCACGCTAGGATCTGCACCCAAAGATGAAGGGGGTAGGGGTGAGCACCAAATGCGAGGCATAAGGTACCCAGTAGGTATCATAGGCCGACTGGGCACATATAAGATAAAAGCGCAGTAATAGACAGAATAGAAGCAAGTAGTCACAGAAATCAACGAAAGGTACACAGGAACTAGCCCAGAGGGAAATCAACAGAACCACATAGGAGGCTAGTAAGCAGAATATACACACCATAGGCACAGGGGAAAGTAAGAAATAACGCACCTGGGGTCCTTGCAACAAAAGTGTATATAAAATAAGTTTACGAAATGGACGGTATACCGGTAACCTCAAGTGTAAGAAGAAGAGAGAAAGAGTAATAATAGGCATGCTCAGAGACATGAATCAAACTCAACTAATCATACCAATCTCATACTTATCCATAATAGAGAACAATTCTGTAAGTAAAAAGCAAAAGGCTACCTACAGTCCCCCGGCCGCCCATACAACCGAGGAACACAAACAAGTGAAAACAAATCCTCCGGCATTCCATACTACCGGAGCGTACAATCAGCAAACAGCAAACAAGGGTGGAGCCTCAAACAATGAATGATATGATGCATGAAGATCTCAAGTGCCATGATATCTCTGTATGTACCTCCTCCGGCGCCGATCCGGCCCAGCAGGTAGGTTCCATGGAAGGACTCTGCCCGTATACCTCTACTCCACCGTATACCCCTCCTCCGGCACACGCAGCCCGTAGCCCCTGGCCCGGATGGCAAGGTCCATGGAGGTCCCAGACCCCATACTAAAACTCAGTATCAGAACATGTATCAAGATAGAGACCCAGTCTCGATATCAAGATAGAGACCCAGTCTCGAATATGCATGCCCAGACCCTGTCCAGGACTAAAAATAGTAGGAAAATATCTCAAAAACCCCTCCAAGGGTGCCCGGGCGTAGCCGGGTCTAAACAGTAAAAAGTCATCTCAGGTGCTCGGTCCGACCGAGGCTAAAAATCATCTCAAGTAACAAGAAAACTCAACTAGCACCCCGGCCCTGCCGAGTCTAGCGATAATCATAAAACTGATGATTTTAAACATAATTTTACTTTCTTGCCCAAAAATCTCCACAAGTGAAATCAACCATTTCCAAATCATTTCCATAAAAAACGGGCCCCCCGGGCCATGCAAGGTTTAGAAAACAGTGCCAGTAGGCCCGAAGCCAAAACCACAGTAAAACATGGATAAAACCTTTTTATATGCATGGAAATGATATGATCACACACAATAGCTGCCCCGCAGCTCACAATCAATCTATTGAGCCTGCACAGGCCCACAGCTACTCAACAAGCATAACCAGCCTAGAAGGATATTTCTATGCCCGGGACTCGCGGACATTCCCAAAATCCCACCTTCTATGTTCCAGAGTCAACAAGGCCTCACAGGACCACAAGGGTAAATAAAATATATCGGCAAATACTACAAGCAACGGAGGAACAAAAGTAGGCGGACATGAATAAAGCGGTCAAGGTCTGTGGTACCAACCTAATAAACCAACCCAAGGATGCCCATTAATACAATTTTATTCTATATATGCGGAGTCTAGGGAAATTAAACCGTAACCTACCTGTCGTCCGACGACAAGCTGCTAGAACAACGATGTCCAAGCTCGAATCACTCCGAGAAAATCCAGAACTAAATCGGGATCGGAATCGGATTTGGGCTTGAATAACTTGACGTAGATAATTGACTTACTTTATCAAATATATTTTCCTCCCAACAACCTCTCACATGAAGGAGTATTTAATAGTGTGCATAATTGTATGCAACAGTAATATACATATATGTATATCAACTTAGCAAAGTCAAAAGGCTCACTTTAATGTAATATAAGCATGCAATTCATCATATGCTGCCACTTCCAAAAGATGCCACCTTTCCACTTGCTATGCTGTGTTAGCCCTCCACTTCCACGTGGAAGTGGAGGTGGCAACCAATCCGATCCGTTAAGTATATACTCGGGTATTGCATAAATTCGTGGTAAAATAAATATGATATTTTAAATATACCATAATTAATAGAAAATCATTTCAAATAAAACCTACTATATTATAATAATAAATTTTAACATAACTAAATTTTACTGTCTCCGTTAAAATATTATGGAGTATAAAAATTTGATAAAATAAATACGTATACACTTATATCATATCAAATATATTTTTCATAAACCTTTAAAATATTTGAAAAGGCAATAATAATATAATCTTTACCAAATTCAACTTTTAAATAACGTATTTTCAAATACACGCACGAGGCTAATAAAATTCTTAAGTTTAGGCTCGTAATTCGCCAACGCACGATTTTGATACTCAAGAATTCTCTCGGGATCCTCCCTTATGTTTTATTACTGTTTCGGAACTGAAATGGCGTTTTAAAATGTGAAGTCGAGGCTTAAATCGAGTTTAACCCGACCCGGTTTGCGACCCGGTTCGCAACCCATTTTCTGCCAGACAGTCCGCGGTAAAACAGTCATAACATTTTACTCCGAGATCAGTTGGACGTGAGGTTTTGTGCGTTGGAAACTAGACTCGTAGACCTTCAATTTGGTATTTCGGGGGACTTCTAACTCTTTATATATTGGGAGAAAAGCCCTGACACATTTAACCCAAAGTTCAGAAAATTTGTTAAAGGTCTTACGATATCTTTTGTCGATTTGCTTGACTTCAAAACTCAAACGTGGAAATGACCGGAAGGGTCATTACATCATCCACTACTAAAAAGGGCTTTCGTCCTCGAAAGTCAAGGTCAAGGGGGTACCTGAAGGATAAAATAGTTGCGGATACTGATCCCGCATATCTCTCTCGGTCTCCCAGGTAGCCTCCTTGACTGGACGGTGCCTCCACTGAACCTTAACAACCGGGATCTCTCGAAACCTCAATCTCCTGACATCTCTGGCCAAAATAGCTGTCGGCTCCTCAACAAAGGCTAAACCCTCATCCAACTGAACTGAATCCCACTGCAACACATGAGACTCATCTGGGACATACCGACGCAACATCGAAACATGAAATACAGGATGTATAGCTGAAAACATCGGAGGTAAGGCTAACTGATAGGCAACGCTACCAACCCTCTGCAGAATCTCAAACGGCCCAATGTACCTGGGGCTAAGCTTGCCCCGCCTACCAAATCTCATCACGCCTTTCATGGGCGATACCCGGAGAAACACCAAGTCACCGACACTAAACTCCAAGGCACGAAGCCTACGATCAGCATAACTCTTCTGCCTGCTCTGAGCTGCCCGAAGTCTGTCCTGAATCACTCGGACTCGGTCTAAGGAATCTCGAAGCAAATCTGTGCTCTGTGGCCCAGCACTAAAACCATCAAACCAACCTACCGGTGATCTGCAACGCCTGCCATACAAAGCCTCAAAAGGTGCCATGCCGATACTCGAATGGAAGCTGTTATTATAAGCAAACTCTGCCAAGGGAACAAACTGATCCCAAGAACCTCCAAAGTCAAGAACACAGGCCCGAAGCATGTCCTCCAAATCTGAATGGTCCTCTCGGACTGGCCATCTGTCTGAGGGTGGAAAGCGGTACTAAGATGAACCTCTGTACCCAAATCTCGCTGAATAGCCCTCCAGAACTGAGATGTGAACTGAGTGCCGCGGTCTGAAATGATAGAAGCTGGGACCCCATGCAACCGAACAATCTCACGAAGGTAGATCTGAGCTAACCTCTCTGCACCATAAGAAGTCTGAACCGGCAAGAAATATGCTGACTTAGTCAGCCTATCAACAATCACCCATATGGAATCAAACCTATGAGAAGTACGAGGCAAACCAACAACGAAGTCCATAGTAATCCCTTCCCACTTCCACTCAGGAATGGGAAGTCGCTGCATAAAACCACCAGGTCTCATGTGCTCGAACTTAACCTGCTGACAGTTCAAGCACCGAGATACAAACTCCGCTATATCCCGCTTCATACCACTCCACCAGTAAAGCTTCCTCAAGTCTCTATACATCTTTGCTGTGCCAGGGTGAATGGAGTATCTAGTACAATGTGCCTCGTGAAGTATCAACTGAATCAAATCACTAATCCTCGGAACACAAAGGCGACTATCATACCTCAGAACCCCATCTAAATCTAGAGTAGCCCGACTGGTTTCACCCTGAACAACCCGATCACGAAGGTCACACAACTGCTGATCCTCAAACTGACGGCTCTGAATCTGATCAATCAAAGTAGAACGAACCTCAATACTGGCGAGAACTCTGCTAGGATCCGACAAGTCAAGCCTAACCAAATGGTTAGCCAAGGACTGGATGTCCAAGGCCAACGGCCAATCTGAAACTGAAAGAGAAGCTAGGCTACCCATACTCACTGTCTTTCGACTCAAGGCATCCGCTACCACGTTTGCCTTGCCCGGATGATACAGAATAGTGAAGTCATAGTCCTTCAGTAACTCGACCCATCTCCTCTGCCTCGAGTTCAACTCTCGCTGACTCGTGATATACTGAAGACTACGGTGATCGGTGAAAGTATACACAGTGAACTCATTAATAAGTAATGCCTCCAGATCTTTTGACGCGCGAAAACTACCGCCGCCAACTCTAAGTCATGAGTGGCGGTAGTTGCGCTCGTGAACCTTCAGCTTGCCTCGACGCATATGCTACCACTCGACCCTGCTGCATAACACACAACCAAGACCAACCCAGAAGCATCAGCAATACACGGAGGAAGCTCTGACCCTCAACCCGGCAAAGTCAAAACTGGAGTGAGCTTCAATAAGGCCTTAAGCCTCTGGAAGCTATCCTCACACTGATCCGACCAATGAAATGGGGACATCCTTCTAGTTCGCATAGTCTAAGCGGTGCTAGCTATGGAGAAAAATCCCTCAACGAACCGTCTGTAGTGACCTGCTAACCCAATAAAGCTGCGAACCTCCGTAACAGTAGTAGGTCTAGGCCACTCACAAACCGCTGAAATCTTTCCCGGATCAACCCTAATCCCATCCTTAGACACCACGTGCCCTAGGAATGCCACTGACTCAAGCCAAAACTCACACTTCGAGAACTTGGCATAAAGCCGATGATCTCTCAAAGTCTGGAGTATAACCCTCAAGTGCTGCTCATGCTCATCTCTACTATGCGAGTATACCAAAATGTCGTCTATAAAAACTATCACAAACGAGTCCAAATACGGGCCAAGAACCCTATGCATCAAATTCATAAAGGCTGCGGGGGCATTAGTCAACCCAAAAGACATCACCAGGAACTCATAATGGCCATAACGTGTCCTGAATGCTGTCTTAGGGATGTCCTCCGCCCTAATCCTCAACTGATGGTCGCCAGACCTCAAATCAATCTTCGAAAACACGACTGAGCCCTGAAGCTGGTCAAACAAATCATCAATCCTCGGCAACGGATACCTATTCTTCACTGTCACCCTATTCAGCTGCCGATAATCAATACACATGCGCATCGACCCATCCTTCTTTTTCACGAAGAGAACAGGAGCACCCCAAGGTGACACACTAGGTCTAATAAACCCCTTAGCTAACAGATCCTGGAGCTGCTCCTTAAGCTCCCTCAACTCAGCAGGAGCCATACGGTAAGGAGAAATAGAAATGGGCCTAGTGCCCGGCTCTAACTCAATAGCAAAATCAATATCTCTCTCAGGTGGAAGGCCTGGCAGGTCGGTAGGAAATACATCGAGGAAGTCTCTAACCACAGGAATAGATTCAGGGGAAGTGGGGTCAGCACTAAAATCTCGGACATATGCTAGATAAGCTAAACACCCACGGGAAATCAACTTTCTAGCTCGAAGACAAGAGATGATCCCAGATGGTGCATGGCTAACAGAACCCTGCCACACCATCGGGGATACACCGGGCACAGCTATGGTAATGGTCTTGGCATAACATCCAAAAACCACACGGTGAGGGGATAACCAGGTGCCATGCCCAGTATCACATCAAAATCTAGTATATCAAGAATCATCAAATCACCCCAAGTCTCTGAATCACCAACAGATAGCATACGGGATCTCACAATCCGATCCACTACTAAAGAATCTCCTACTGGGATCGAAACAGAAACAGGAACAAATAATGGCTCACTAGCCAACCCCAAACAAGGCACAAGTAGGCAGATACATATGAACAAGTGGATCCAGGATCAAATAAAGCCATAGCAGACTGATGGCACACAGAAATCGTACCTGTAATCACAGCATCTGAGGCCTCTGCCTCTGGTCTCCTAGGGACCGCATAAAACTGACGACGACCTCCACCTACCCGACCGCTATCCCTACCACCTGCTCTGCCACGCGGAGCACTACCTCTACTCTGACGACCACCCCCTCTAGCTGGGGGCTGAACTGTTCGTAAAGGCTCGGCCAACTGAACTGTACCTTGCTGAGGACAATCTCTAGCAAAATGACCCATCGCACCACAAGTAAAACAAGCCCCTGACGGCCTACTCAGTCGAGATGAACCCGAAAATCCCAAATGACCACCACGACCTGATGCCTCAGAAACTGTACCCCTCGAAGACGGGCCGCTATAGCCCTGATGGCTGCCCTGACCCTGCTCGAACTGGGTATTATCGAAAGTCTGAAGGGAAGCCTGAACCGGTCGGCTGGACTGACCCTGGTACTGTTGTGGCTGATAACTCCGACTCCACTGGCCAGGACCTCTACCACCATATCTGGAACCACTATAGATACCCTGATATCGAGGCCTCTTATCTCTGGGCCCCTGATCATGTCGCTGTAAGTCCTCCACAGTGCAAGCATAGTCTACAATGGCCTGGAATGACCGACCACTGGCAATCAATATCTCAGCTGGCTGTCTGATCTCTTGCCTCAAACCCCACACAAATCTGCGAATCATATCAACCTCGGTAGGAATGATCATAGCTCCGAACGGTGCTAGCTGATGAAAACAGGTCTCATACTCCGAGATAGTCGTAGACCCCTGTACAAGGTGAGTAAACTGCTCCCTGCGATGCTCCCGATCACTCTGGGGTAGGAACTTGGCCATAAAGGCCTCATAAAATTCAGACCAGGTCAAAGGAGGTGACGATGGTGGTCTACAAGCAACCTGGGCCCTCCACCATAACTTCGCTGGGCCCTTCAACTGATAGGTAGTATAACCAACCCCATGAGTCTCCAACAAACCCAAATGATGCAACATCTCCTCACAGGTAGTAATAAAGTCATGTGGATCCTGTCCAGAAGTACCAGCAAACCTCGGAGGTGTTAACCTCAAAAACCTACCCAACGCCTTCTGCTCTGAATCTGTCATAGCTGGGCGAGGAGCAAGAGGCTGTGCAACAGATGGAACCGGAATGACCTCCGCACGGGGAGCCATAGTAGCCGGCTGCGCTCCTAAGCTCTGTGCACCCAGGGCTGCCCCCTGAGCGGATGTCTGCGCTACCTCGGAAGGCCGCTCTCCAATCATACCCAAAAGCTATAATAGTAATCCCCGAATATCTGGAGACTGAGCGGCGGCTGGAGCTGGCACAGAAGTAGGCACTAGAGCTGGTACTGAGCTGGCGCTGGAGCTGGCGCTGGAGCTGGTGGTACCTGGGCTGCCCCCTGATCCACATGCCGCTCGGGATCTATCTCCACTCTAGCAGCTCTAGCAGGTGCCACTGATCGAGGGCGTCCTCGACCCTTAGCTGGAGTGGGAGGCTCATCTTCGCGTGATGCCGATGATCTCGTACGAACCATCTGCGGAAGAATGAAGTAGAATAAATGAGATCTCCAGAAACTTCAAGGGTAGTACGCATGACACAGAAGCAATGAAAGAATTGAATTTCCTAAAATGTCACTGTAGCCTCCCAAAGATTGAGTACGGACGTCTCCGCCCCGATCCGCAGGACTCTACTAGACATTGGCTCCTATACCGATGACACCGGTGAACCTAAAGCTCTGATACTAAGTTGTCACGACCCAATTTCTCGGTCACGATGGCACCTACAACCCCCCGTAGGTGAACCAATCCCCGTAGCTCAGAACAGTTAGCAATGGGCTACTATCTAACAAATAAGGGAACAAGACGAAGAGAACAGATAAAAGGAATGTAAATATATACATATGCGGAAACTAAACTAAACCCCAAGACCTGGTATCATAGTATAGAGCCAAACTACATACATGGAGTGCAAATAAACCAAAACTATATATACAGATGTCTCTGAATGGTAATAGAGTACATGAAACAAAAGATAAACTAAAGCTAAGCTCCGATCGCCAAGAGCTCACCCTCAGCCTGAAGTAGTCTCCAACAGATCTTCAAGCACGAATCACAACGGTCTAGCGGCGATGGCCCACGCTAGGATCTGCACCCAAAGATGCAGGGGTAGGGGTGAGCACCAAATGCGAAGCATAAGGTACCCAGTAGGTATCATAGGCCGACTGGGCACATATAAGATAAAAGCGCAGTAATAGACAGAATAGAAGCAAGTAGTCACAGAAATCAACGAAAGGTACACAGGAACTAGCCCAGAGGGAAATCAACAGAACCACATGTGAGGCTAGTAAGCAGAATATACACACCATAGGCACAGGTGAAAGTAAGAAACAACGCACCTGGGGTCCTTGCAATAACAGTGTATATAAATAAGTTTACGAAATGGACGGTATACCGGTAACCTCAAGTGTAAGAAGAAGAGAGAAAGAGTAATAATAGGCATGCTCAGAGACATGAATCAAACTCAACTAATCATACCAATCTCATACTTATCCATAATAGAGAACAATTCTGTAAGTAAAAAGCAAAAGGCTACCTACAGTGCCCCGGCCGCCCATACAACCGAGGAACACAAACAAGTGAAAACAAATCCTCCGGCATCCCATACTACCGGAGCGTACAATCAGCAAACAGCAAACAAGGGTGGAGCCTCAAACAATGAATGATATGATGCATGAAGATCTCAAGTGCCATGGTATCTCTGTATGTACCTCCTCCGGCGCCGATCCGGCCCAGCAGGTAGGTTCCATGGAAGGACTCTGCCCGTATACCTCTACTCCACCATATACCCCTCCTCCGGCACACGCAGCCCGTAGCCCCTGGGCCGGATGGCAAGGTCCATGGAGGTCCCAGACCCCATACTAAAACTCAGTATCAGAACATGTATCAAGATAGAGACCAGTCTCGATATCAAGATAGAGACCCAGTCTCGAATATGCATGCCCAGACCCTGTCCAGGACTAAAAATAGTAGGAAAATATCTCAACAACCCCTCCAAGGGTGCCCGGGCGTAGCCGGGTCTAAACAGTAAAAAGTCATCTCAGGTGCTCGGTCCGACCGAGGCTAAAAATCATCTCAAGTAACAAGAAAACTCAACTAGCACCCCGACCCTGCCGAGTCTAGCGATAATCATAAAACTGATGATTTTACACATAATTTTACTTTCTTGCCCAAAAATCTCCACAAGTGAAATCAACCATTTCCAAATTATTTCCATAAAAAATGGGCCCCCCGGGCCATGCAAGGTTTAGAAAACAGTGCCAGTAGGCCCGAAGCCAAAATCACAGTAAAACATGGATAAAACCTTTTTATATGCATGAAAATGGTATGATCACACACAATAGCTGCCCCGCAGCTCACAATCAATCTATCGACCCTGCACAGGCCCACAGCTACTCAACAAGCATAACCAGCCTAGAAGGATATTTCTATGCCCGGGACTCGCGGACATTCCCAAAATCCCACCTTCTATGTTCCAGAGTCAACAAGGCCTCACAGGACCACAAGGGTAAATAAAATATAGCCGCAAATACTACAAGCAACGGAGGAATAAAATAGGCGGACATGAATAAAGCGGTCAAGGTCTGTGGTACCAACCTAATAAACCAACCCAAGGATGCCCATTAATACAATTTTATTCTATATATGCGGAGTCTAGGAAAATTAAACCGTAATCTACCTGTCGTCCGACGACAAGCTGCTAGAACAACGATGTCCAAGCTCGAATCACTCCGAGAAAATCCAGAACTAAATCGGGATCGGAATCGGATTTGGGCTTGAATAACTTGACGTAGATAATTGACTTACTTTATCAAATATATTTTCCTCCCAACAACCTCTCACATGAAGGAGTATTTAATAGTGTGCATAATTGTATGCAACAGTAATATACATATATGTATATCAACTTAGCAAAGTCAAAAGGCTCACTTTAATGTAATATAATCATGCAATTCATCATATGCTGCCACTTCCAAAAGATGCCACCTTTCCACTTGCTATGCTGTGTTAGCCCTCCACTTCCACGTGGAAGTGGAGGTGGCAACCAATCCGATCCGTTAAGTATATACTCGGGTATTGCATAAATTCGTGGTAAAATAAATATGATATTTTAAATATACCATAATTAATAGAAAATCATTTCAAATAAAACCTACTATATTATAATAATAAATTTTAACATAACTAAATTTTACTGTCTCCGTTAAAATATTACGGAGTATAAAAACTTTATAAAATAAATATGTATACACTTATATCGTATCAAATATATTTTTCATAAACCTTTAAAATATTTGAAAAGGCAATAATAATATAATCTTTACCAAATTCAACTTTTAAATAACGTATTTTCAAATACACGCACGAGGCTAATAAAATTCTTAAGTTTAGGCTCGTAATTCGCCAACGCACGATTTTGATACTCAAGAATTCTCTCGGGATCCTCCCTTATGTTTTATTACTATTTCGGAACTGAAATGACATTTTAAAACGTGAAGTCGAGGCTTAAATCGAGTTTAACCCGACCCGGTTCGCGACCCGGTTCGCAACCCATTTTCTGCCAGACAGTCCGCGGTAAAACAGTCATAACTTTTTACTCCGAGATCAGTTGGACGTGAGGTTTTATGCGTTGGAAACTAGACTCGTAGACCTTCGATTTGGTATTTCGGGGGACTTCTAACTCTTTATATATTGGGAGAAAAGCCCTGACACATTTGACCCAAAGTTCAGAAAATTTGTTAAATGTCTTACGATATCTTTTGTCGATTTGCTTGACTTCAAAACTCAAACGTGGAAATGACCGGAAGGGTCATTACAATATCACTCTCAAATAACACCAATTAAATACAATTGAAACATTTATGTGAAGTAAACTCTTACCAACTTTTGCTTGACCTGTCCACATAGAACTGAAACTTTTTCCTAATGGCATATTCTTTCATCACTGTCTTCAAAAAAAATTTGGTCCTGTAGACTTGATATTCCTCAACATCTTTGTGATTAGGATCTGAAATAATCTCTCGATTCATCGTCGAATGAACTAGATCTACAGGATCCACATCACTTGTAACTACCATATCTCTACAACCAGATGTATTTATCCCTTTCAAGCAATTGAATTCAGAACTTTCACCATTTACAGACGATGAATTTGTTAAACTGATTTCATTATTCTTTTCGAACAAACTAACACACAATGGCATGTCTCTCATCTCCTTAAATTTCTTCTTTTGCATAACATATACTTTCACCCCCATGTCATTGTGTATTTCCACAGGATTTGAGTCACCAATGATTTTGTATTCGATTTTCATACGTTTGACTCTCAAATCCATTCAAATTTGAGTTACAACTAGTCACATAGCTCACTGTATGATGTGTACATGCTTAACGCAATTGCATCGACAGTATAATCATCATATAAGTTCTCATGAGTCCACCTCCCAGAATGCTTGACAAAAACAGGGATGCTGGTCATTTCTGTATCCCGACAAATCACAAACACTTATATACTTCAAAAGTTAATCAATTAATGACATACATATCAAATTCAAAAAAACAAAAAAAAACTCTGAACCAAGTATTAGACATTACAGATAATCCATTTGTATTCATAGAGTAATACACATACAAAATATAATTTATACATACATATGTTCCGTTGAATTTAACGATTAATATCTATTCGAATTGAAGGACACAAACACATATGTATTCATATCGGCATATATATACATAAATAGTTTGAATGTACAATTTTTTTTAACAAATAAAAAATGTATTTAATAGTTTAATCTTCAACATCTTAAAATTGAGAATACACAGTTTACACTATATGTATTTTCAATTGAAATGTATTTTGAATCTAACACAGAGTTCAATTTTTGATTGTATTTTTTCAATGAGAAATGTATTTAAGATTGCCATCATCACAAACGTACCTATGATAGTCCAATTGACAAATACCAGACCAGACTATATATTTTTCACAGCAAAATACATACGTATTAGGCGATACTACGTGTGATTCGTATTTATTCATTCATTTTACTATTTCACCATTGTCAATCGTTTTGAAGGTTTTACACTACATACCTGATTCAGTTTGATAATAACGATACACACCTGTAGGAGTGAACACAGACATAATATATCTTGAAAGTTTTTCTTGATTTGTATTTGAACGATGAAGCTCCAAATCTACAATTTGATGGAAGAATTGGACATTCAGATTCAAGTTCAGTAATTTGTTGAATAGTTTTCCTTCAAGTTTCCCTTTTGGAATGGAATCTCCAAAATGCAGATAATACCCGTGATATATGGAATGAATTAAGATTATTAAAGATCCTTTCATTTTTAAATGGTAACAGTCACCTAAAATAACTCTTCCACCTCAATATGTATTTGTATTTGGCAAATATATTTCAGCCGTTAAATACAATTAAAATAGCAATATTTTTGCTGATTAATTGTTGTCGCCTGTAATTACTTAAGGTTCGCTATCTCCTCCTTAATTATGGGCTCAAATTTGCTATTTGAGAAATTTTCTCTTTAAAATATATTTATATAGGATGTGTATAGAAATTGTATCATTGTTGGATAAAAAGACAGTGAATATTTAAAAAATATGGTGTATACACTTGGTATACATTATATATTGAGTATAATAATAATAATAATAATAATAATAATAACAATAATAACAATAATAATAATAATAATATATTGATTATATATTTATTACACACGAATTATAAAAAAATAGACATAAAAAATCACAATGCATTGACTTCTTTATATTCTAACCATCTCCATCATATTAAAAAATTAAAAATAATAAAAAAGCAACAAAATATATTTGATTATTAAAAAAATAACAGCAATTAAAAGAGCAAAAAAATTAAAAATAAAAGGACAAAAAAAAAAAAGATAGATGAAGTTAGGAATAGCAATGGGGTGGGGCGGGTTACAGTGTTCGCGGGGCAGGGCGAGTTAGAGATTTTGTGGGGTGGGGGCGAGGCGGGGCTGGGTACAAAATAATTTTTTAAAGAAACATGCGGTGCAGGGCGGGTATGCGGGGCGGGATTTTTCTTTTGAACTTATACAAAAAAGTTAACTGGGTAAGAGTGCTTTTCCAACTTTTGACGAGAGAAATTCTAATGCAGTAGTATCAAATGGTATGTTTTCCCTAGTCTTGAGACTGGTATATCATTTTGTTGGTTGTTTATGATGCTATTTTTCCCTTTTCTGTATAACTTTTTCTCCCTCAATTAGCGAAGTGTTTCCTCCATTTTATAAGTAACCTTTTTAGTTTTTTGTCAATTTTATTTGAAGGGGTTGTGCAGGTGAAAGATTAACAACTATAAGAATTAGTCGTTAATTTTATAGTTTATTAAACAACGTGTTTGTTAATTTTAAAAAAAATACGTGGGGCGGGTTCTCATGTAGGGCGAAGCGGAGCGGGATGAAAACACAAAATTATGGTATGCGGGGCAGAGCGAGGTGGGGCAAAGTCTATACGAATTTATGCGGGTTTGCCCCGCACCCGTCCCATTGCCATTCCCAAATGAAGTTCATGCAGCCCAAGAAAAAGAAAAAAAGAAGAAGAAAGTAGCGACAAGGCAGAAAGCCAAAAATAATTATAAAATGGGGTTTAAAATTCTTGGGTTATCCGTTGTCAATATTTTCTCCGTTTCATATTAGTTGATCACTTTTCTTTTTGCATGCATATTAAAAAATCATAAATAAGAAGATAGTTTTACTAATTCGCCCCTTAATTTTTTTTTTGAAAACTTTACGAACAAGCGTGAAAAATTTGAAAAAGAATTAATTGCAAGGACAATATGAGAAAAATACAATTAATGCTTTTTTGATTTAGTATGATGACCAACTAATATGAAACAACTATTTTTAGAATAATGACCAACTAATATAGGACAATGGGAGTACTTTTGACACGATGATCATTTGTGTCTTTACGCCTAATAAAATATAATAAAAATTTAAATAACAAACATTATATTTATACTGCAATACAGTGCAATACAACATGTAACAACCATCCAAACAAGCTGTTATAGTTGACTTACCCTCGAAAGTTTGATGAGTTCCGACTTTTTAACGGGGAGAAAAGAAGATGTAAGCTAGGTTTATCATCTCAATTTGACAAATCCAATTAGAGTACTAATTATATGTCTTCTCTGATGCGAAAGGGTAGTAGATATATTGAAGAAAAATGTGAAGACTACTTGGGACATAGATGTAGCTTGTGAAGATATTTGGAATATGTCAGCATATTTAGAGGATGTCGTGTTTGTACATATTCCTAGAAGATTCAATATTGTAGCTCATAACGTTGCTAAGTTTTCAACTCCTCTGTTGTATGGATTCTCTTGAGAAAGCATATTAAAAAAAAATAGAGTACTAATTATTCCCCCTCAAATAAGATAGAACCCCTACCAGTGGAAGGGAAGGGTTCGCAAAATACAGATCCTTAATACTCCTAAAGTTTGAAAAGTGAGCTGTTTGTATTCCATGATCGAGCATGAAATGAATTAGGTGGGCAGAGATCGAATTGAAGCATTTGTTTCCATTTTCGTTAGTGTTCTTCCCCACGAGCTCTCCGCATTGCTTTATTCCTCCTCCACATTTTTCTTTATAAGCATCAATTTTCAATTCCTCATAAACATCTTCTGGGTTAAATAAAGGGGGAGGATTTAATGATATGCAGATTTTGAGAGCATACTTTGTGGTTCTTCCTTTACGTGATGAAGGTGCTATATCTTTGGGCTTGTTTGTCGGATCCTTGCTACTCACACTCCTTACTGCCCCTCTTTCCACCTTAATCTTTTTCATTGCCGTATCTTTCTAGGTCTAAGGTAACTCACTAATACCATCAGTATTAAGCATCAAGTACTTACCATTTGGCCACAATAGAGTATTGTTTGTATTTGATAAATGATATTCTTTGGCCTAGTTTGTGTCATTTGAGACTAGTATTGAAGACACCAAATTATCTGGCTATATTTATCATGATTACTGAGAAGAAAGAAAGTGCAAATCTTGACACTCTACGACATAAGGATATCAAGTTAAACACACTGTTTTGTTGTCTAATTCTGTGAATTAGGTTCAGCTACTTACTGCCTTCTTGTGTGGTGAGACCAATTTGGAGTGTTAGAAACTGATTTAGGTTTGTTTTGGGTCTTTTTAAATGTCATCTGTAATGGTCGTTTCTTTAAATTCCAGGCTTTGGTCTTGATACACAGGTTTTTTGGTGTCACACTTATTGCATTCTACATCCTGTGGCTTTCTTCTACTCCCGGGAGTTCACCATTTAATATCAAGGTACAACTTCACGATTTGGCAGAAACTTTTTGACGATGCAACTGTTATGATGAAAAAATGGCAATAGTGCAGGGACTGTTCTCTGTGTCCTCAACTTTAAAACAGGAATTAAAAGTGGAAGTGAGTCACACGAATACTCCAAACTCGTCGAGTTGGAGCAACCATGGGTGGTTTTACGTGTCAGTGAGAATTGGCCTGTTTCTTTGCGTAAATACTTTTGCTTTAATTCTCAACTGTTACAATAACTTTTAGTACTCCCTCCGTCCCATTTTATCCCATTTTATGTGGCAATCTTTGACTTGGCACGGTGTTTAAAAAAAAAGGAAGACTTTTGAAACTTGTGGTCCAAAATAATCCTTGAATATTTGTGTGGTTGTAAATCATTTCATTAAGGGTAAAAGGGGAATTTCAAAGTTAAATTTTTTCTAATTATAAAAAGGTGACATTCTTTTTGGAACAGACTAAAAAGGAAAGTATGTCACATAAAATGGGACGGAGGGAGTAGTAGTTTTTGTCAATTCTTTGATGTTTGTTTCCTGAATAAGGTTCTTGCTTCATTGTTTCTCAGGTTGCTTTGCTTAATCTTATTACTATATCTTCAACTTGGTCTAGAATTATTGATGTGATGGATATCGAGGTAATTGTGCCTCAAATTGATTCGATAATTTTGAATAGACCTACAGAAGGGAAGTTCAAGGGATGTAATATGTGCCTTCCCTAAACACCATAATAGATCAAGGTATTGCTTTTACACTTCATGGTAGCAATTTGAGATATAATTTAACTTTTTTCCTGTATACATTCAGGTTCAAGATTGTTTGGGTTTATTGGTGCTGGTGCTACACTTGGCCAGCTGTTTGGTTCGTTATTTGCCACAGGAATGGCTTGGTTAGGACCGTGTGTGTATCTCCTTATGATTTTCTTGCTTCCTTATTCTTATTATTCTCTTGAGGGTTGAGGCTCTATTGTTTTCTATTTTCTTATAGTTCTCTTTTGGTTTTTGCAGATTTACTTCTTGTTTCAGCGATTCTCATGGAACTTGTTGCACAGTCATCAAAAGGAATCAAGAAAGACGTCTTACAACTTTCTGAAGAACTATCTCCCATCAGGTTTTCTTCTTGTTGTTCTTGTTCTACCCCGATCAGGGAGTATCACTAGATTTTATTAGCAATAGAATTTTCCACTAGATGAGATTAGGAAATGAGATATCTAATCTTATAATGAGCTCGCTAAGCTCCCCCGATAGCTCCTTCCATGCAAACAATTACCGCTCTTTCTCTTCCTATTAGCCTTAGGATGATTGTCTCAGGTTTCTTACCCTGTTATTCCTGATTTTCTGTTGCATTGGTGTCACATCTTTCTCTGGGTGGTGAACTTCTTTACTAGTTAAAGTTCTCTCTATCATAACATAATTTTGTCTAGTCTAGTTGAGTCATGGTGTAAGTCCGATATAGATCTCTCTATTCCAACTCCCTTTATTTTTTGGGGGATAAGGAGGTGTTTGATCTAGTAGGAAATGCTTTTTTACATGAACAAACTGGAAAAAGAGATACGCATTGTACCCACAAGTTACCATGAACCTGGTATCTTTATCTGTGCTCCATACAGGTTGATAGTTCAGGTCTTCAGGAGTATAAAGAGGATGATATGATTTAACTCCTTAAGAACACACCGTAAGGATGATTGTAAATCAGTCTGGAGATGTGCTTCCTCTGCACCTTACCAATTGAATGCATCTCTCTGGACAGTACTAGCTCCCTCACAAATTAGATAAAATCCTTTTGACTAGCATGAAGGTTTTACTGATTTAACTTTATTTATTACTCCCTCTATCCCATTTTATGTCACACACTTTTGTTTTTAGTTTGTCCCAAAAGAATGACACCTTATATTTAACAACAACAACAACATACGCAGTAAATTCCCACAAAGGGTAAAAAGTACGCAGACCGTACCTTTATCGCAGAGGTGAAGTAAAGAGGTTGTTTCCGGTAGACCCTCGGCTCACAAAATCCAAAATATATATCCAAATAAACAAAGCAGTAGATAATTACAAAACTATACCAATAAAGTAATACTATAGTCTACTACACGAAGCACTAGCAAAATATCCGAAGCAGATGAAACAAAAACTACAAGGGTCACCTTACCAAAATGGGCCAAAAGACACTGCACTCCTCCCTACTATGAACTCAACCTACCTACTAACCTTCTACCCTAATCTGCGCCCTCCACACCTTCCTATCTAAGGTCATGTCCTCGGTAAGCTGCAACTGCGTCAAATCCTACCTAATCACCTCTCTCCAATATTTCTTTGGTCTACCTCGACCCCTCTTAAAACCATCCATAGCCAGCCTCTCACACCACCGCACAAGGGCCTCCTCGCATCTCCTCATAACATGCCCGAACCATCTCAACCTTACTTCCCGCAGCTTGTCTTTCACCGAAGACACTCCCACCTCGTTTTTAATATCCGCATTCCTAATCCTATCCCTCCTTGTAAACCCACACATCCAGCGCAACATCCTCATCTCAGCCACCTTCATCTTCTGAACATGAGAATTCTTGACCGACCAACACTCCGACCCATACAACATAGCCGGTCTAACTGCTACTCTGTAGAACTTGTCTTTCAGTTTAAGAGGCACCTTCTTGTCACACACGACCCTGGATGCCAGCCGCCATTTCATCCACCCTGCATAAATACGATGGGTCACATCCTCATCAATCTCACCATCACTCTGGATAATAGAACCTAGGTACTTGAAGCTACTTCTCTTTTGGATGGCATGCGTGTCAAGCCTCACTTCCACGTCGATCTCGGGTGTCACCTCATTGAACTTGCACTCCACATATTCTGTTTTGGTCCTACTCAACCTAAACCCTTTAGACTCCAGGGTCTGTCTCCAAACCTCCAACTTGTCATTAACTCCTTTGCGGGTCTCCTCAATAAAAACTACGTCGTCAGCAAATAACATACACCAGGGCACCTCCCCTTGAATTTTCCGCGTCAACACATCCATCACTAGGGCAAATAAAAAAGAACTAAGGGACGATCCCTGGTGCAATCCCATCACTACGGAGAATTGCTCGGAATCTCCTCCCGTCGTCCTAACACGTGTCTGAGCACCATCGTACATGTCTTTTATCAACCTAGTGTACGCCACGGGTACACCCCTAGCCTCCAAGCATCTCCAAAGAACCTCCCTGGGAACTTTGTCAGACGCCTTTTCTAGATCAATAAACACCATATGCAAATCCTTCTTCCTCTCCCTATACTGCTCCACCAATATTCTCACGAGATGAATAGCCTCTGTAGTCGATCATCCTGTCATGAATCCGAACTGATTCTCAGAAATAGTCACAATTCTCCTTAACCTCGACTCCACAACCCCCTCCCAAACCTTCATGGCGTGACTCAACAACTTGATACCCCTATAGTTGTTGCAATTCTGGATGTCACCCTTGTTCTTGTACAATGGAATCATCGTACTGTATCTCCAAGCCCAGGCATCTTTGCTGTCCTGAAAATGACATTAAACAACCCAGTCAGCCATTCTATCCCTGCCCCGCCAGTACACTTCCAAAAATCCACTGAAATCTCATCTGGCCCGGTCGTCTACCCCTATGCATCCCATGAATAACATCTTTAACCTCTTCCACCATAAAACGCCTATAGTAGCCATAGTCGCAACGCCTCTCCGAGTGCTCTAAGTCCCCCAACACAATGCTCTTATCACCTTCATCATTCAAGAGTTTATTGAAGTAAGTCTGACATCTCTTCCTAATGAGGACCTCCTCTACCAAAACTTTACCATCCTCATCTTTGATACACTTAACTTGATCAAGGTCCCGGGCCCTCCTCTCCCTATCCTTGGCAAGCCTATACAACTTCTTATCTCCCCTCTTACCTTCTAAAGTTATATATAAGTTCTCGAAAGCTGATGTATTAGCAAACGTGACCGCCAACTTAGCCTCTCCCTTAGCTATCTTATACTCCTCTCTATTCTTGCGCTTCTCCTCCTCGTCCTTACTTTCAACCAACTTCGCGTAAACCCCCTTCTTCGCCTCCACCTTCCCCTTCACTTCTTCATTCCACCACCAGTCCCCATGATGCTCGCCAGAGCGGCCTCTAAAAACACCTAACACCTCACTATCCGTCTCCATGATGCAACTGGAAGTCGTCTCCTACATATTATCCGCATCACCTCTACTCTCCCAAGCCCTCGAAGTCATCAACTTTTCCCTTATCTCCAAAGCGCTGGCCATAGTCAAACTACCCCATTTAATTCTCGGCCGGACATCCACCCTCCACTTCCTTCTCTCCTACCTAATTTCTAAGTCCATCACCAAGAGCTTATGTTGGGTTAAAAGTTTCTCACTCGGAATCACCTTACAATCTTTACAAAGACCTCTATCCCCCTTCCTAAGGAGCAAAAAGTCAATTTGCGTCCTGGACACCGAACTACGAAAGGTAACCAAGTGTTCCTCTTTCTTCGGGAAGCTCGAGTTCGCTACCCACAAACCAAAAGCTCTAGCGAAATCCAACAAGGAGGCCCCTCCTGCGTTTCTCTCCTCGAAACCAAAACCTCCATGCGCATCAGCGTAACCCCCCGGGGACGATCCAATGTGCCCATTGAAATCCCCTCCTATGAAAATCTTCTCAGATTTAGGAACCCCTCCCACCACCTCATCCAAAGCCTCCCAGAAGCCCTTCTTCTCCTCCTCATCCAAACCCGCATGCGGCGTGTAAGCACTAATAATGTTCAAAGTAGACCCACCAATGACTAACTTGATCAACATCATTCTATCATTGACCCGCTTGACCTCGACCACATGTTCCCTTAGCACCTCATCTACTAAAATACCCACGTCATTCCTATTCCTAATGCCTCTTGTATACCACAACTTATACCCATCCACTACCCGAGCCTTAGTGCCTACCCATTTAGTCTCTTGGACACAAGCTATGTTAATTCTCCTCTTCTTAAGAATCTTAACTAACTCTATGGACTTTTCAGATAAAGTCCCTATATTCTAAGTGTAACGATCTGTTAGATCGTTTTGAGCACTAGAACTCTTTTTTCATAGAAGACCCTTCTCGTAAATCCTTTATGAGAATTTAGAACTATTCGTTTAACTACGGTTATTTAATTAACTGTGATTTTTTTTATATAATTATTTGTCTTGGTGATTATAGGAAAAAAAAAAGGCCTATGTAATTTTATTAAGGAGTTTAGAAGTGGGTAGACCCACCATTCCTTGTTGAGAACGTGCAAGGCTAGGGTATTAAGTATAGAAATTTAGGCTTAGGCTCTCAGCTATATCTATTAGAGAGGGGAGAAAAAAATAGAGACAAAAGGATGTTCAGTCCAAAAATAGAAGACGCCTACTGTTATTTGCTTCGGGTAAGTTCTTCACAAGCTTAAGAACCTTCGTTTATGTATTTCAATAATTTCCAGGGTATGCGACATCTATTGCTATTACTATAGTGTGTGTTGGAAAAATAAAAAGGGACTTGAATTGAGTAGTATGGTTGTTGTAACGTACATGAGTTCTATGGATTGGATTGGAGATTTTAGGGCCAATAACAATTCAATGATTAGAGTATGATGAGAATAGGCTTAGAAAGGAGGTTTTAATTGGTTTCTTTTATTGAAAACTGTGCAGGTCCTTTTTATCATTTTCTTTTTCTTTCACTGCTAGGTCGGTTAGAGCTAGAAGAAAGAAAATTGGGTCATACTATTTTGTAATCATGAAACAATGATTGACCAATGAATATAGGGATAATGAAAGTAAGATCATAGGCTAATGTTTGGGGAAATTGTAATTTATTGATAGAGAGAAGTGAAAATGAAAATTGGCAGAAATCGTGGGTTTGTTTTCTTATAAGTTGGTGGATTGATTAAATGGGCAAACTAATTGTGGTCAATGGTTAGGGCAATGATGGCAACCATTGGGAAATAATTAGGATATAGAATAGATTTTTGACCTTTAATTAAGGTTCTGTAACTTCGTTCCCTAGTGATTAAAGCTACTGATTTTATAACTTGATCTTGCTTTAGGATTTTCTTACGGTTATCATATTATAATGCAAGTTTTGATATATTGGTATATGGAAGTGAATATTAGGTGCAGTATATTATATGAAAAATCGTTAAACTTATAGTAGAAGAAAATTGACTTTGCCCTAAACTTGACATCTACAAATTTTGAGGTTGACTTATTTATTTAAATCAAGGTTGAAACTTGAGTATAAGTTGGGAGTTGTTTACTTACGAATAATTTATACTTTTGATAGATTGAGAACATTCCGAAGCTTTGCAGAAGGAAAAGACAAAATCTTAAAGTTTTGTAATACGTGGTTCGTCATTCGAGGTATGTTAAGACTTTCTAGACTTCGTTGGAGGATTTTTTATTAATAAAAGATTAAAATTTAAAATAGAGAATGGGTAAGGGAGAAAGATGGGGGTCTCATACCCATGGTGTGATGGGCATTGGTACGAGTACCGGTGTATAAAAGGGAAAGTTTATTACTATATAATATATGTGCATTAGCTGATGCATTATTAATTTGGTTAATTGTCTTTGGGTGTTCATGGTTTTCCATTTAACCCGTATATTTGTGATAGTCTAGGTGAATGTATTCCCTGTCAGTTATTTGATCGAATGAGATGCATCATCATCCCCTATTTCATTGATATTATATCATGCTCATGCATTGACATCGAGTTTAAGTGTGAGAAAAGGTTGAGCATATGGAGATCGTCCGTGCTGCGATCGTTCTATGACTATGAGTTAGGCATGTAGAGATCGTCCATGCTAAAGATTGATTGATTTTGTGATAGCACGTAGAAACCGTCCGTGCTGGTATATGGACCTCAAGAGTTCCCCATGGGTCACGAACTTTCGATGTATTACCGAGGAGTATCGTGTATATATGATTGAGATAGTACTGAATATTGGGAGCATATCATCTCATTACATTGCATTGCATCGCATTATGCCCTCCATACTTACTTGGTTATGTGCTTAATTGATGATTGAATTTTTTGTGGAAATTGATTATCCCTAATTTAGTGAAAACTTGACTGTTGAATATAGTGTGAATTCGTAAATTTGAGAATGATTTCTTACATGAGCCCTGTCACTACTTCTTCATTGTCGGTCTATGATACATATTAGGTACACGTGGTTTCATACTCATACTATGCTTGCTGCACTCTTTTGTGGTGCAGATTCAGTTCTGAATACTAGCGCATCTCGTGGAGCTTCCTGAGTCCGAGCTTGAATTCTCTTGAAGTTGTAGTGAGCTGCTTGACTGTTCCATAGCCCACACCTTCATCTATCTTTTATTTATTCTGCTATTTAGTAATCAGACAGGGTATTTGCATTCAGACTTGTCATTTTAATTTTCAAACTTGAATCATATTGTAGAAGCTCTTGTACTTATGACACCAAATCTTGAGTGGTATTTTCGCTTTTCCATACTTTATTTTGAAGAACTTCGTATTTAGTCTATCTATTTACTTTTTAATTCAATTGTTTAATTGTATTCGTAAGAGTTATTGGGTTGGCTTACCTATCGGTTGGGAACATAGGTGCCATCAAGACTTGTGATTTTGGGTCATGACAATTTGGTATCAGAGCCCTAGGTTTATCACTCTCACGAGTACAAGAGCAATGTTTAGTAGAGTCTTGCTGATCAGTACAATGACGTCTGTACCTATCTTCGAGAGGCTATAGGGCATTTAGGAAACTTCTATTCTTTCATTCCTTATCGTGCATAATTGACTCATTTGGAATTCTAATCTTGTTGTCTTATTCTCTCACAGATGGTGAGGCTCGTTCATCTGCGACCGGAGATCAAGATCTTGTACCCGCACCCGCACCTGTTGCTAGGGGCACTGCACGAGGTAGAGGCAGAGGGCGAGGTTGAGATAGAGGCCGTGTAGCGGCACATGTTGGGGGTCAAGTACCAACAGCCGCTCAGGGTCCTGCTAGAGAAATATCTCCCGGTCCAAATGTGGCTCACGGGGATGAGCCAGTTCATGTCGAGGAGTATGGACTAGCTCAGGTTCCACCTGGTTTCATTGCTAATCCAGTGCTTCAGGACACTTTAGTTCATATGCTGGGGTTTCTTGAGGGGATGGCTCAGGCGGGCATATTACCTGTTGCCTCCGATGGTTCACAAGCTCATGTTGAAGGTCAGACTCCAGACCAGATGGTTGCTCCAGGGTTTCAGACTTCAGGCACTCAGCCAGCTGCTGTTGTAGCTCCCCGTTTAAATGGTGGAGTATTTTCAGGTATTACATCGCATATGGCCAATAGGCCTGTCATGAATGTGGATGAGCAGAAGATGTTTGGGAGGTTATGAATGATGAATCCTCCGACCTATACTGGTGATTTGAGTGAGGATGCGTATGAGTTCATAGTCATCTGTCACGATAGTTTGCACAACTTGGGATTAGTAGAGTCTCACAGAGTTGACTACACAGTATTTCAGATGACCGATCCTGCCAAACAGTGGTGGAGAGATTATATTGATA
Source organism: Jaltomata sinuosa (assembly GCA_003996215.1). NCBI lineage: Eukaryota > Viridiplantae > Streptophyta > Magnoliopsida > Solanales > Solanaceae > Jaltomata > Jaltomata sinuosa. The sequence continues at coordinate 578,796 of QJPP01000606.1, read as the reverse complement.
GTAGGCCAGCTGGATCATCTCCACTTTTATGGGCTCAGTTTACACAGGTGTTTCTGGATAAGTTTGTTCCACGCAGTGAGAGGGAGAGAAAGAGGTATGAGTTCAAAAAACTAAACCAAGGGGGTATGTCAGTTGCCGAGTATGAGAGTAAATTCCACGCCTTGGCTAGATACGCATTGATGATACTTCCTACCGAGACTGAGAGAGTGAGGAGGTTTGTAAAGGGGTTGATTATTCCGATTCGTATGGCTGTTTCTCAGGTTGCTGCTTGTCATGACCCAACTACCGGGCCATGCGGGCACCTACTCTAATCCACCTAGATAGGAGAACCCTTACCACCCGAACCAACAGGCAATGCGGAAAGAAAATAAACCATTAAATAAATCCTTTAAATACATGAAAATCCTTTTTACAACTAGTTTAGAAAAATAAACGACTTAAAGAATTTGCGGAAAACATTTACAATATGAAATAACCTCCACAGAACCTAGTCTAAGCCGGTACAAGATCTTCTACAAGATAATCTTATAACATAAAATGGACACAACTTCCACCATAGAAGGAAGTAGGAGCTGCTGGAAGATCACCGCAATCCTGAACCTGTGAAACATCACCAACGCTGCAACCAGACTATACCAAAAAGGTATAGCAAGAGTAGAGTCAGTACAAACACACATACTGGTAGGCATCATCGGTCGACCCGAATCCATTCCTACCATCATATAAGAAAAGTAGGGAAAACATGAAATAAACATTATAGCTCTCTCCTTCACCTTTAAACTTGACCCAAACATCTAGGACTTCCCAAGTCACCTTTAACCTTACCAATAACAATGTCCATACCTGGACTACCCTTCCCTTACCCAAGTCACCCCTTGACTAGATATTCAGACTTAACCCGGCTAACTGCCCAACCAAACCACTTATACCTGTAGTATTACTAACCAGTGTATGGCCCTTTCCGGACCTCTCGGACAACTTCCCATCCCGGTTATAACAACCAACCACCACAACCCCAGACTTTCCGTCGTACTCCCAATTGAGCAATCACTTGGAAATCACCTAGCAACTATTGACACATGCAATGACAACAACAGAGTTATATCTAAATTCCATTCGAATCCCGAAATCCGGACCCTCCAAGGATCCTTTAACCACCCCTAAGTGTTCAATAGGCTACCCGGTCTACCCCAAGACCAACTATTAATTACCATCATAACCCGGTCTACACCAAGAGCAACTAATAACGTGACATAACAACACGGCCTACACCAAGACCAAACTCATAACATGATATAACAATCCGGCCTACACCAAGACTGACTAATAACATGACATAAAAACCCAGCCTACACCAAGACCAAAAGTAATATAATATAATAACCCGGCCTACACCAAGACCAAACTCATAACATGATATAACAATCCGGCCTACACCAAGACTGAATAATAACATGACATAATAACCCGGCCTAAATCAAGACCAAAAGTAATATAATATAATAACCCGGCCTACACCAAGACCAAACTCATAACATGATATAACAATCTGGTCTACACAAAGACCGGCTAATAACATGACATAACAACCCGACCTACACCAAGACCAAACTCATAACATTATATAACAATCCAGCCTACACCAAGACCAACTAATAACATGACATAAAAACCTGGCCTACACCCAGACCAAACTCAACAAACATATCAGGATTCCCGATCACTCAAGGACCACCATTGAATATAACAATTCAATAAAGACATCCCAATCCACTCACGGAACCAATAATAATCAATGCAATGCAATAATATCAATGCAATGCAACAGTACAAATGCGATGATACAGTAAAGTAAACCCGTACAAGGAGTGGTACCCGAGCCAACCAAATAGTAACCTCTACTAGGCGTGGTACCCGAGCCAACCAAATAGTAACCTGTACCAGGCGTGGTACCCGTGCCAACCGTTTGTTATACCTGTACCAGACACGATACCCGAGCCAACCGAATGTCAATAATCCACAATCAAATGCATGAACAAATAACTTGTAAACCAACAAGCAAATACTGTTCAAAACACATACTGTAAAGCAGGAACCTTAGACATTCTACACAACTTCCCTAAGCAATGTAATTCATACAATCACTTAGATATGAGTACAAGAATATATAATATTCACAGAAATCATAAGCCATCACCTACCCCCTATTCTGGGTATATAGTTGAACCTTGACATTCGTCCGAAGACTAAACACACTCACCCTTGTTTACACATAATGAACGGTTTTCCCCTTTTTAACATAATTCAACCACCCCATTAATTCGGGACAAACATAGATAACAACAATACGAGTTTTCACCCTTACCCTTAGCAACAATGATTTCTTAACATGCCTTTCGCATTCCCGAAATCTCACCTGGGAGTTTTCCATTTTATCCCCACCTAGTTGTCCTTGCAATTCCCGATTCCCCGAACCTTCCCTACATCCCAGTCACTGAGTCTATCATTTTTAGCATACCAAGATAACATAAACAGCCCCAAACAATTATCAATAACCCACAACTCAAATTCAACCAATTCCTAGCACATACATAACCAAACCCAAATCCGCCAGACTCTGTGCCCGGAGGCCTAAAACATGGATTCTCCATTTTACTATACAAAAGTATGGAAAGTAAACAGGTCTAACTACTCATGAAAACCTAGCCTACCTGGATGCCAAGCAGCTGCAACTGTGCGTTTCTGGCTCCATGGAGGAATTCCTGGCGGTTCTGCAAGCCCGAATTCATGGTTTTGCATCCCTTTTACCAGAATTCCTCATCCCCATGGCTCTCAAGCCTTGGAGAATCCTGATACGCCCAAATTATACTTCAATTAAGAAGCGCAAGCGGTCGTTTCAAATATAGAACTGATAAAGCCCAAACTACACCTCAATTTAAGAAGCGTAAGTGTCGTTGTCAAATATAGAACCCAACAGAGGTTGGGGTCGATCCCACAGGGAATAAGGTGCAAATTAGGTCGTTCTTGACTTATTTGACTAGTGGTTAATAATTTCCGATAAATGGGGAGGGGGGGTTTGTGAAATCAATATTTGAACAAAGCAACTTATAACGTACGAGTTTTAATCAATATGAGAGAAAACTAGGGAAGTGTTCACCATGGCATTGTAACAATGTCGATTCAAGCTTAACCAGGTTCTTTCTTATATGCGTGTCACGATGTGATTGAATTAATGGTATCATCTAAACGTTTCTCAACCAAGTAGACAAATTTCCTTTTCAATTCTCTCGAACTTGAAAAGGTGAGCTTTTATATTTCAATCCTAAACATCAAGTAGATTAATCTAGTTACAGCATTAATCATAAGACGAGAGTTGGTAGTCTCGAATCCTCGTAGTTAATAAAATTTCCCGGTTTTAATTTCTTTACTCAAGCAAATTAAACCTAGGCATGTTCTAATGTTTGCAACCACTAGAAAACGTGAAGAATGAATGATTAACAACGTGACAATCATAGATATTGAACCCAACGCTACCCGGAATCTATATCGCTACTTTAGCCATGGCTCCCACAATCCTAGTTGTGGGAAGTTAGTTAATCATGCTTTTATGGAAAGAGAAGAAGATCATAGTCATAATAAAGAGAAAAGATTCTTACAATATAATGAACACAAGCTTCAATTTATCCAAGAACAAGAATCCAAGATCCCAAGAACAATGGAAGAACAAGGGAAGAGAGGAAGACAAACGTATTGTGTCGTGTTTTTCTCTCCAAAACTTGCTCAAAATAATCCTAGAACTATTGTGTAATGAATTGGTAATTGAATAATTAAAATAAACCTAACATAAGGTATTTATAGGAGTCCAGGAAATAAACCCAAAAACGTTCGGAATCTGCATCGCGCACTGTCTCAACTTGACGGTCTGAGCTGATGGACCATCACATGCTTGACGGCCCATCACGGTGGCCGTCGCCACTAGGCAGTGAGCTGCCTCAACTTGACGATCTAGCTGACGGACCGTCACCTGTATGACGGCCCGTCATGGTGGCCGTCACTCTTAAGCAGTGGCGAGCTTTTGATCGTATTTCCTTCCTTTTCTACGTTTGTCGTTATCTCCTGCAAATCCAACATAAAAACATAAAAAACGATGATGGTTGCTTGAAAACTTACGATTGTTCTTAGTTTAGAGGCGTCGAAAATGCCGTAGAATGGCGGCACATCAAAACCCTCAACTTAAAAAGTTCGCTTGTCCTCAAGCAACATGACACAAAAACAATAAGACGACTCAACTAAGAAAACAAACTCGTGTCTCTAGCAACTCATGGTCATTCAATGCTTATTCAATTCATTCAATGCTTATTCAATTTTACCTCAAGCTCCCTAGTAGCACACAAATGCATGAAACATTAACTTGCAAGGATCCAAACATGTCATTCCGATATGATAGAATATTATGCATACACATGCGCAGCTATCCTAACAGTCAATAGACAATACAAAAATCTTGGTGCCCTCACCGCAAAGAAGTCCCACACACAAGATTTAGGACTAGGTAAGGTGCTCACATTCACAAACGATTTCAAACGATTCACATGCGATGCCATAGGCTTGCCCTTACTATTCTATTTCAGTTTTTCAGAAAGCCGCTCAGGATCACTACAGGACTTGTTTTGGCTTGTAATGAGGCTTCGGGTGCAGGTAGGATATGTTTGGGGAATAGTGACTAAACTCTCCTTGGAATCACCGACCTACTATTTTCACATACCTTTACTTTGTCCTTCCTTATTCACCTCTTTATTCCCTTCTTTCTAGCTACAGGTGCGGCCTCTTTATTTTGACACTTCTTTTTGTTTCTTTTTCGTTCTTTTTCATCTCTTTTTTTTTCTTCGTTTCTTTATCTTTTTCTTAGACACACACCCGGAATTTTTATTCTATTCACAACCAATCTTATCCATCCTATTTTTCTTATCATTTACCTCCATAGTAGCCACCCTCAACTTAGGCTGATTGCCTGAGTTGAGGTGCACGATGTCCAAGGAAGGACCAGGGCCAAAACAGGGATTCAAAGTTAAACAGGAACGGTGATAGGTTATTAAAAGAACAGGGTCAATTATGGCTCAAACAGGGATCAAAGGGATTATTTACATTTGGATGGTCTTATAGGCTAAGTGGACTGCACACAAAAAGGGCCTGTGATCCTTTCCTAAGCAACCAACTTCAAACTTTAACAAAATAGACCGGGCAAGTTCTAGATGCATACACAGAGTAAGAATTTATAACAATACGCTCACACACACTTGGCACCAAGAAACCATACCACTACCAACTATCAAGACAACAACTCGGCTCAAGCATACTTATTCCAATCATAACCACACAATGACATCCAAGGATCCAGACAGTCAATCATTTCAAACATAAGTACAAAATCTTTCTTTTCAGAGGGGGCTCCTTTTAGTGCATTTTTTTCGAAAAAAAAAATGCCATGCTTGCTATAGACACTAGAAAATAACTAAAATTTAAACGACAACCTAAACATGCCGGTTCTACTAGATAGCACACCGGAGGGAAAAGAAACACGGCAACAAAAACCCTCGGTGGTTTTAAGACTCACAGGTAACCCAACACCCTCAACTTAGACTCATGCATTGTCCCTAATGCATACATGTGAAAACTAAAACTGTGAGAGAAAGGAATACCTGTGAAGCCCATAGGACTCAGCGTCTGGCATGATGTTGGAGACCACCAGGGTCTCCAACGCAGACGAAATTGATGGAATAGGTTCCAGCTACCCCATCTCGTTGAGCTCTAACTTCCTCTTTTATCGGCTCCGCAGCTAGTCGCGGCAACTTCTTTACTCTTTCTTTGCTGGTTTTCTTGCGGTGTTTTCTCTTCCTTGATTTGTTTTCACCGCCTTCCTCAACATGTTTCCCTTCTTGCGATCGCAACCTCATTCTTGTAATAGCTAGGGTCTCGACAGAACCCATCTCCTCAATATGCAACTCCGCAGGGGCTTCCTCAAACACATCTATGACCGCGACCACTCTCATGTCTCTTGGTTGCTTCATAAATTTACACACATCAAACTTGACAAATTCATTGTTTAACCTGAATGTCAGTTCGTTTCTCTCCATGTCGACCAACACTCTTGCAGTGGCTAGCAATGGTCGTCCCAAGATTATGGGAACTTCAAAGTCCACTTCGCAATCTAAGATCACAAAGTCAGCCAGGAATATAAGCTTACCAACCTTTACCAGCACATCAGACAATATTCCCACCGGTTGCTTTATTGAACGGTCAGCCATTACCACCCTCATGGTCGTTGGTTTGGGAGCTCCCAAACCCAATTGTTTATAGATTGCTAGCGGCATCAAGTTGATGCTAGCACCAAGATCACATAATGCTTTTCTGAAGTTGAGCTTCCCGATAGTACAGGGAACAGTAAAAGCACCTGGATCTTCCTTCTTGTCCACTAACGATCTTGAGGAAATAGCACTGCAGTGGTGGAGGTTATCTTCTGGTTCCACGCTCACTGACCTCTTCTTGGTAATCAAGTCCTTCATGAACTTGGCATATCCGGGCATTTGTTCAAGCGCTTCTACCAGTGGGATGTTTATTGATATCTGCTTGAGCATGGTCATGAAATTCAGGAACTTGCCATCTTCCACTTTCTTCTTCAAACGTTGCGGAAACAGAGGTGGTGGCCGAGGCATCATAGTTGGAAGCTTTTCAACTTCCTTGTTTTTAGCCGTGGGACTTTGAGTAGCATCCTCCGCCTCATTGTCATCCGCAACATCACCTTGAGTCTGAATTACCGGATGTGATTCCGCTAACGTTTTGCCGCTTCTTGTAGTGATCGCCATACAGCTCCCATCCTTCCTCGGATTTTAAACAGTGTCACTCGGCAAGGTACCTGTCCTCCTTTGATTTAGAGATGCCGAGATTTGACCCACTTGTTGTTCCAATTGCTTGATCGAGGTGGAATGTGAATCCACTACCTGACTCATTGTTGATAGTTCAGTCCTCATCTCCTTTACCACGGATTCGGTCGATTCCACCTTCAGCAATATCTTAGCCATCATGTTCTCCAATTTGGATGTCCCTGTCTAGGTGCTAGCTCTATCCCGATTTCCAGGTGGTACATACAACCCACCTCTATCAGTGTTATTCTTCCAGTTCCCCTGATCGGGATCTCTATAGCCAGCTTTTTCATAGTAGTTGTCCTTCTGATAGTTCCGACCTTGGTTTCCTTGACCGTTGGCCTGGAAACCACCCAAATAATTCACCTCCTCCTCAGATTCAAACTCTGCTGCTCTACCTTGGGAACCCACAGCTTTCACCTTTTCAATACCTCCTGACAACAAATGCTTTGTCAGTAGGTCCATTTGCGTCTTCAGATGGGCCATATCTTGGTCCCGCTCTTCCTCCTTCATGCTCTGCTCTGCTGACATACCAACTGCATAAGTGCTAGCTGCTACCTCTGTATCACGTGTATGCCAGGCCCTGTTGGTTTTGGTGAGCCTGTCCAAAATAGCTGTGGCATTGGCAAAAGTGAGACCCATAAACGCTCCACCTGCTGCATTATCCAATGTCGGCTTGGTAGCCGAATTCAGTGCCCTGTAGAATGTCTGCATCAAAATATTGTCGGTCAACTGATGGTTAGGGCATTGTGTCAGGTTCTTCTTGAACCGCAACCAAGTCTCGTGTAACGCCTCATGAGGTTGTTGTCTGAAGTTGCTAATTTCATCCCTCAAATGTATCATCCTAGAGGGAGGAAAGAACCTTTCTAGGAAAGCTCGTTTCAACTCTCCCCAGGTTGTGATAGAGTCGGGGGTTAGCTCTGTCAACCATAATGCTGCCTCATCAGACAGAGACAATGGAAACAACCTGAGCCTGATCGTTGTCTGACTTACTCCAGGCAATTCGAATGACTTACAGATACCCACAAAATTCATCAGGTGCCGGTTTGGATCGTCACCAGCAACACCACGGAACACTCCTCTCAAATTCAACAGCTGAATCATTGTGCTAGTGATGTTGAACTTGGCCCCGGGTGCTAGCGAGGGAAACGCAATAGTGCCCGTGGCACCAACTCCATCTAAGTCGACCTCCTCATCATTCAACTCAATGTCGACCTCAAGACCACCAGCATTCACACGTTGTTGGGCTTGCTGAGCTGCAGCGAGTCTCGCTGCCTCTTGTTTTTGCTCATTCATGTTTTGCCTTATCGTTCTTGAAAGCTCGGGGTCGTAGGGTAATATTGGTTTACCCGAGCCTCGGGTACTTGGCATGCACAGCTATGTACCCTGTAACAAACAAAAACAACAAATAAAAATAAAAGCAGGAAATATGACTAAGAGTCAAATAAACACACCGGACTTAATAAACAACCGTATTCCCCGGCAACGGCGCCAAAATTTGATAAAGCCCAAACTACACCTCAATTTAAGAAGCGTAAGCGGTCGTCGTCAAATATAGAACCCAACAGAGGTTGGGGTCGATCCCACAGGGAATAAGGTGCAAATTAGGTCGTTCGTGACTTATTTGACTAGTGGTCAATAATTTCCGGTAAATGGGGGGGTTTGTGAAATCAATATTTGAACAAAGCAACTTATAACGTACGAGTTTTAATCAATATGAGAGAAAACTAGGGAAGTGTTCACCATGGCGTTGTAACAATGTCAATTCAAGCTTAACCGGGTTCTTTCTTATATGCGTGTCACGATGTGATTGAATTAATGGTATCATCTAAACGTTTCTCAACCAAGTAGATGAATTTCCTTTTCAATTCTCTCGAACTTGAAAAGGTGAGCTTTTATATTTCAATCCTAAACATCAAGTAGATTAATCTAGTTACAGCATTAATCATAAGACGAGAGTTGGTAGTTTCGAATCCTCGTAGTTAATCAAATTTCCCGGTTTTAATTTCTTTACTCAAGAAAATTAAACCTAGGCATGTTCTAATGTTTGCAACCACTAGAAAATGTGAAGAATGAATGATTAACAACGTTACAATCATAAATATTGAACCCAACGCTACCCGGAATCTATATCGCTACTTTAGCCATGGCTCCCACAACCCTAGTTGTGGGAAGTTAGTTAATCATGCTTTTATGGAAAGAGAAGAAGATCATAGTCATAACAAAGAGAAAAGATTCTTACAATATAATGAACACAAGCTTCAATTTATCCAAGAACAAGAATCCAAGATCCCAAGAACAATGGAAGAACAAGGGAAGAGAGGAAGACAAACGTATTGTGTCGTGTTTTTCTCTCCAAAACTTGCTCAAAATAATCCTAGAACTATTGGGTAATGAATTGGTAATTGAATAATTAAAATAAACCTAACATAAGGTATTTATAGGAGTCCAGGAAATAAACCCAAAAACATTCGGAATCCGCATCGCGCACTGTCTCAACTTGACGGTCTGAGCTGACGGACCGTTACATGCTTGACGGCCCGTCACGGTGGCCGTCGCCACTAGGCAGTGAGCTGCCTCAACTTGACGGTCTAGCTGACGGACCGTCACCTGTGTGACGGCCCGTCATGGTGGCCGTCACTCTTAAGCAGTGGCGATCTTTTGATCGTATTTCCTTCCTTTTCTACGTTTGTCGTTATCTCCTACAAATCCAACATAAAAACATCAAAAACGACGACGGTTGCTTGAAAACTTATGATTGTTATTAGTTTAGAGGCGTCGAAAATGCCGTAGAATGGCAGCACATCAAGAACCCAACAAAGGTTGGGGTCGATCCTATAGGGAATAAGGTGCGAATTAAGTCGTTAGTAATTTAGTTGACTAGTAATCAATAGTTTCCGGTAATGGGGGGTTTGTAATTATCAAATTTCAAACAATTTAGATAACAATCAATGAATTTCCAAGAGTTTAAAAGCAATATGAGAAATGAACTAGAGAAGTGTTCACCATGGCGTCATAACAATGTGTGTTCACCATGGCGTCGTAACAATGTCGATTTAAAGCTTAGTCGGGTTCTTTCCATATGTCTATCACGATATAATTGAATTCATGTTATCATCTAAGCATCTCTCAATCAAATAGACGAATTTCCTTTCCAATTCTCTCGAACTTGAAATGGTAAAATTTCTTTTTCAATCCAAAACATCAAGTAGATCAATCTTGCTAAAGCATTAATCATAAGACGAGAGTTAAAAGTCTCGAATCCTTGTTGTTAGTCAAATTTACCCGGTTTTAATATCTTCGTTCAAGCAAATTAACCCTAGGCATGTCCTAATATTTGCAACCATTAGAAAATGTTAATAACACATGGTTAACAACGTGAACAACATATAAATCAAACCCAACGCTACCCGGAATCTATATTGTTACTTTTTCCATGGGTCCCACAACCCTAGTTGTGGGAAGTTAGCCACTCATGCTAGCAAAACAAAGTAAAGAAATAATAGTATTCATATGAGAAGAAAGAATTCTTACAATAGAAAATTATTACTTTACTTTGACCTTCGTAGAATCCAAGCACCAATGGTGAAAATCCCAAGGAAGAACAAAAAGATATGTTTTCTTCGTTCCTCTCGCCTCAAAGTTTCTCTCAAAAGAATATAATACGTTGCTAGTGTCGGATACTGAATAATAAAAATAACCCTAACATTGGGTATTTATATTAGTCCAGGAAAATAAAGTTCCAAAAATAAAATCAAAATCGCATTGTTGCTCTTGACGGCTTGGCTTGACGGTTCATCAAACCTGTGATGGGCCGTCGCTCCACCCGTCGCCATTATCCAGTGCATAATCTCCACTTTCTCTAACTTGGCGGCCATTCTGACGGTTCGTCAGGCTGTCAATGGACCGTCAATTAAACCGTCGCCACTATCCAGTGATTCAGTGCCATGCTGCCTCATCCTGACGGCTTGGCTGACGGTCAGTCACAGGTATGACGACCTGTCAAGTCAGCCGTCACCCATATCCAAATCCTCCTCTTGCTTTTGCCAGGCTTGGTGGCTCTCATGACGGTCAGTCACCTGTGTGACGACCCGTTAGGCCCTCCGTTATGCCTAACCAGTGTGACTTAGCTTGAGTATTGTTTCACTCCTTTTCCATCTTTGTCTCCATTTCCTGCAAATACAACATAAAAACATCAAAAACCACAAAGGTTTCTTAAAGACTTGCGAGTATTCTTAGTTAAAGGCGTCACATATGTCGTACAATTCCGGCACATCAACACCCTCAACTTAAAACGTTCGCTTGTCCTCAAGCAACATGACAACAAAAACAAAACTAACGACTCAACTACGACACTATAAAACATGTTTCTAGCAACCATGGCTAATCAATGATTCAAGAAATTCAAACCAAGCTCCCCTGGTACTACAAAAGTGTTCTGAAAAGCTAACTCGTTAGGATCCAAGGGTGTCAGTCCGATGCGAATGAGTGATCTACATATGCATGACCCGCTATCCCAACAATCAGAGAGTGCTATCGAAATCCCGATGCCCTCACTAAAAGGAAGTCCCACACACAGAGTTTCGGGACTAAGTAAGGCACTCACGCTCACAAATGATTTCAAACAATGCACATGCGATGTTGTAGGCTTGCCCTTACTATTCTATTTCCATTGTTCAGAAAGTTGCTCAGAATTACTATAGGACTTGTTACGGCTTGTAACGAGGCTTCGGGTGCAGGTAGGGTACATTTAGGGATTAGTGACTAAGCCCTCCTTGGAATCGCTGACCCACTATTTCCACTAAACTATCTTCATCCAACTTTATTCGCCTTTTATTCCCTTCTTTCTAGCTACGGATGCAGCCTTTTCATTTTGACAATTTCTTTTTCATTTATTTTTCTTTCTTTTTCTTTCTTTTTCCTTTTTGTCTAGGCACACACCCACATTTTTCCATTCTAACCACAACCAATCTTTTCCCTCCTATTTTTATTCTCATCAATTTCCCGCTACAGTAGCCATCCTCAACTTAAGCTGATTGCCTGAGTTGAGGTGCACGATGTCCAAGTAAGGACTAGGGCCAAAATAGGGATTCTAAGATTAAAAAGGGACGGTGATAGGGTATAGAAAGAACGGGGTCAATCAAGGCTCAAACAGGGATCAAAGGGATCATTAACATTTGGACGGTCTTTTGGGATAAGTGGACTACACACAAAAAGGGCTTGTGATCCTTTCCTAAGCAACTAGCTTCCAACTTCAACAAAATAGACCGGGAAAGTTCTAGATGCATGCACAGAGTAAGAATTTCAACAAAAGGCTCATACGCACTTCGCATTAGGAAACCATACCACTACCAATCATTGAAACAACAGTTCAGCCTAAACAAGATCATTCTTCGCACATGCATACAAAGACACTCAAGGATCCATAACAGTTAATTTTCCACACACAAGTACAAAAAGCAACTTTTTCGGAGGGGGGCTCCTTTTTATTTTAACCATTCACAGCCATGCTTGCTACAATAACATACAACAATAAAAGCAAAAACAACCTAAATATGTCGGTTCTACTAGATAGCACATCAAAGGAAAAGAAGCACGACAACAAAAATCTTCGGTGGTAATACCCCTACCCCCAACAAAAGAATCTAGCATTGTCCTCAATGCTCATCGAAGCAGATATACAAAACAAAGGAATAGGGGTACCTGTGAAGCCTAGGTTTCGGGATTTGGAATAGTGACGCCAGTTTCGGTCGACGTACTAAGCTCATCAATATCTGGAGTCTCTCCAGACTCCGGTACTGCACTGGATGATGCCCCACCTGCTTAGGCACGTACCCTCTCCTGTCACAGCTGCTCGTCTACCACTGACCGCTGCTTTGCAACCTCTAACTCGTCCTCCTCGGCTGATTTCTTTCTGTGCTTTCTCTTTTTTGACATCTTTACCCCACTTTCACCTGCTTGGGGTTCATTAATTCTCAGTGGCTGACCCATCAAATCCACTATCGTGGTTTCTTCTTCCAAGTCCACAAAATCTGAAGTCTCATCATAAGGCGTTTTTTCTTGCTTGAGGGCGGTGATTTCATCATTTACCTTCTTCAGTTCCACATCAATTCTTGCCAGGTCCGAGATGCTCATTTCATTTAGCCTTGCCTCCATCCGGGTTTCCATAGCATCGACCCATGCACGCAGCCCCTCAAATGGCCTCAGAGCCTTCCATATTTCTTCATCAATGGTGGGCTTGAACAAGTTCGTCCAAGTGGCAATTTGCTTATCCATCTCTTTTTGCTTCTGCACCATTTTAGCAAAATTTCGAGGGTTCATGTGATATTTCGGTGGTAGAGGAGGCCTTGCTGCAGTGCCAGAGCTTTTGACAGTAGCTCTAGTTGTTTGTGAAGTCTTCGGATCAAACACCGCAAGTGGAATCTCTGTTCCTGATGGAGTGTCGGTCGCCTCAGAGGTGGTTGTGGTTGGTTCCTCAAAAATCTGAGGCTTATGAATTCTCATGTCAAACTTAGTGTCATCCTTTGATTTGTCAATATTTTGCTTGGATGACGCTGTCACTTGATCATCAATACCATCCAATATCGGTACCTCTACACGCCTGCATAACTCAGTAACCAGACAAGGGAACGGCAAAGAAGAAGTGGTTTTCATGGCCCTGGTCCGCATCTCGTCTGCAATTATCATTCCGAAATTAATGACGTACCCGGCTATCAAACTTGCCACTAGGATGGCTCTTCCCTCATCTAGATTAGCATCTCCACCTGTAGGAAAGAGCATGTACCGCACAACAGCCCACCAGAACTTTGCTATGAAGATTAGTGATTGCTTCGATATCCGTCCCCTCTGTGCTAGCCAAGATGGTGAGCCATCAGTCAATGTCTGTGCTAACCACGGTCTTTGCGAGTATGTGTCGGCAATCTTCTCATGAAACTCCGGCATATCCAGTGGAGGAATGTATTCAGGGCCGAAGAGGACTCTGTTAATCGTCTCTCTGGAGATGTTTACTTGTTTACCCCGAACCGGAACCCTGTCCTGCCTTGGTGCTGATTTAACCCCTTTTCCTTTCTCGCATTTTCTCTCCAACAGTGCCAAATAGTTGGCATAGAATTCCAGGACTAGTTCTGGATAATAGAATCCCATAGGTGTGCTCATCAACTCAAGTTGGTACCTCTGAAACTGTGTCTGAAGAACTAGATATTCTGGTAGATCCATGGTAATGATTTGCACTTCCTCAGCTATCAGTCTTTTGTGGATCCTCGATTTTGTTTTGGTAAGACCGTCAAGATAGTGCTTTCAAGCACCCTCAAGTACCCACCGGATCGATTCTCTATCCATGGGTGCCCTCTCTGCAATTTTGGTGGACTCAGTACCACTTACATCTTCCGGACTGGAGCTGGAGCTACCACTTTCTTCAGATCCACTATCACTCCCCAGCCTACTGCTAGATGACCCACTCTCCTTCTCAGACTGGGAGACTTGGGTGTTTCTTCATTTGTATAGCCTAGTCTGGTAGCCCAGGGCTTCAATTGCTTCTTCTTCGCTACCTGATTCATCTACTAGAGTTCGAGTGGTAGCGGCTCTTTCTTTCCTCTTTTGAGCTTGACCGCGAGGTGGTTGTTGTTTGGGAGCCATAACCTGTACGGGAACAAGTTAGAACACATGAGAATGGGAAAACACCAAGCAAATGCCACTGTTTTGGAGTGACGGTTTGGGTGACGGTCAGTCACAGGGGTGACCAACCGTCACACCAGTCGTCACTCTTAGACAGTGAATTTGTTTATTGTTGACGGCTTGGCTGACGGTCAGTCACATGTGTGACGTCCCGTCATGCCAACCTTCAAACTGAGGCAGTGTACTTTTACTATAGCGGTTTGCTTGACGAGTTGTCACCAATGTGGTGGCTCATCGCGGCAACTGTCGCTGTTACACAGTGAATGTTTTACTCCCTTTGGGGCATTTCCTCGAACACTTGGTGTTCTATTAGTGGTTTTCCCATTCTTTGTGGGATTTGGTTTCACAATGTCACCTCCCATCATCTATTTAATCCCATGGGTTACTCAAGACTTCACCCATGTCAAATTTACAAATTCAACCAACAACAACCACACCTAACAATTTCACACCATCCATCCCCTCCTTGTTCTTCTTTTTATTTTCAAATAAGACCAACCAACAATTCAAGAAAGAAAAGGTTTAGCATCATACCTTGTGTTTGTGATTGTCAAAGAAGACTCTTTTTCTTTCTCTTGAATTACAAGAACAATGAACACTTAACTTTCTACTTTTACCCTTCGACTACGGTAGCCGACCTTTCATTTTGGAGTTTTAGGGAAAGAGATGTATGGAGAAGATGAGTGGGATTGATTTGGAAGAGCAAGGATTTTGGATTTGGCTTTGGAGGAGAGAAGATGAATGAGAGATGAGTGGGGTGAGGGAAGATGAAAGAAGGTGAAAGAACCGTTTCAATATTTGAAATGGGTTCCTTCATTTGGGTCGTTTGGGTCTTAAGGGGGTATTGGGTCGGGTCGGTCCCAAATTTAAAAGAAAAAAATACTTACCTGCGGTTGGTGGCTTGCGTGACGGCCCGTCAGAGGACTGGTGGTCCGTCGCTTGAACTGTCAGGCTTTGATAGTGACTCCCCTACTGTAGTGTTCATGTGGCGGCTTCCACCACATCTGTGATGGACCGTCACTCCAACCGTCACCACTAAACAGTGGAGACCAATATTTGGTTCACTTGTGACGGTTTGTGTGGCGGTCCATCACGCAATTGACGACCCACCAAGCGGGCCTGTCACCCCTAAACAGAATACAACTTTTATTTCCACCTTTTTGTACCTGCACAGTCAACGCACAAATTAACCAATTCTAAAAAAAAAATTATTCTAGAATCATAGTACAACAACAAATTATGGGTTGCCTCTCATACAACGCCTGATTTAACGTCGTGGCACGACGCGGGTATCTTGATTACTCAGACTTTATCAAGATACACCAGAGACAGGCTATTTACCTCCTCCGGGAGGCCCAGGTATTACTTCACCCTTTGCCCATTGGCTTTGAAAAACTCACCATCCTTATTTTCGAGTTCAACCACGCCGGATGGAAATACTTGGTGTACTTTGAATGGCCCGGACCATTTGGATTTGAGTTTTCCAGGAAATAATTTGAACCTAGAGTTGAACAACAATACCAAGTCCCCTACTTTGAACTCCCTTTTCTCAATTCTTCTGTCATAGTATAGCTTCATTCGTTCCTTGTAGAGAGCGGATCTCTCATATGCTCGCAATCGGAACTCATCCATCTCATTCAATTGTTCCAACCTTAGTTCTGATGCATCTTTCCAACTGAGATTTAACTTTTTGAGCGCCCAAAGGGCTTTGTGCTCAAGTTCCACGGGTAAGTGACACGCTTTACCAAAAACAAATTGGTAAGGAGACATACCTATTGGCGTTTTAAACGCTGTTCGGTACGCCCAGAGTGCGTCATCCAGCTTCCTTGCCCAATCTCGCTGGTTCACATTCACAGACTTTGCCAATATCTCTTTAATTTCACGATTTGACACTTCGACTTGCCCACTTGTTTGGGGGTGATACGGCGTGGCTACTTTGTGTTGCTTCACCCCATACTTTGCTAGAGCAGCTCGGAACACCTTATTGCAAAAATGTGACCCTCCATCACTTATGATCGTGCGAGGGGTGCCAAACCGAGCAAAGATGTTTCTTTTTAGAAAAGCCACCACACTCTTCCCTTCGTTATCGGCCAAAGCAGCCGCCTCTACCCACTTTGAAACATAATCAACCGCTACTAAGATGTAACAGTTCCCATAAGAACTGTCAAAAGGGCCCATGAAATCTATCCCCCATACGTCGAACAACTCAACCTCCAGAATACTGGACATTGGCAACTCTTGTCGACGAGAGCTTGCTCCTCTTCGTTGGCATTGATCACAGAATTTGGAAAATTCATACGAATCTTTCTGAATTATTGGCCAATAATAACCACACTGTAAGATTTTTTGGGCAGTTCGATTACCCGCATGATGCCCTCCAACTGGGGACGAATGACAAGCTTGCAAGATGCTTGTAATTTCCACTTCTGGTACACATCTCCTTACTATGTTGTCAGCACACAACCGGAATAAATACGGCTCATCCCAAAAAAACTTACTTGCATCATGGAGGAATTTCTTCCTCTGTCAGAAGTTTAAATCTTCCGGCATCATGTCACTCACCATATAATTTGCGAAATCGGCATACCAAGGCACCATATCAAGTTACGCAGCCAACACATGCTCATCCAGAAATGCATCATCAATCTCCGGTTCATCTACAACTTTCTCTTCACTCTCAAGTCTGGACAGATAATCCGCCACTTGGTTTTCACAACCTTTCCGATCTTTGACTTCAAAGTCAAATTCTTGCAAAAATAACACCCATCAGATTAGTCGAGGCTTTGCATCCTTCTTGGTCATTAAATACCCCAAGGCCGCATGATCTATGTGCACCACCACTTTTGTACCAAGTAAGTACGCTCTGAATTTCTCAAAAGTGTATACAACAGCTAATAGCTCCTGTTCTATCACCGTGTAGTTCTTTTGCGCCCCATTCAATGCCTTACTAGCATAATAAATTGGGTGAAAAAAATTGTCTCATATCTGTCCTAGAACAGCTCCAAGTGCAACATCACTTGCATCGCACATTACCTCGAACGGTTTGGACAAATCCAGGGCAATTATAATAGGAGCAGCCACTAACTTTTCTTTCAGGCACTCAAACGCCTTCAAACACTCAGCATCAAATACAAACTTAGTCTCTTTTTCAAGCAACCTGCACAAAGGGTTAGCAATCTTAGAGAAATCTTTAATGAATCTTCGGTAGAATCTGGCATGACCAAGAAAGCTCCTCACACCCTTTACTGAGATGGGTGGAGGTAGTTTCTCGATGACTTCTATTTTGGCTCTATCCACCTCTAGACCTCTCACAGATATCTTGTGTCCCAATACAATGCCTTCCTTCACCATGAAATGGCATTTCTCCTAATTTAGCACGAGGTTTGACTCTTCACACCTTTGCAATGCTTGACCCAGATTAGTCAAGAAATCTTCAAATGCATCACCCACAACAGAGAAGTCATCCATGAAGACTTCCAATGTGTTCTCCACCATATCAGAAAAGATATACATCATGCATCTTTGGAATATTGCAGGAGCATTGCAAAGACCAAAGGGCATGCGTCTAAAAGCAAACGTACCGTAGGGTCAGGTGAAAGTGGTTTTCTCCTGATCTTTCGGGGTGATAGATATTTGGTTGTACCCTGAATATCCATCCAAAAAGCAATACCAACCCCTGTCAGCTAATCTATCCAGCATCTGATCCATAAATGACATGGGGAAATGATCACGGAGAGTCCAGGAGTTGAGCTTCCGGTAATCCATACAGACTCGCCACCCCGTGATAGGTGTTAATGGAATCAGCTCATTGTTTTCATTAGCTACCACAGTCATCCCTCCTTTCGTAGGAACACATTACACAGGGCTCACCCATTTGCTATCAGAAATTGGGTAGACCACTCCAGCATCGAGCCATTTGATGATTTCTTTCTTCACCACCTCTTGCATTGGCGGATTCAGTCTCCGCTGGTGCTCAGTGGTGGAAGTGCAATCTTCTTCTAACTGTATCTTGTGAGTACAAATACCTGGAAGGATGCCAACAATATCCGCAATGGTCCAGCTAATTGCTCTCTTGTGTCTCCTCAGTATGGACAGTAAAGCTTTAACTTGTGTTTCCACAAGGTCTGCCGCAATGATCACAGGTAAGGTATCTTTATCACCTAAAAATGCATACCTCAGATGACCTGGCAACTCTTTCAACTCTAACATCGACGCCTCCTCAATAGAAGGCTTTGCAGGACGGGTCGGCCTGTTCTTCAAGTCAAGATCTAATTTCTTTGGAGCGTAAAAATGTGACCCCATTCCAACCAGAGCATTTACAATTTCTTCATAATCTTCGATGTCGTCATCATCGCAGTTCATCATAACTGCTGCCAATGTCTAGATAGCAAATCTCTCTTCAACTGAAACAATCACATCAGATTTGGCAACAACATCAATAACCGAGATAACATTCATGTCCCTCGATTGCTTCATTGACTTACACACATTAAACTTCACTATTTCATTGTTCAACCTGAAAGTCAACTCGTTGCTCTCCATATCTACTAATACTCTTCCGGTTGCCAAGAAGGGTCATCCCAAAATAATAGGGACTTCAAAGTCCACTTCGCAGTCTAAAATCACGAAGTCTGCCGGAAAGATGAACTTTCCCACCTTTACAAGCACATCATACAAAATACCCACCGGTCATTTAACCGATCTATCAGCCATCAACAATCTCATAGTCATCGGTTTGGGGGCTCCTAAGCCCAACTACCGGTAGATAGCCAATGGCATCAAGTTTATGCTACCCCCCAAGTCACAAAGAGCTTTTGCAAAATTAAACTCCCCGATAGTGCAAGGAATAGTGAACACACCCGGGTCTTCTTTCTTTTGGAATAGCGACCTTGATGAAATGGTGCTACAATGGTGGAGGTTGTCTTCTGGTTCAAAACTTACCGACCTCTTCTTTGTGATCAAGTCCTTCATGAACTTGGCATAACTGGGCATTTGTTCAAGCGCATCTACCAGAGGGATATTCACAGAGATTTTCTTGAGCATGGTGATAAACTTATGGAATTTCCCGTCTTACACCTTATTTTTGATCCTATGAGGGAAAGAAGGAGGAGGCTTTGGCATTTGTTTTGGAAGTTTTTTGACTTCCTTGCTCTTCTCCGTGAACAATTTAGAATCATCCTCTACCAAAGTGGGTTTTCCAACATGAACACCCATACCCTCATCACTTACTTTTTGATCATCAATGAGCTCATCTTCGTCAATAACATCATCTTTCTACTTTTGAATTATCGGATGTGATTCCGGTAATGTCTTACCGCTTCTTGTGGTGATCACCATACAATTCCCGTCGTTCCTCGGGTTTTGAATGGTGTCACTCGGCAATGTACCAGATTTCCTTTGATTCAGAGACGCCGAGATTTGACTCATTTGTTGCTCTAACTTCTTGATTGAGGTGGAATGAGAATCCACCAACTGACTCATTGAAGATAAATTATATTTCATTTTCTTAACTCCGGAGTCAATAGATTCCACCTTCAACAACATCTTCGCCATCATATTCTCCAATTTGGACGTCCCTGTCTCATTGCTAGCTCTTTCCCGATTACCAGGTGGTACGTACAACCCACCTCTATCGGTTTTATTCTTTCAGTTCCCCTGATCACGATCTCTGTAGCCAGCTTTTTCATAGTAGTTGTCCTTCTGATAGTTCTGACCTTGGTTCCCCTGGCCATTGGCCTGGAAACCCCCCAAATAATTAGCCTCCTCATCAGATTCACACTCTGCTGCTCTACCTTGGGAACCCACAACTTTCACTTTCTCCATACCTCCTGCCAGCAAATGTTTTGTCAGTAGGTCCATTTGCGTTTTCATATGGGCCATATCTTGGTCCCGCTCTTCCTCTTTCCTGCTCTGTTCCGCTGGCATGTCGACTGCATAAGTGCTAGCAGCTACCTCTGTATCCCGTGTATGCCAGGACCTGTTGGTTTTAGTGAGCCGGTCCAAAATAATTGTGGCATCGATAAAGGTAAGACCCATAAATGCTCCACCTGCTGCATTATCCAGTGTCGTCTTGGTAGCCGAATTCAGTGCCCTGTAGAATGTCTGCTTCAAAAAATTGTCGGTCAACTGATGGTTTGGGCATTGTGTCAGCTTTTTCTTGAACTGCAACCAGGTCTCATGTAAGGCCTCATGAGGTTGTTGCCTGAAATTGCTGATTTCGTCCCTCAACTGTATCATCCTAGAGGGAGGAAAGAACATTTCTAGTAAATCTCCTTTCAACTCTCCCCAGGTTGTTATAGAATCAGGAGTTAGCTCAGTCAACCACATTGCTGCTTTATTCGACAGAGACAGCGGGAACAACCTTAGCCTGATGGCCGTCTGATTCACTCCCAACAATTCAAATGACTTGCAGATGCTCACAAAATTCATCAGGTGCCTGTTGGGGTCATCACCAGCCACACCACGAAACAACCCTCTCAAATTCAACAGCTGAATCATTGTGCTAGTAATGTTGAACTTGGCCCCGGGAGCTAGCGGAGGAAGAAAAATGGCTCCCATAGCACCAACTCCATCCAAGTCGATATCCTCATCATCATCCAAAGCATAATGCCTTGGTTGTTGTCGACCTCTACCTCGTTGTTGTGGCCTCTGATCGGCTGGAGCATTATTGTTAACAACATCTGTCGGTATTCCCTCACCCACTAAAGTCTCATCATCCAACCCAACATCATCCTCAATATCATCCGCATTCAAATTTTGTTGGGCTCGCTGAGCTGCAGCGAGTCTCGCTGCCTCTTGTTGTTGTGCATTCATGGTTTGCCTTAACGTTCTAGAAAGCTCAGGATCGTAACGTAATGTTGGTTCACCCGAGCGCTGGGTACTTGGCATGCACAACTATGTACCCTGTAAAAATAAAACAAAAACAACAAATAAAAGTAAGTCAGGAAAATATGACTAAGAGTCAACCAAACACACCGGACTTAATGAACGACCGTATTTCCTGGCAACGGCGCCAAAATTTGATACGCCCAAATTATACTTCATTTAAGAAGCGCAAGCAGTCGTTTCAAATATAGAACCCAACAAAGGTTGGGGTCGATCCCACAGGGAATAAGGTGCAAATTAAGTCGTTAGTAATTTAGTTGACTAGTAATCAATAGTTTCCGGTAATGGGGGGTTTGTAATTATCAAATTTCAAACAATTTAGATAACAAACAACGAATTTCCAAGAGTTTAAAAGCAATATGAGAAGTGAACTAGAGAAGTGTTCACCATGGCGTCGTACCAATGTCGATTTAAAGCTTAGTCGGGTTCTTTCCATATGTCTATCACGATGTAATTGAATTCATGTTATCATCTAAGCGTCTCTCAACCAAATAGACGAATTTCCTTTCCAATTCTCTCGAACTTGAAAAGGTAAAATTTCTCATTTCAATCCAAAACATCAAGTAGATCAATCTTGCTAAAGCATTAATCATAAGACGAGAGTTAAAAGTCTCAAATCCTTGTTGTTAGTCAAATTTACCCGGTTTTAATCTCTTAGTTGAAGCAAATTAACCCTAGGCATGTCCTAATGTTTGCAACTATTAGAAAACTTTAATAACACATGATTAACAACGTGAACAACATATAAATCAAACCCAATGCTACCCAGAATCTATATTGTTACTTTTGCCATAGGTCCCACAACCCTAGTTATGGGAAGTTAGCCACTCATGCTAGCAAAATGAAGTAAAGAAATAATAGTATTCATATGAGAAGAAAGAATTCTTACAATAGAAAATTATTACTTTACTTTGACCTTCGTAGAATACAAGCACCAATGGTGAAAATCCAAGGAAGAAGAAAAAGATATTGTTTTCTTCTTTCCTCTCGCCTCAAAGTTGCTCTCAAAAGTATATAATATGTCTCTAGTGTTGGATGCTGAATAATAAAAATAACCCTAACACTGGGTATTTATATTAGTCCAAGAAAATAAAGTTCCAAAAATAAAATCGGAATCGCGCTGTTACTCTTGACGGCTTGGCTTGACGGTTCGGCAAACCTGTGATGGGCCATCGCTCCACCCGTCACCACTATCCAGTGCATAATCTCCATTTTCTCTAACTTGGCGGCCATCCTGACGGTTCGTCAGGCTGTCGACGGACCGTCACTTAAACCGTCGCCACTATCCAGTGATTCAGTGCCATGTTGCCTCATCCTGACGGCTTGGCTGACGGTCAATCACAGGTGTGATGACCCGTCAAGTCAGCCGTCACCCATATCCAGAGCCTCCTATTGCTGCTGCCAAGCTTGGTGGCTCTCCTGACGGTCAATCACATGTGTGACGACCCGTTAGGCCCTCCGTCATGCCTAACCAGTGTGACTTAGCTTGAGTATTTTTTCACTCCTTTTCCATCTTTGTCTCCATTTCCTGCAAATACAACATAAAAATATCAAAAACCACAAAGGTTGCTTAAAAACTTGCGAGTATTCTTAGTTAATGGCGTCAAATGTGTCGTAGAATCCCGGCACATCACAGCCTAGGAGGGTTTTTGAAATAGCTCTCGTCTATTTTTGGGGTTGAAGGGAAGAGAATGAAATTAAAAACCCATTTTTGGGTTTTCTGGTCCCGTTGCTTCGCTATAGCAATCCCCGCCCCGCTATAGCGGTCCTACTATAGCGGATGGCTTCCGTTATGGCGGTCTTAAGTAGCATTGACCGCCTTGACCACCGCTATAGCGATATTTAACACCGCTATAGTGGAGGTCGCTATGGAAGACCATTACTCTCATCATGGACAGAATGTCTGGAAATCTCCTAGATTTGGCCATTTTACAACACACTTTCTTCTCCCGATGACCCAAAATAACCCTTTCACGTCAAATGCGATTCCGGGAGTTCTATTTACCCAAATTTGATTCTGAGAAGTCTCTTGGACTCCTTTATGTCTTAGCTACAAGGAAAACTAGCTCGATCCAAGACATCTAACCCAATCCTTACCCAGATTATCCTAGATCCTGCCTCGCTCCAAAACCGGTCGAGATTAGCCTAGCCCAAAATTTTCAACTCCCAAACCCGGAAGTTTTCTAACCCAAAACTTGGCACGAATGGCTTACCCGTAACAATGAACCCGGTCATTACAACAGCTACTAATTTACCCATCGTTCATCCCCGAACGATCTCTATGGTGGAGCGAAAGAACAAGCCCGTCCCTCAATCTTAATGCTCTACCATGATAGCATAAATATAACCTTACATAACCACTGAAAACCTTCCAATCCCTTGGTATACCCAACTCAGCCAAAAATTTAACTCACTTCAGCTCTATCAAGGAATTCCTTCCTTCGAGCTACACAAGGCAACTAGATTACACCTCCCTGAATGCCCAAGAAATCTGGGGCCTCACTGAAACACCGGAGCCAAAGAAACTCAACGAACGAACAACACAGTTTTTCCCTGCTAAGGGGACTAGATCCCACCATGGCGATCCCTTTCCCACTATACCCGAAGTTCTACTAGCCCAAACTTCATTCTGGAAACTTCCTACGGGGTACTATGCCCCTCACATATCATCCTGTCACCTTACTCTTATCAATAATATGCCCTGAGACACCACGTATCTCTAGACCACGCAACAATGAGGATTTCATTGGGCTCACCCTACCTTGAGATTTTCATCAACTCTCGTCTTAGGAGGGGGATTTTCTACCAGGGAGCTTACACCCTAACCAATGCTATGGCGAGAACACGCTCACTACATAAGGAGAAGTAACACTGGATATTATCATGGTCGCAAGAGACACAATAATGTTAAAGAAACCCATTTAATAACCCCGCTCCTTCAATTGACCCTACCACTAAGGGTCATCAACACTAAACTAGTCAATAATCGCCTCATCACATAGCCTATGAGTAGTGTCCAACACTACTCGATCAATTACGGGTCATATTGCCAGACTCCACATAGATGACTATTCCCACTATTGGTCAGTCATAGTTTTTACCAATCCCCTGGGCTACCATATCTACCCTCCCTTTCCTTTGGTCGCGCACTGATGCTAAGTATTCAGGCAAATTACCTTATTGCATGCTATATAAATTCTATAGTCAATTTCAGCGCTTCACATGGCAGCCTGTAATGCAACCGTTGCCTTTAGATTCCCCGGGAATGAATGAAAACAGGGAAAAACATGGGTGAGGCTTCTGCCTCGCTGACCTCCACTATAACGGTTGGTCATTCCGCGATAGCGGTTTTTCTATAGCGGATATTTCACCGCTATAGCGGTCCCGATGGTAACAGCCCAGAAACTTGAAATTTTTAGTAAGTGTATCCCTTTCCCTTTCCAGTTACCTTTGTTTAGTCCTGTAAACCCCGCCATGGTCTTAAACCACCCTTAAGACCATTCCCGGCATCAAACGCATCACAATTCAGCATAAAATACTACCAATCACAAAGATTTAACACTAGACAATTGTTCCCAATAATATCTTCCTGCCATTACACACTAATGACTCCCTTGTTCCCATGGTTCCCAACCAAGTCCCGACTGTCCTGAAATCGAAGCTTCCATATAGTTACAGTTTCTAATCCCTTATCATCTTAACCAATGATAAGCCCTTTTTCAAAATGCAGCACCATTTTTAAATCAAGACTCTTAGCAGCTTATCACAACCTAAGGTACACAGATTTTTCAACTTAATGACCCTCTGCAGACTCAACATGCACGACATACAATAATTCACACACATTTCAAGCAAGTCACACGAGAGTTGTACACGTAACATTGCAACTTAAAGTTACAACCAAATCAAGTCATAACCAAATCAAGTCACAAAATTTACTCTCTATTCGTCCCATGGATGACCATTAGTCGATCATCCATGTCTTACCATAACTCTCGTTATTAAACAATAATAGCCCTTGTCCTTAATACTTATTCACATACCAACCACTTGAAACCTGAGTTCCCACAAGTGTATATACCCTTTTTCCCTTATCATTTTTACCAATGATAAGACCCTACCCAACATTTAGCATACAATTTTCCACTTGAGTTACAAAACAAGAATTTCTTCAATCAGTAAGACATAACCAGTTAAGACTCTTTATTAACTACAAATTTCAAGGCAACTCAGCAATGACGCACCACAAAATTGCAGTCATTCAAACAATGCAATACATACAATCACGAGTCTCAAGCTCTGACATTCAATCAAACAAGTTTCATCACCTTTCATTTGCTTCATGGATGACCGTTAGCTGATTCATCCATCCTTTATATAGCCTCCAAGGCCAGATACCAATTGGAACCTTCCCGGTTCCAATTTTCCTTGCTTATCTTACTGCAACCGGAGTCCAATGACATCCCTACTTTGTTGAGATACCAATTGGAATCGAGAGATACCAATTGGACTCAACTCATATAAGCGAGTGAAAGAACTGCATGAAAAGGAATGAAAGAAGAGAGATGCTTCCTAGAATGCTTCATAGCTTCCCTAGGATCAGATATGGACGTCTACACACCAATCCGCAGGACTCTATTTGATATTTTGCTCTTGTACTGGGAGACCAGTAACCTGGGATCTGATACCATTTATCACGACATAACTACTGGGTCGTGCGGGCACCTACTCTAATCCACCTAGATAGGAGAACCCTTACCACCCGAACCAACAGGCAATGCAGAAAAGAAAATAAACCATTAAATAAGTCCCTTAAATACATAAGAAATCCTTTTTACAACTAGTTTAGAAAAATAAATGACTTAAAGAATTTACGAAAAACATTTACAATATAAAACAACCTCCCCAGAACCTATTCTAAGCCGGTACAAGAGCTTCTACAAGATGAGCTTATAACATAGAATGGACACAACTTCCACCATAGAAGGAAGTAGGAGCTGCTGGAAGATCACCGCAAATCCTGAACCTGTGAAAAATCACCAATCCTGCAACCAGACTATACCAAAAGGGTATAGCAAGAGTAAAGTCAGTACAAACACACGTACTGGTAGGCATCATCGGTCAACCCGAATCCATTCCTACCATCATATAAGAAAAGTAGGGAAAACATGAAATAAACATTATAGCTCCCTCCTTCACCTTTACCTTGACCCTGATATCTAGGACTTCTCAAGTCACCTTGTCACCTAGACTTCCCAAGTTACCTTTAACCTTACCAATAACAATGTCCATACCTGGACTACCCTTCCCTTACCCAAGTCACCCCTTGACTAGATATTCAGACTTAACCCGGATAACTGCCCAACCAAACCACTTATACCCGTAGTATTACTAACCAATGTCCGGCCCTTTTAGGACCTCTCGGACAACTTCCCATCCTGATTATAATAACCAACCACTACAACCCTAGACTTTTTGTCGTACTCCCAATTGACCAATCACATGGAAATCACCTAGCAACCATTGACACATGCAATGACAACAACAGAGTTATATCTAAATCCCTTTCGAATCCCGAAACCCGGACCCTCCAAGGATCCTCTAACCACCCCTAAGTGTTCAACAGGCTACCTGGTCTACCCCAAGACCAACTATTAATTACCATCATAGCCCAGTATACACCAAGACCAACTAATAACATGACATAACAACAAGGCCTACACCAAGACAAAACTCATAACATGATATAACAATTTGGCTTACACCAAGACCGACTAATAATATGATATAACAACCCGGCCTACACCAAGACCAAAAGTAATATAATATAATAACCCGGCCTACACCAAGACCAAACTCATAACATGATATAACAATCTGGCCTACACCAAGACCGACTAATAACATGACATAACAACCCGGCCTACACCAAGACCAAAAGTAATATAATATAATAACCCGGCCTACACCAAGACCAAACTCATAACATGATATAACAATCCGTCCTACACCAAGACCGACTAATAACATGACATAACAACCCGGCCTACACCAATACCAAACTCATAACATGATATAACAATCTAGCCTACACCAAGACCAACTAATAACATGACATAACAACCCGGTCTACACCCATACCAAAGTCAACAAACATATCAGGATTCCTGGTCACTCAAGGACCACCTTGAATATCACAAATTAATAAAGACAGCTCGGTCCACTCACGGAACCGATAATAATCAATGAAATGCAATAATATCAATGCAATATAACAGTACCAATGTGATGATGCAGTAAAGTAAACCCGTACCAGGCATGGTACCCGAGCCAACCAAATAGTAACCTGTACCAGGTGTGGTACCCGAGCCAACCGAATGTCAATAATCCATATTCAAATGCATGACCAAACTACTTGTAAACCAATAAGCAAATACTGTTCAAAACACAGACTGTAAAGCAGGAACCTTAGACATTCTACACAACTTCCCTAAGCAAAATAATTCATAAAATCACTTAGATATGAGTACAAGAATATATAATATTCACAGAAATTGTAAGCCATCACCTACCCCCTATTCCGGATATATAATTGAACCTTGATATTCGTCTGAAGACTAAACACACTCACCTTGTTTACACATAATGAACGGTTTTCCCCTTTTTAACATAATTCAACCACCTCATTAATCCGGGACATACATAGATAACAACAATACGAGTTTTCACCCTTAGCCCTTAGCAACAATGATTTCTTAACATGCCTTTCGCATTCTCAAAACCTCACCTGGAGTTTCCCATTTCATCCCCACCTAGTTGTCCTTGTAATTCCCGGTTCCCCGAACCTTCCCGACATCCCAGTCACTAAGTCTATCATTTTTAGCATACCAAAAGAACATAAACAGCCCCAAACAATTAACAATAACCCACAACTCAAATTCAACCAATGCCTAGCACATACATAACCAAACCCAAATCCTCCAGACTCCGTTCCCAGAGGCCTAAAACATGGATTCTTCGTTTCACTATACAAAAGTACAGAAAATAAATAAGTCTAACTACTCATGAAAACCTAGCCTACCTGGATGCCAAGCAGCTGCAACTGTGCATTTCTGGCTCCATAGAGGCATTCCTGGCAGTTCTGTAGGCCCGAATCCATGGTTTCGCGTCGCTTTTATTGGAATTTCTCCTCCCCATGGCTCCTAAGCCTATGAGAAGCCTAGGATGGTTTTTGGAATAGCTCTCGTCTATTTTTGGTGCTGAAGGGAAGAGAATGAAATTAAAAACCCATTTCTAGGTTTTCTGGTCCCGTCGCTCCTCTATAGTGGTCCTCGCTCTGCTATAGCAGTCTTGCTATAGCGAACGGCTTCCGCTATGGCGGTCTCAAGCGGCGTTGACCGCCTTAACCACCACTATAGCGGTATTTTCCACCGCTATAGTGGAGGTCTCTATAGCGGACCATTGCGCTCGTCACAGACATAATATCCAAAAATCTCCCAGATTTGGCCATTTTACAACACACTTGCTTCCCCCGATGATCCAAAATAACTCTTTCACGTCAAATGCGATTCTGGGAGTTCTATTTACCCAAATTCGATTCCGAGAAGTCCCCTGGACTCCTTTATGTCTTAGTTACAAGGAAAACTAGCTCGAGCCAAGACATATAACCCAATCCTTACCTAGATTATCCTAGACCCTGCCTCACTCCAAAACCATTTGAGACTAGCCTAGCCCAGAATTTTCAACACCCAAACCCAGAAGTTTTCTAACCCAAAACTTGGCACGAATGGTTTACCCGTAACGATGAACCCAATCGTTATACTGCTTTTAGGGCTACATTTCAAAAGGTGGTAGATGCTTCCAAGGATGTTGAGATGATTCAGCATGAGGGAATTGAGCAACGCGAGGGAAAGAGGGCTCGTTATTCAGGTGATTATGGTTGTGCTCCACCTAAGAGCCGAGGCTACTTAGGGAGGGGTTACCAACCTCAGTTGAGAAGACCCATTCATGCCTCTATGCCAGTGTCGGAGGTTGATTATGTGGGGCATAGTACTTCCAGTTCGATACAGACCTCACAGGGCTCATCTTCTAGACCTTCAGGTCATGGAGGGCATTCCGATCATTCAGGTTCCTCTCATCAGTCTATGCATCGTAGGGGTTGTTTTGAGTGTGGTGACATGAGACATTTTGTGAGGGATTTCCCTAGGACCATACATGGTGGATCGCATCAGGGTTCTCAGGCTTTGACTTCTAGGACTCCACAACTTCTGACTCGTAGAGGTGTATAGAGTGGCAGAGGTGTCTCTCATTCAGGCAGGGGTGGTTCTAATTCAGGTAGAGGTGGTGCTGATTCTGGATGAGGTGATGGCCGTGGAGGTTCACAGTCTGATAGCGGTTGTGCTTAGTGTTATATTTTTTTGGGTAGGCCAGATCCAGAGGCTTCAGATGCTGTTGTTTTATCGCATTTTTCAACTTTTGAGAAGAAAATGCAACTTTATATTTTGAAACGGTTTATGACTTGTATTAAATTCAAAAACTTAAAGAAATTTCTCAAATTTAATTAAAACAGAGTCGCCAATTAATTAATTAAGGAAAATTAGGAAAACCTTTGAAAACATTCGAAAGATTTCAAACAGATAAAAATCTTTCAAATTTAAAAAATCCAGGTAAGAAGTTTACATTAACATTTCGAGAAGGGTTTTAAGGCACTCAAAATGTCCGCTAACATGTGGTTATCCGATTGATTTCGAAAACTCTTATTATCACTAACTTTGAAAGAGGGGATTTTAGGAAAAGAGTCATTTTCTTGATCGTAGAAAACATAGACAGAGTTTGCAAGTAGAGCTTAATAAAATATGTGAGAATTTTGAAGGTAAATTTTTAATAAGGAAATAACTTGCAATAAAACTCATGGTGTTTCACGTAGAAAAAATGGACTAAGTTAAATAAATAGTTAAAGTTTTTCAAAGAGTCCAAATTATACAAATAGTCCTATCTAAGCAATTCATCAATAAACCATATAATTAAAACATGCTCTAAATCTAGTTTGTAGACTCTCTTTAGGCCCACCGATGTTTCTCTTGGACTTTGGTCCAGTTTTTTATGTTTCTAGCCCATTGGGGCTGTTATCCGCTACTTGGCCTTTCCTGTCTATTTGCTTCTGTGTGTGGCGCTTTGGGCCACACTTTCTTAGACTTTTACCCCTTTTAGGGGCTTGAGGCTTCAGACTTTAATGTGGTTGGGCCACTTCGGCCTATCTTAGAAATGCAAGGTAAGAATCCATTTGAACTCGGGGAGGATCATGCCAAAAAAATAGAAAAAATGATTAGCATGGATTTGTGTAACAGCAAATAAAACTAATTTCAAATGAAATTATCGAACTCACATGGTCAAGTTACCTTTCATGCAAACCAGAAAAGATACTACTGCCTTATTCATAATTGAGAATTTACTAACTTATCAAATATAGATCCATGTATTACAGCTTTGCCCAAATCATAAAAAAACACATACCATGTTCAGATAATTGTACATGAATCAGTAAATGAGGTACGAATTTACACACATACACACATCGAACCCTTTCCATGACACAAAATTGATCAAAACATTATGCTAGTTTGGTCACAGACTATACGAATTTTATTGGTGCTATTTTGTACTCGATTTGAACATAACAACTGTCAATATGATGTGCACGAATCGCTTACCATACCCCTGGAAAGCTTTAAATAAGGATATTAGGAAAACAAAAGAAGGAAGGGATTTCTGTTCAGAAGAGACAATGTTGGACAGTTTTAAAGTAATGGAAACATGAATATTATAACATTGATACTCAACCAAAACACATGCTCATTTTGATTTACAACAACACTTCTACAATGAAAAAAGAAAACAACTTATTTTACAGGGAAAAGAGGACCAAGAATCGGGTTCTTGTCGATATTAGTTCATAAAAAAAAATCATAGCAAAGAGAAAGAATGAACAAGGGAACAAGTTACTGCAAAGAGAGGCCAAATTATGTCTTTGAAGTATATGCTACACACAATTTAGATGGCTACTTATTTGCGTAGGAGATAGATCAAAAGGATCAATTTTCTTTTACCACATGCTCGGGAAAAATTCCAGTTAAATCAGACTTCATGTCATGAGGTTAAAAGATAAACATACTGTTATTGTCACACAACAACCACACATAATTTTGATGAAAAGAGATAGTATCACTGATGAACGAGAACTCAAAGGGGAAAAAGAGTTTAAAACTTTTGAGAATTACATTCACCTTGGATCTAACATTCCAAAAAGCAAACCCAACAATCAAGACAAGATTATTGACACACACAGAATTCTGAAGAAACAACCATACATTGCATATCTCTAAATTATTCAATCGCTAAGCTTGAAGAAAATACCACGATTTGAAGAAGATAAGGGGACGTCGGGGCCTAAGATCATCTAGGAAGAACCAAACTAGTTGGTTCAAAGTCCTTCTCTAAGCTCGATTAGTCCCAACATCAACCTTTTTCTCTCAAGCAGGATCAAACCACACAAGGGGGGAAAGGTTTCAAACTTTGGCCAAACAATAATACAAATAGTAATGACCCATCCCTTTAACACGACAAGCCAATTTGAGAAGAGCTAAAAAGGCAATCTCAAAGATCAAGCTTTCTTTTCCCAAATAAATCTTTACTTAGTATCATGAATTAAGAAGACTTGATTAAGAAAATTTCTATTCTACACATATACATATCACCACCTTCACAAGAAAAACATAATCGACAACTACACATAACAAGCTACCTATATTAACCAGTGACAATGATGTTCTCGTGTAACATGTCTAACAGACATTAAAATGGGAAGAACAGAGGCAGATAAAATGAAAACTTCAAGAAGAACTTCTGAGTTTTGAAATGACTGCACATAAACGGATCCTTAAACCCTCATTCATACTCACAATCAACACATATGTTCAAATAAGACCAGCCTAAAACCAACAGATTATCTCTAAAGAACGAAAAAAATGACAAATTTACATCGTGCTAAAAGAAAGAGAGAAGGGAAAGGAGAGGGAAAAAGAGTATTACCTTTCTTTGAGCAATGAACTGAGACAACGGGCTTCGTCAAAAAATCTTTTACCACCGCCGGAATCTTAACTAACCTGGTTGGAACTCAAATTCGTTGTGTTTTTCGCTCTAAAATTCCTGGTTACGTGAGATTGAAGGAATGCTCCTCCAGAATCCCCAAATTTTCCCCCAGAAATTCCCACTACTCACCTCAATGTAAGAGGGGTTTTTATAGTGGAAAATCGGGTGAAATGGGGGGAAAACAAGAGGGGTTTTAGTGGAATTTTGTTGAGGAATTTGAAATCCTCTTTGGATAAACTTTCACAGCAAAGCAACTGTACCAATTGTACTAATTTCTAGCTGATTATACGTAGGGGGTGACACCTCACAACCTCTATAAGCTTCTGGAAAAAGCCAACGCGATTTAGATGGAAGAATGGATGAAAATTGGGAATTTTAACGGGGTTGGGGCGTTTGCTTGTTGGCGTTGCTGCTTGTTTTGGAACTGGAGTTAACGTTGTTAGGGTTTGAGAGAGAGAGGATATGGAAAAGATGAAGGACGGGTAGATGGTGAGTTGTTGTGTATGAGGCACATTGCCCTCATACACTGCATCCTTTCTGGGAAATAGAGAGGGTGTGAGGGCACGCGTGAGGTGAATTCGGAGAGAATATAGGTGGTGAGTATATGTGAGGTGCATATATGTGTAAGGTGTAGTGTATATGCTGATGGGAGATAAGGATTGGGCCGGGTAAAGAGAGTTCGAAAGTGGGCTTGAGGGAGTGAAGGCTTTGGGCCAGCGGGTAAATAGACCAAAGGGTCGTTGGTTGAAGGTGTGTAAGGGAAAAGATATGGGGAAATAGAGTTGGGATAAGGGTGATTAAGTTTTGCAAAATGTGGCCACTCTTAAGTTTAAAGGGTGGCCAAATTGATAAGAATTAGGAAACAATCGACTATAATTTGAATGCTTTTAAAGGGATAGGCTAGAATTGAAATAAGAACGAATCAATTAAAATCAATCTCGAGCTTTAATTAATTTAAACAATTCAAAATAATCATTGCTTTCAACACAGAATTTACTTCTTTAATAACTACAAAATTAATTTATTCAATTAGTCTCTCATTTGAATTAATTTAGAGGAAAATCAAACGTTTAATCTTTTAAAAGGATTTTCTTATGAAATAAACTTTAAAATAGTTCTTTAAGTAAACTTATATAAATTCCACATAATTAAACATGAAAGATATAAATTATTACTCAGAACTATTATAAAGCTTATTTGAAAAATATTTTATCACTTTTTTCAAAACAATTATTCTGAAAATTGTTTAGAATTCAAAAGGTTCAAGATTAATTCGTAATGTGGAGGGTAAAAATTGGGTGTCAACAGTTGCCCCTCCCTTTGGGTAGGGTGAGTGTAATGAACCCTGGGCAAAAGGAATTGACGTTCTCAATTTTATCCGACCACAGATTCATCTTCGGGAAGCGGTTGGTTTTAGCATGAATTTTAAGGAGTTATGTCCGAACTCTAGCATCGAGTTTCCTACCTATCTCAGGTTACGTGAGAACTCAAGCCACTTGTAGTTCAAGACGCTTGATTTTACGTACGATTTTCAAGGAATTCCAAACTATCCCGGTTTCAAAGTTCAGATAGACCGGAAAGTTGGGGAGTAAGAGGATTAGGGGGAGTTAGGAATGCAGCCGAGTTTTCAAAACAGAGCCCACCTACATATCCTAGGATTTAGGAATCATGCCGCTTGTAGTTCGACTCAATCGGTGGAAAAGGTAATCTTTATGTTAAGACAACCTTTGGCTCGGGATGAGTGACAAATGGATTGAGCTATAGAAAAGAGGATTGTAACCTCTCGACTATGAATGTGGAGCTCTTCACACCCATAAGTAAGATTTTACCTGGACATAATTTCCAAGGCTCGAGGTGTATTGTCACCCAGATTTGAAAAGAAAGAATATTGCTTCCAGCGTGAGTTCAGAAAATACCTTGGATGCAGAACTAAGACCCAAAGATAGGAAATACCCATATGCCTTCTGGTAGGGGTGTGGTTTGATGGTGGTGAAAATTCATTCCTCCGCTCGCGTCCAAAGAGTTTGGTATCCCTCTTTGGACTATGTCTCAGTTCACTGCTAAGCAAAAGTTCTACGTTGTGATGCATCCTTTTTGGTGTAGTCCGCACCTGTGGTTTTGCTTTGAGAATTTCATCCTTCTCGGATGCTCTCGACAACATCTCAAAACAAATTGTTAGTAATAACATAACTCTATTTGGAGAGGTAGTTTCTTCGTCGTACCTCATCGTGAATTATGTTCGAATCCCGCGTGGTGACGTCTTTTGACGTATTTTGTACCTGTTATTCTGGTTCGAGATTTCCATCCTCTTGGATGTTCTCGATAATATTTTAAAACAAAATGGTTAGTAGTAAAGTAATTTAACAGAGAGAGATAGCGTTGTACCTTATTTTTGTTCCTGTCTCTATCTTGGGAAATAGCAATTTCTACGACGAGAATATGATAGCCTTCGTAGCTATCGGAAAGGATTGCCTTTGTGACAGTTTTTGAGTATGACGACCTTCGTGGCCGTTTGACATGACGGTCCTTGCGACTGTTTGCGGCATTCTCTTGAATGTGATAGTCTTCGTGGCTATTGATAGTAGTCTTTGCATATGCCTTCTGGGTAAATCTTGTGCATCATCCGTATCGACGAGACTAACAGATATTCCCTGAATTGTTAGGTTTTGGGTAATCTAGCACATCATACAACTTTGGATAGAGGCGGCCTACAGATACCTTTAGCTTGCCAGCTTTCGAGTGATCTTGCACATCATCCGACTTTGGATAGAGGCGGCTTACAGATGTCCTTTGAATTGCCAATTTTTGGGGTAATCCTGCACTTTTATCCGATCTTGGATGTAACGCGACTTACAGATTTCCCTTGAATCACTAGCCTTTGGGTAGCCCTACACAATATCAATGTGGATATGTCGTGGCTTATATATAACCCTTGGACTATCAATTTTTGGTAGTCTTGCACTTGCATCCAATTTTGGATATTATTGCGACTTACGCATTACCCTTGAACTGTCAATCTTCAAGTGATCTTGCACACTATCCAGTTTCAGATATCACTGCGTCTTACAGATAACCCTTAGTCTATCAAGTTTTGGGCAATCTTGCACACTATCCAGTTTCAGATATCGCTGTGACTTACAGATGACCTTTGGCCTTCCAACTTTGGGAAATCTGGTTCGTCGTTCGATTTGGATGGCGTCTTATAGACATCCTTCGGACTATGTGCTTTTGACTTTTAGAGCGAGCAATATTTGATTACCGGAGGTGACAAGGCCTTTGCCACATGATCGAATATAGTTTGCATCTTCTGGCGATCGAATAAGAGTGCATAAATATCCTCAGCGTCAGACTCCATCGTCCTACGCAATATCGGATATAAATATGTTGAATGCCTGACTTGGCATAATAAAGGAGCAAATATACCCTCAACGTCAGACTCCTCCATCTTACGCTATATCGGATATAAATAGGCTGAATGCTAGACTTGGCATAATAATAATAATATCCTCAATGTCAGACTCTGTTGTCTTACGCGATATTGGATATAAATATGCCAGACTTGGCATAATAACAAGGAAGCAAATATATCCTCAACGTCAAACTCCTCCGTCTTATGCAATATTGGATATAAATAGGCTGAATGCCAAACTTGGCACAGTAATAATAATATCCTCAACGTCAGACTCTGTTATCTTATGCGACATCGAATATAAATATGTTAGGCTTGGCATAATAACAAGAAAGCAAATACATCATCAACGTCAGACTCCTCCATCTTACGCGATATCAAATATAAATAGGCTGAATGCATGACTAGGAATAATAAATGAAGCAAATATACCCTCAACGTCAGACTCCTCCATCTCATGTGATATCAAATATTCTCAACGTCAGACTCCATTGTCTCACGCGATATCGGATATAAATATGTTGAATGCCAGATTTTGCATAATAAATAATAACAATATTCTCAACGTCAGACTCCGTCATCTCACACGATATCGGATATAAATATGCTGAATGCCAGACTTGGCATAATGAATGATAATGATAATGATGATCATGATATCCTCAATATTAGACTCCACCATCTCACGCGATCTCAGATATAAGCATGTTGAGGGTCGATCATGCGTAGCAAGTGCGACTTAGGGATGCCTATGAATGTCATCCTCTTTGAAACCGGTCGGTAGAGGGACATAATACTCGCAGCGAATGTGTATCTGCGATATTGAATGATAATATGGATGATCATGCAATAGTCCTCGTGACATGGTCTTCACGACATACAAATATGATGGCCCTCGTGGCATGGTCCTCGCGAAATGCAAACATGATGGCCCTCGTGGCATGGTCCTCGCGACATGCAAATATGATGGCCCTCGTGGCATGGTCCTCGCGACATGTAAATATGATGGCCCTCATGGCATGTCTTCACGACATGCAAATATGATGGCCCTCGTGGCATAGTCCTCGTGACATGCAAATATGATGGCCCTCGTGGCATGGTCCTCGCGACATGCAAATATGATACTGATATAGGTGATCATGCAATGGCATACATAGCAATCACAGAGAACATCACCTTTGGTTTTTGTGTTGTCCTGTTGACTCTTTTGTGTGTACCTGCGCTCAAGGCAAATAATTAGTAGACACAACGTCGCTTTTACTAGCGACCACAGCCAAACTTGAAAAAACTTTAAAGACAGCGTCTATGAAGCTAATCAAAATAACTTTCATTTCGAAGGTGAGTGAAATGGTCGTGCCTATTTCTGGGGACAACCATAAATACCATTTTTGAACATCGTCTGTTCGTGGTGATTTTTGACTTGCTGGAGATTGGCGAAGAACGTCGTCGATCTCTCATTTGGTGTCCTATTTCGAAGCTGACCAAGATAACTTGATCCGCTTGGGGACTCGAGGATGCTGTCAGTCTCTCTTTATCTGGTAGTTTTTGTAAACTACAAGAATATTTGTCCATTCTAGGAGTTTTTGCTTCTTTCGGCTTCTTCCCACTGTTTTGGTTTTCCCACTAAATTTTAGGGCATCTGATCTCGTTGCGTCACTTTGAACGCGTTGGTTAACGAGACCGATTTCTAACATACTTTATGGGACAACCTGCATCCAAAGAAAAATTGTTAGTTTTGGCAAAACTGATCTGTGTTGACCTTTTTCGGTCCTCTGCTCCTTGCTTTATCTTTTTTTGTTTCTTCCATTTTTGGGTACTCGTCATCTTCGACTCCCCGGGTCATGGTAGACATAAGATAAAGTCAAATTATAAATGAGTAAAACTAATCTTTTGTAAAGATTTTTCAAACAATTTCATTGGTAAACAAACGTTTGAAAAAGAATAGCTTGGAAAAGTCTCTGCCCATCGTATCATGTGCTAGCTCAATGAATGTCCTTTACTCGAGGCCCTGATGTTTCACATATACTGTTGGCGGACTCTAGAGATCCTTTGTCTTCCTAGCTGGGGAGTTCAAAATATTTTTTCAAAAATCTGTCATAGCTAGGGATTAATCCTCCTTGAACTGGAGATAGACTCTGATCTCTCGATGTTGGAGAATTCTTCCGAGTTTAATTCTGAACTCTTGAATGAAGTTTGGTGGAAATTTTGAGGTCCTCCTCAAAATTTCTGCCCCAGTTAAGGTTTTTCGATGAATATCACTCCATTTGGCAAGGGACTTGAGACTCTGTGTGGGTTACGAGATTCTTTCTCAATATTTATTTTGGTCACTCTTCGGCATATTCTATATTCCAATTTATTGAAGACGATCTTTGCTTTTTGAATTTTCGAGATTCCTTTCTCGAAAAATTCTTTCCCAGTTTCCATTTCCTGGGTGATATGACTGAGCCATTATGGCATTTACGTATCCATAAGCCTTCTCTTGTTTTGCTGGAAATGACCCTTTTACTGAATTTTTTAGACTCCTTTCTCAAAAAGTCTGCCCAGTTTCCATTTCTTGGGGTGATATGACCGAGCCATTGTAGTGCCTACGTATCCCGTTGAGACAGGAATTAGGTCAAACGTAGTTCCCACACTCGAAGTGGGAGAATGTTGAAAATAAATAAAGGGGTGACCGAAGCCGACAAAGGCCACCTACGTATCTCATTCTTGAGAATTCGGGTCAAACATAGTTCAGGATAGGAAGGGGAAAGATAGATTTTCCTAAGGGGTTGACCGAAGCCGACACAGGTCGCCTACGTATCTCATTCTTGAGAATTCAGGTCAAACATAGTTCGTACAAAGAGGATAGGGAATTTTGATCTATTACAAAGCATAATAGCGACTACAATCGGGAAATGCGATTACATGGAAAGAGATAAAAGGGAAAGGAATCATATTCAGGCGTATTATCCCTAGGCTTAAGCCATACTTTGATTATTCATCTCGAACAAAATCAAAGCTCCTCCAGATAGCACCTTTTGGACGATGTACAATCCTTGCCAATTTGGTGCAAACTTTCCTTTGTCTCATGGGAGGGAAGGATTAACTGTCCATTCCCTGGATTGAATTCTGGATTCACCAATAAATTTGGGGAGACGATGTTTGTGCTCTTTTCCGTCCTACTCCCGTAGGATCAGTCAAAGATGTCGGTGTATGGCTTGTGCAAACTGATAAGTTCTTTCTTTTGTACTTTTGACAAATGAACACCGATGTTGATTTCTTCAACTTGACCGTTGCCTCTCAGATTGATCACCTCAAACTCTTTTAGGTTGGGCTTTTCCTAGTCTTCAAAGTTCTTAGACTTCTTGGTTGTTCGTTCTAGGACCATGATATCTTCAACAAACTCCTCAAAATCATCATCGTCTAGCTCGGTTTGTTCGTTAAGCTCTTGGCATGACATAAAAGTGGTAGATTTTAACTTATTATTATCAAAACTAAAACAAAACGGGTTAGACAATAACAAGTAAACACAAATACTTTTGAACACTAAATGTTTTTTACATAAGGAGGATTTCATTGAAATTCGAAAATATTTACAAACTATGGATACAACCCACATGACTGTAGGTTCATGCCTTTTGGAAATAAATAAATAATACGAGGAATATTAAACATAAAGGGTGGGTCACAGATCCTCATCCAGACCATCACCATTTTTTCATAAAACAAAGTATTTGTCTACCCAATTGAACGGAGAGTCGCGAGGGGAGTTGCGACCCAATTTTATAACTTTTCACTGGGCTCGGCATCCCTAATCATGGTTGCCTCAAGGATTTCTTCTATTATAGCATCACATCCCTCAAACAGATCTCCTATTCCATCCTCTAACCCATCACTTGGAGGACCGATATGAACCGGGAATGACTAATATAAGTGAGGGAGTGGCTTAGGCGGTCCAGACTGCTTCTTTCCTTTGACTTTGGCATTGTCTTCTCGGACCACATACCCTAGTCCATGCCTGGTCAATTGTCTCGGGGTACTTAAGGGCTCAATCATACCATCGGAATTTTCCCCCAGGCTGAAACCTGGATCGTATCCACTCCTTAACATTGTAGTTGCAAGCATTTTATAGATAGGTGGCATGGGAATTTAAGGAGCAAGATCTTCTCCAGTAGAATTGACGATCTCTATGGTGTAGAAATTACTTCCCCTAGGGACTTCCTCAATCACATGGACATAACCATTATGACAGCTCAAGTGACTTCTGTCTCCGTGGATCACCACCTCATGTTCTTCCCAAATAAACTTCACCATCTGGTGCAAAGTTTATGGCACAGCCCCGGCTCCATGGATCCATATCCTTTCCAAGAGCAAGTTATATCTAGTCAAAATATCCATGACTTTGAATTTAGTACAAAACTCAGCGGGTCCCATTTGAATGTACAGGCTAACTTCCCCGACAGTGTCTCTTTGACCTCCGTCAAAAGCTCTTACATTGACCCTGCTCTGGCAAATCTTTCCCAGGTCATACTCCAAATGAGTAAGTGTGGACAATGGGAAGATGTTCAACCCTGATCCATCATCGATCAATACCCTATTCACAATATTCTCTTGACTCTTGATAGTGACATACAAGGCTTTGTCATGCATCATGCCTTCAAAAGGTATTCCTGAAATACTCAGAGCAGTTATAGCTTTTTATGGTATTTCTTACTTTTTAGGGCTAACCCACACTATTGACTTGCTCACGACCCAGTCTTCTTCTATCTCGATCATATTCACGGTGGCTCCTCTGTGATTTGGAAGTCGGTTGTTGTTAACATTTGGTGGAGTTGTTTGCAAAGTGACCACCTTTTGATCAATCAAGTCCTGAATCTTATGCCTCAGGTTAATGCAATCTTTGGTACTGCATCCGGCACCTCCAAAGTGGTAAGCACAATGCCTATCGGCTTTAAAGAAATGAGAATCGGTGTTGCCTAGTTTGTGTGGAATGGGATGAATAAATCCAGCGGCTTTCAATCTCTCATATAAATGAGTTCTGGTTTTAGCCAATTGGGTGCAAGTGCGAGGAGCTTTCTTTTCCAAATTTGGACGAGGGAGATTAACATTGGCTGGAGGGAGAACCTGGCTATTATTCTGGTTCTCGGGAGCCTTTTGATACACTTGAAAGTTCTGGGGAGGAGCTTCGTAAGTGGGTTGCACATTTGGTTGTGGAGCTTGGTAAATAGGCTGCACATTTAGTTGTGGAGCTTGGTAGATGGGTTGAGTATAAAACATTTGGTTGAATATTTTGTGGAGCTAGGGGAGGGATTATTGGAACAAGTGGTTTTTTATAGTTGGCTCGGAAAGGTTTCCGCGATCTCAGGCTAGGACTGGATGATACCGAAGACACCTCTTCCCTCTTTTTCTTGGGAAACCCTGTCGATCCTGAAAAGGCCGAAACCTTGGCAATGTTGCCACTACAAAGACCTTTTTCTACAATTTCACTGATTTTAACTAGGTTGGCAAACTTTGATTTGACGGCTGATATCATTTTGTCATAAAATTCTGACTCCTGAGCGCGCATAAACACCGCGCTTATTTCTTCTTCCATCATAGGAGGTCGGACCCTCGCCGCTTCCTTCCTTCATCTGTAGGCATAGTCCCTAAAGTCTTCGTTCAATTTTTGCCTAATGTGCCCTAGAGAGTATCAATCTGGGACAACTTCCACATTGTATGCAAATAGTTGAGTGAAGTCTCGGGCTAGGTCACTCCACCTGGACCATTTCTTCAGTTCTTGAGAGGTGAACCATTCCAGGGCCTCTCCACTCAGGCTTCGGCTAAAAAGCCTCATTAACAGAGCGTCATTCTTTCGGGCGCCGACCATATGGTCACAGTAGCTTCTTAAATGGGCCTCAGAATTCCCGATACGGTTAAAGGTCTCAAACTTGGGAATTTTTAATCCTTCTGGCAGGTCCATTTCGGGATGGATACATAGATCATCATAGTCATAGCCTTGCTCGTAGAATGCACCTCGCAATTCTCTGATCCTGGCCATTTCTTCCTTCATCTATGCCATGTTGAGGTCACGTTTCTTTTCTGCGGATCTTAGTTCTTTCTCTTTCTCCTCATAATGGTCCAGCTCAAGACTTTCTTGGAGAGCATTGTATGGTTCCACCATGGCATGGAAGGTGGTTGGTGGAATGTTTTGCACAGGCGGGGGTTGGACGTGTGGCATGGCATTTGGATATGTGGGAGTGTAA
This sequence comes from Jaltomata sinuosa, assembly GCA_003996215.1. Classification (NCBI taxonomy): domain Eukaryota; kingdom Viridiplantae; phylum Streptophyta; class Magnoliopsida; order Solanales; family Solanaceae; genus Jaltomata; species Jaltomata sinuosa. Next base: position 536,539 of record QJPP01000606.1, on the reverse strand, counting down.
TTATGGGGATTAGTGACGTTAGTGACATTGGGATGTTTATTTTGAGAAGTGTAGGTATTTGTTGGCATATTTTGATAGTTTGGAGGGAGGTTTTTTTGAAGGTAGGCACTTGGGTTGTTACTCTGGTTAGTGTGTTGGACATGAGGAGTATGGATTTGATAAGAGGATCCGATATGAGGAGGATTGTTGGAGAGGGGTTCGTTGGAAGGTCTAGGGGCGGAGGCAGGGGGGATATTTCTTGGTTGACTTTCAGTCAATGGAGAGTTGAGTGAAGGAATCTGGAAAGGGGGTTGGGAGTTGCCCAAAGCTGGAGTGTTGGCTGCGATAGCCAGGCTAGCCATGTCTTTGGCTTTTTGGACTTCTTCTTGCATCTTTTCCAATTTTCTTGCAAGTTCGGCAATCATTTTGCTTTGTTCAACGATAACATTGTCTCTCACAGTCAAAATATTTTCTTCCTCACTATAAGTCATTTTATCCTTAGCGAAGAGAGGTTTAGAGGATGAATCTATTTGTGCCTTTGAGCGGGTGAAGTAGGGATGTTCGACCAGTTTATCAGCACAGTTCAGTTTCTATTACATGTAAGAACAACTCAAAGGCTGATATGTTAGATCCCGTTGGTGACAAGCAATACAAGGTATTCAACTGGAAATAAACACATAAAAGTTGCTTTTATCCAGGCAAATTGATCCACGGGTATTTATTGACTCAAGGGTTCGACGGACAGAAATTTGCCCATCGATTTCAGGTAAGTAGATTCTATCAGGGGAGTTGACTTGTCGAGTTTTCATCTTCTGATGCTTGTCCTGTAGCACTTGATGTATTATTTTTTTTGAAATTTTTAGCATCTCCGTCGAAGTGGGGAAGTGAAAATTTCTTAAGAGCGAGCCCCGAAAGGATATAGTTTGGATAAGGCAAGTTTATTTTTTGAACAAGACTTAAAAGAGTTTTAAGAAGTCTTTCAATTTTTCTAGGGAAATTTGAAGAACTTCAATGGCGATTTTGATCGGAGTTTTGCGATGGGCTTTATATTTTGCTTACTGTGTTCTAGAAAATTTCGGCACGGAATGGACCAATTTTCCTTGATTCAAGCAACACACATAGCACATAAAGCAGCTATATCACATAACAGTTCATAGCGCGTCCTATACGGATATGTGACCTTTTATGCCAAAGGTGGGCCTAACGAATTGAAGGATGTATGTCGTTTGTAAGACGTTCCATTGCCCCAAAATATAATGTATACAAATTAATTGAATTAAACGGGGATACAAAGTAAGGGGAAGAGAAGTATAAATGAACATCAGTCCCACGCAGGGGTACATTCCTAAACTAGGCCTCCGTGAATTCTTCATTCTCAAACTTTTTGCAAATTCTGAACACCTTTCGGATGGCAATCTTCAAAATAAAAGACTATCTAAATATATTCCAACCCCGAGGGACAATGGTTTGTACAATCCGATGTCATATCCTTCAATTAAACAAATAAGGGATGATCATCTTTTATTGACTCGTGGCCAATAGACGCAAGGTGGTGTTTCTAATGGGCCCAATACCTCTAAGGTATCAAGTCGTCCTAGGCCAATGCCTAAAAATTGGGTTTTGGTTTAGCTCTACGCTAGGTTCCTAGAGTGGGTTTGCTTTGAAATAGACCGAGTCCGAAGTGGACAACTTGGGTTGAAAATACGATAGTCATTCGACGCATGACGTACCCGTAAACTATCGCATTCTTGAGAAGGTGTTATTTGTGGGGGGAGGTCATGGGAACATGAACCTCCCTAAACATAAATAAAATTGTATGCCACATGGTGGAATATGCTATGAAATACAATGACAGTTGTATAATTTGTGAGGATTAAACACATAAATTACAAATAACTACTTTTACTATCTATTACAAACCCAAATAGTTAGTCACATAAGAGTTAGAAAAATCATTTTGATTAGAACTTAGTCCAAATTCCTCAGCACAGTCGCCATTTCTGTTTTATCGCATTTTTAAACTTTCGAGAAGAAAACGCAACTTTATATTTTGAAACGGTTTATGACTTGTATTAAATTCGAAAACTTAAAAAAAATTCTCAAATTTAATTAAAACAGAGTCGCCACTTAATTAATTAAGAAAAATTAAGAAAACCTTTGAAAACATTCGAAAGATTTCAAACAGATAAAAATCTTTCAAATTCAAAAAATCCGGATAAAAGGTTCACATTAACATTTCGAGAAGGGTTTTAAGGCACTCGAAATGTCCGCTAACATGCGGTTATCCGATTGATTTCTAAAACTCTTATTATCACTAACTTTGAAAGAGGGGATTTTAGGAAAAGAGTCATTTTCTTGATAGTAGAAAACATAGACAGAGTTTGCAAGTAGAGCTTAATAAAATTTGTGAGAATTTTGAAGGTAAATTGTTAATAAGGAAATAACTTGCAATAAAACTCATGGTGTTTCACGTAGAAAAAATGGACTAAGTTAAATAAATAGTTAAAGTTTTTCAAAGAGTCCAAATTATACAAATAGTCCTATCTAAGCAATTCATCAATAAATGACATAATTAAAACATGCTTTAAATCTAGTTTGTGGACCCTCTTTAAGCCCACCACCGTTTCTCTTGGACTTTGGTCCAATTTTTTATGTTTCTAGCACATTGGGGTTGTTATCCGCTACTTGGACTTCCCTGTATATTTACTTCCGTGTGTGGCACTTTGGGACACACTTTCTTTGACTTTTACCCCTTTTAGGGGCTTGAGGCTTCAGACTTTAATGACGTTGGGCCATTTCGGTCCATCTCAGAAATGCAAGGTAAGAGTCCACTTGGACTCAGGGAGGATCATGCGAAGAAAACAGAAAAATTGATTAGCATATATTCGACATGGATTTGTGTAACAGCAAATAAAACTAATTTCAAATTAAATTATCGAACTCACATGGTCAAGTTAACTTCTGTGCAAAATAGAAAAGATACTACTGCCTTATTCATAATTGAGAATTTACTAACTCATCAAATATGGATCCATGTATTACAGCTTTGCCCAAATCATTAAAAAAACACATACCATGTTCACATAATTGTACATGAATCAGTAAACGAGGTACGAATTTAAAGACATACACACATCGAACCCTTTCCATGACACAAAATTGATCAAAACATTATGCTAGTTTGGTCACAGACTATACGAATTTCATTGGTCCTATTTTTTACTCGATTTGAACATAACAACTGTCAATATGATGTGCTCGAATCGTTTACCATACCCCTGGAAAGCTTTAAATAAGGATATTAGGGGGGGAAAAGAGGAAGGTATTTCTGTTCAGAAGAGACAATGTTGGACAATTTTAAAGTAATGGAAACGCAAATATTATAACATTGATCCTCAACCAAAACACATGCTCATTTTGATTTACAACAACACTTCTACAACGAAAAATGAAAACAACTCATTTTACAGGGAAAAGAGGACCAAGAATCGGGTTCTTATCGATATTAGTTCGTAAAAACAAATCACAGCAAAGAGAAAGAATGAACAAGGGAACAAGTTACTGCAAAGAGAGGCCAAATTATGTCTTTGAAGTATATGCTACACACAATTTAGATGGCTACTTATTTGCGTAGGAAATAGATCAAAAGGATCAATTTTCTTTTACCACATGCTCGGGAAAAATTCCAGTTAAATCAGACTTCATGTCATGAGTTTAAAAGATAAACATATTTTTATTGTCACACAACAACCACACATAATTTTGATGAAAAGAGATAGCATCACTGATGACCGAGAACTCAAAGGGGAAAAAGAGTTTAAAACTTTTGAGAATTACATTCACCTTGGCTCCTTGGCTCTAACATTCCAAATAACAAAACCAACAATCAAGATAAGATTATTGATACACACAGAATTCTGAAGAAACAACCATACATTGCATATCTCTAAATTATTCAATCGCTAAGCTTGAAGAAAACACCAAGATTTGAAGAAGATAAGGGGACGTCGGGGCCTAGGAGCATCTAGGAAGAACCAAACTGGTTGGTTCAAAGTCCTTCCCTAAGCTCGACTAGTCCCAACATCGACCCTTTTCTCTCAAGAAGGATCAAACCACACAAGGGAGGGAAAGGTTTCAAACTTTGGCCAAACAATAATACAAACAGTAATGACCCGTCCCTTTCACACGACAAGCCAATTTGAGAAGAGCTAAAAAAGCAATCTCAAAGATCAAGCTTTCTTTTCCCAAATAAATCTTTACTTAGTATAATGAACTAAGAAGACTTGATTAAGAAAATTTCTATTCTACATATATACATATCATCACCTTCACAAGAACAACATAATCGACAACTACACATAACAAGCTACCGATATTAACCAGTGACAACGATGTTCTCATGTAACATGTTTAACAGACATTAAAACAGGAAGAACAGAGGCAGATAAAACGAAAACTTCAAGAAGAACTTCTGAGTTTTGCAACGACTACACATAAATGGATCCTTAAACCCCCATTCATACTCACAATCAACACATATGTTCAAACAAGACCGGCCTAAAACCAACATATTATCTCTAAAGAACGAAAAAAAATAACATTTTTACATCGTGCTAAAAGAAAGAGAGAAGGGAAAGGAGAGGAAAAAAGAGTATTACCTTTCTTTGAGAAACGAACTGAGACAACGGGCTTCATCAGAAAATCTTTTCCATCGCCAAAATCTTAACTAACCTTGCCGGAACTCAAATTCATTGTGTTTTTTGCTCTGAAAGTCCTGGTTACGTGAGATTGAATGAATGCTCCTCCAGAATCCCCAAATTTTTTCCCCAAAAATTCCCACTACTCACCTCAATGTAAAAGGGGTTTTTATAGTGGAAAATAGGGTGAAATGAGGGGAAAACAAGAGGGGGTTTTCTGGAATTTTGTTGAGGAATTCGAAATCCTCTTTGGATAAACTTTCACAGCAAAGCAACGGTACCAATTGTACCAATTTCTAGCTGATTATGCAGAGGGGGTGACACCTCACAGCCTCTAAAAGCTTCTGGACGAAGCCAGCGCGATTTAGATGGAAGAATGGATGAAAATTGGGAATTTTAACGGGGTTGAGGCGTTTGCTTGTTGCCATTACTGCTTGTTTTGGAGCTGGAGTTAACGTTGTTAGGGTTTGAGAGAGAGAGGAGATGGAAAAGATGAAGGACGGGTGGATGGTGAGCTGTTGTGTATGAGGCGCGTTGCCCTCGTACACTGCGTCCTTTCTGGGAAATAAAGAGGGTGTGAGGGCACACGTGAGGTGAATTAGGAGAGAATATAGGCGGTGAGTATATGTGAGGTGCATATATGTGTAAGGTGTAGCGTATATGCTGATGGGGGATAAGGATTGGGCTGGGTAAAGGGAGTTTGAAAGTGGGCTTGAGGGAGTGAAGGCTTTGGGCCAGCGGGTAAATGTACCAAAGGGTCGTTGGTTGAAGCTGTGTAAGGGAAAAGAGATGGGGAAATAGAGTTGGGATAAGGGTGATTAAGTTTTGCAAAATGTGGCCACTCTTAAGTTTAAAGGGTGGCCAAATTGATAAGAATTAGAAAACATTCAGCTATAATTTGAATGCTTTTAAAGGGATAGGCTAGAATTAAAATAAGAACGAATCAATTAAAATCAATCTCGAGCTTTAATTAATTTAAACAATTCAAAATAATCATTGCTTTCAACACAGAATTTACTTCTTTAATAACTACAAAATTAATTTATTCAATTAATCTCTCATTTTAATTAATTTAGAGAAAAATCAAATGTTTAATCTTTCAAAAGCATTTTCATATGAAATAAACTTTAAAATAGTTCTTTAAGTAAACTTATATAAATTTCACGTAATTAAACATGAAAGATATAAATTATTACTCAGAACTATTATAAAGCTTATTTGAAAAATGTTTTATCCCTTTTTTCAAAACAATTATTCTGAAAATTGTTTAGAATTCAAAAGGTTCAAGATTAATTCATAATGTGGAGGGTAAAAATTGGGTGTCAACAGCTATTATCACAGGTATTATTCTGGTTTGTCATCGGTCAGCTACAGTATTATTTTATCCAGGATCTACCTATTCTTATGTGTCTACATACTTTGCTTCGAGTCTGGATATGTTATGTGAATCGCTTGAGTCGCATGTGCATGTTTCTACTCCTGTTGGGGATTCCGTAGTGGTGGATCGGGTATATAGATCATGTGTAGTTACCTTGATGGGATATGATACTGAAGCAGACTTGAAGGTCTTAGATATGGTAGACTATGATGTTATTCTTGGGATGGACTGGTTATCTCCTCACCATGCGATTTTGAATTGTCATGCCAAGACAGTTACATTAGCTATGCCGGGGATTCCTAGAGTAGAGTGGAGAGGTTTTCTTGGCCATACTCCAAAAAAGGTGATATATTTCCTTAGGGCTTGTCGATTGGTAGAAAAGGGGTGTTTGGCGTATTTGGCACATGTTCGGGATACTAGCACAGAGACTCCAGTGCATGAATCTATTCCGGTGGTGAGTGAGTTTTCTGAGATATTTCCAATGAGCCTACCAGGTCTTCCACTTGATCATGACATATATTTTTGTATTGATTTAGAGCTGGGCACCCAGCCCATTTCTATTCTGACATATTGGATGGCACCGGTCGAGTTGAAAGAGTTGAAGGAACAGTTGCAAGATTTATTAAGCAAGGGTTTTATTAGACCGAGTGTATCTCTTTGGGGTGCCCCAGTGTTATTTGTGAAGAAGAAGGATGAATCTATGTGTATGTGTATTGACTATCGGCAATTGAACAAGGTTACCATCAGGAATAAGTACCCAATACCTCGTATTGATGATTTATTTGATCAGCTACAAGGTGCTTTAGTTTTCTCAAATATTGACTTGAGATCCGGTTATCATCAATTGAAGATTAGGGGGGAAGATATCCCTAAGACAGCTTTCCAGACACGCTATGGCCATTATGAGTTTTTGGTGATGTCCTTTGGGCTGACTAATGCTCCAGCAGCTTTTATGGACTTGATGAATGGGGTATTCAGACCGTACTTGGATTCCTTTGTTATTATTTTCATCGATGATATATTGATATACTCACGTAGTAGGGAAGAGCACGAAAAATATTTGAGGATTGTGCTTGAAATTCTGAAGGAGAAGAAGCTCTATGCAAAGTTTTCAAAGTGTGAGTTTTGGCTCAGTTCAGTGGCATTCTTGGGGCATGTAGTGTCCAAGAAGGGAATTATGGTAGATCCTAAGAAGATTGAGGCGGTTTGAGATTAGGTCAGACCTGCTTCAGTTACTGAGATTCAGAGTTTCTTAGGCCTTGCAGGTTATAATCGGTGATTTGTATAGGGGTTTTCATCTATTGCATCTCCATTGACTAGGTTGACCCAAAAAGAAGTTGTTTTTTAGTGGTCTGATGAATGCGAGGCGAGCTTTCTGAAGCTCAAGGCTTTATTGACTACTGCTCCGATTTTGACCTTACCCGTAGAGGGAGAGGGTTTTACCGTATATTTTGATGCTTCTCAGATTGTCCTTGGTTGTGTGTTAATGCAGAAGGAGAAGGTGATAGCTTATGCTTCGACACAGTTGAAGGTTCACGAGAGAAACTATCCCACTTATGACTTGAAGTTAGCGGTGGTAGTATTTGCATTGAAGATTTGGAGGCATTACCTTTATGGTGTGCATTGTGAGGTGTTCATGGATCATCATAGTCTACAGTATATATTCAACCAGAAAGATCTCAATTTGTGGCAGCGAAGATGGTTGGAGTTGCTCAAAGACTATGACATGACTATCCTTTATCATCTGGGCAAGGAGAATGTTGTGGCAAATGCTTTGAGTCGGAAGGCGGTAAGTATGGGTAGTTTAGCTATGATACAGGTGGGAGAGCGTCCATTGGCTATGGATATACAATCTTTAGCTAACAGCCTTGTGAGACTTGATATTTCAGATTCCGGTAAGGTTTTGGCTTACATGGAGGCGAGATCATCCTTATTGGAAGAGATTCAGGCTCACCAGTTTGATGACGAGAATTTGTGTAAGATTCGAGATAAGGTGTTGATGAACACTCAAATCGTGCTCTCCAAAGTAGGAAGTCACGGCGATCGTGCAGCAAAATAAAATTTATAATCCCAACGAGTGTCGGGGTCGTACCCAAGGGACTTGGAGTAGCTAAGTAGGCGTTTGGCCATGAGAATTTTTGACTATTTTTCGGAAAATTATTTCACTTTTTTCCGGAAATAGTGTTTGGCAATAAAAGTTTCAAATACAACTCCGGAGTTGTATTTGGAAAAAGGGTGTTTTCACTTTTTTCCAACTCACTTTTTTCACTTTTTAATTATTTTTTTTGAAAAATCCTAAATTTTTTATTTTCATAAAATAACCCCATTTAAATTATATTTCCTTTTTAATTCATATTTTATGTTTTTTAAAAATATATATTTAAGATCTAGATAATTATTGCAAAAGTTATGGTCAAACACAACTCCAACTCCAACTCCAACTCCAACTTTGAAAATTCCAAAAAAGTAGGGAAAAAATTGGTTCTCATGGCCAAATGGCACCTAAATAGAGATTTTATCGAATTGAGTTCAAGGAGAGAGTAAATGCTCGGAATAAAAAGTAAAAGGATGGGGGGGATTGGGATTTTTTCACTACAATCGTAATTTAATTAAAAAGCAATAAAACTAAAGCGTGTGTACCAAGTTGACTAGACGACTAGGGATGCATATCCGATGGGGCTTTGGTTATGGGATAGAGTGATTATCAATTCATACCTATTCTCGCTTAATGACATGAATAGCATTGGTCATGGGTAAGATTTGCTTATCTCTCGATCAACAATCTTATATCCGATGATCTCGGTTAGAGCATCATCGGTTTGATCAATAAACAATCAATCTAGCTTCGGGAGGTTACACTATCTCTAGCTTAGACCCTTAAATGGGAGAATCTGACGATAAGAGCTATCCCTAGCCTCAAATCTGAGTGGAATCCCAAGTTCCCACTAGTAATTTCACATTCGAAACTATGAAATTCTTTCTCAAGCAATCACATAGTCAAGTAACAAAAATTAATGTTTGCAACCACCAATTTTAGGATTAAAACTTGGTGAAATTACTAGATCCATGTCAATTAAGCAATTATAAGCAAGAATAAATAACACCCACACTCATTTCTTAAGCACTCATCATCAATACACCCCTAGACAAGAGAAATTAGCCACTCATAGTAAGAGAGAAAGAGATACCGGCTGGGTAATTCAAAATCCCTTCCATTAGAGCTGAATATCAAGTTCTAGATTCAATTTGAGCACAAAAGTGTTAACCAAGAGAATTAGATTGAAACTCTCTTCTCAATGGAGGTGAAAAAATTAGTCTCCAAGCTAAAAACTCTTCAAAATATTCAGAATGATAAAAGTTATTTACAATTGTGCCTAAATAGGTCTTTTATAGTTTTCCAAAATATCACTAAAAATTAGGACAAAATTGCCCTTCGGGGGGGGGGGGGGGGGTGCGGTGCGATGTACGGTTCACACATTATGATGTGTGCGTCGCACACCGCCCTCAGCTGAACCAGTGACTTCAGCTATCTTTGGAAGCTCCGTGCGAAGGGGGTGCGGTTCGCACCTTGAGATGTGCACGTCGCAAAGCGATCGCACCCCTTGACAGACTTTTTAGGACTTTTGCAACTTTGTGCGGAGGAGGTGCGGTTCGCACCTCGGCTTGTGCGTGTCGCACGGCCATCGTACCTTCAGTCAGAATCTTCAGCTTTCTTGAACACTTCACACTTCACTCCTTTTGAGCTCTTTTTGGGTTCATTTTCTTGTTTATCATCATCTATCAAAAGTACCTGCATAGACATTAATAAAGGCCTAAGAACCTCTAAATCTATTCAAAATATAACAATAATTCATGGATATAGGCTCAATAAGTTGGTAGATTACCGACTTATCAGGTGCTACGAGGAGAAGAGAAGGAGGCGATCCTAGATGATGAGGGAGTTTTGAGGATCAAGGGTCGTATTTGTGTCCCTCAGACAGGTGGTTTGACTAGACTGATCATGGAAGAGGCCCATAGTTTGAGGTGTTCTATTCCCCTGGGGGCTACTAAGATGTATCGTGATTTGAAGCAATATTATTGGTAGTGTCGGATAAAGAAGGACATAGTAAATTTCGTATCTCGGTGTTTGAATTATCAACAAGTGAAGTATGAACACCAAAAGCCTGGAGGTGTGACTCAGAGGATGCTCATACCTGAGTGGAAGTAGGAGCGAATCGCTATGGACTTTGTGGTAGGATTGCCACGGACCTTGGGTAAGTTTGATTCTATATGGGTCATCGTGGATCGATTGACCAAGTCTGCGCATTTTATACTGGTTCAGGTTACCTATAATTCAGATAAGTTAGCCAAGATCTATATTCGGGAGATAGTTCGCTTGCATGGGGTGCCCATTTCTATCATTTCGGATCGGGGCACACAGTTTACATCTCATTTCTGGCGGTCTATGCAGAAGGAGTTGGGTACTCGCATGGATCTTAGTACAACCTTTCACCCCCAGACTGATGGTCAGTCAGAGCGTACTATTCAGGTCCTTGATGATATGTTACGTGCGTGCGTAATCGACTTTGGTGTTCATTAGGATTAGGTTTTTTCCTTTAGCAGAGTTTTCATACAATAACAGTTATCATTCGAGCATTGAGATGGCACCATTCGAGGCTTTGTATGGTAGGAGATGTCGATCTCTGATTGATTGGTTTGATACATTTGAGGTCAAGCCGTGGGGCACAGATTTATTGCGGGAGTCCTTGGACAAGGTCAAGTTGATTCAGGAAAGGCTTCTCACGGCTCAGAGTAGGCAGAAGAGTTATGCAGATCGGAAGGTTCGTGATTTGGAGTTCATGGTTGGAGAGCAGGTTCTATTAAAGGTTTCACCCATGAAGGGTGTGATGAGATTTGGGAAGAAGGGCAAGTTGAGCCCGAGGTATATTGGTCCTTTTGAGATTTTTCAGCCTGTTGGTGAGGTGGCTTACGAGTTTGCTTTGCCACCCGGGTTGTCGGGTGTTCACCCAATCTTTCATATTTTGATGCTCAAGAAGTACCATCAGAATGGTTCTCATATGATTCAGTGGGATTCAGTGCTACTTGATCAGAATCTGACTTTTGAGGATGAGCCGGTAAACATCTTGGATAGGCAAATTTGGAAGCTGAGGTCGAAGAAAATTGCTTCAGTAAAGGTTCAATGGAAGCATCGTCCAATTGAGGAAGCTACTTGGGAGACCGAGTCAGACATGCGAATCAGATATCCCCAGCTTTTTGAGCATTCAGGTACTTTCTATTCATTACCATTCGAGGACGAATGTTTGTTTAAGTGGTGAATGTTGTAACGATCTGTTAGATCGTTTTGAGCACTAGAACTCTTTTTTCATAGAAGACCCTTCTCGTAAATCCTTTATGAGAATTTAGAACTATTCGTTTAACTACGGTTATTTAATTAACTGTGATTTTTTTTATATAATTATTTGTCTTGGTGATTATAGGAAAAAAAAAGGCCTATGTAATTTTATTAAGGAGTTTAGAAGTGGGTAGACCCACCATTCCTTGTTGAGAACGTGCAAGGCTAGGGTATTAAGTATAGAAATTTAGGCTTAGGCTCTCAGCTATATCTATTAGAGAGGGGAGAAAAAAATAGAGACAAAAGGATGTTCAGTCCAAAAATAGAAGACGCCTACTGTTATTTGCTTCGGGTAAGTTCTTCACAAGCTTAAGAACCTTCGTTTATGTATTTCAATAATTTCCAGGGTATGCGACATCTATTGCTATTACTATAGTGTGTGTTGGAAAAATAAAAAGGGACTTGAATTGAGTAGTATGGTTGTTGTAACGTACATGAGTTCTATGGATTGGATTGGAGATTTTAGGGCCAATAACAATTCAATGATTAGAGTATGATGAGAATAGGCTTAGAAAGGAGGTTTTAATTGGTTTCTTTTATTGAAAACTGTGCAGGTCCTTTTTATCATTTTCTTTTTCTTTCACTGCTAGGTCGGTTAGAGCTAGAAGAAAGAAAATTGGGTCATACTATTTTGTAATCATGAAACAATGATTGACCAATGAATATAGGGATAATGAAAGTAAGATCATAGGCTAATGTTTGGGGAAATTGTAATTTATTGATAGAGAGAAGTGAAAATGAAAATTGGCAGAAATCGTGGGTTTGTTTTCTTATAAGTTGGTGGATTGATTAAATGGGCAAACTAATTGTGGTCAATGGTTAGGGCAATGATGGCAACCATTGGGAAATAATTAGGATATAGAATAGATTTTTGACCTTTAATTAAGGTTCTGTAACTTCGTTCCCTAGTGATTAAAGCTACTGATTTTATAACTTGATCTCGCTTTAGGATTTTCTTACGGTTATCATATTATAATGCAAGTTTTGATATATTGGTATATGGAAGTGAATATTAGGTGCACTATATTATATGAAAAATCGTTAAACTTATAGTAGAAGAAAATTGACTTAGCCCTAAACTTGACATCTACAAATTTTGAGGTTGACTTAAGACTTGACATCTAGAAATTTTGAGGTTGACTTATTTATTTAATTCAAGGTTGAAACTTGAGTATAAGTTGAGAGTTGTTTACTTAAGAATAATTTATACTTGATAGATTGAGAACGTTCCAAAGCTTTGCAGAAGGAAAAGACAAAATCTTAAAGTTTCATAATACGTGATTCGTCATTCGAGGTATGTAAAGACTTTCTAGACTTCGTTGGAGGATGTTTTATTAATAAAAGATTAAAATTTAAAATAGAGAATGGGTAAGGGCGAAAGATGGGGGTCTCGTACCCGTGGTGTGACGGGCATTGGTACGAGTATCGGTGTATGAAAGGGAAAGTCTATTACTATATAATATATGCGCATTAGCTGATGCATTATTAATTTGGTTGATTGTCTTTGGGTGTTCATGGTTCTCCATTTAACCTGTATATTTGTGATAGTCAAGGTGAATGTATTCCCTGTCAGTTATTTAATCGAATGAGATGTATCATCATCCCTATTCCATTGATATTATATCATGCACATGCATTGACATCGAGTTTGAGTGTAAGAAAAGGTCGAGCACATGGAGATCGTCCGTGCTGCGATCGTTCTATGATTATGAGTTAGGCACGTAGAGATCGTCCGTGCTGGGGATTGATTGATTTTGTGATAGCACCTAGAGACTGTTTGTGCTGGTATATGGACCTCGCGAGTCCTCTATGGGTCACGAACTCTCGATGTATTGTCGAGGAGTATCGTGTATATACGATTGAGAGAGTACTGGATATTGGGAGCATATCATCTCATTATATTGCATCGCATTATGCCCTCCATACTTACTTGGTTATGTACTTAATTGATGATTGAATCTTTCGTGGCAATTGATTATCCCTACTTTAGTGAAAACTTGACTGTTGAATATAGTGTGAATTTGTAAATTTGAGAATGATTTCTTACATGAGTCCTTTCACTACTTCTTCATTGTCGGTCTATGATACATACTGGGTACACGTGATTTCGTACTCATACTACGCTTGCTGCACTCTTTTGTGATGCAGATTCAGTTTTGAACACTAGCGCATCTCGTGGAGCTTCCTGAGTCCGAGCTTGGATTCTCTTGGAGTTGTGGTGAGCTGTTTGGCTGTTCCGTAGCCCACACCTTCATCTATCTTTTATTTATTCTGTAATCTAGTAATCAGACATGGTATTTGCATTCAGACTTGTCATTTTAATTTTCACACTTGAATCGTATTGTAGAAACTCTTGTACTTATGACACCAAATCTTGGATGGTATTTTCGCTTTTCCGCACTTTATTTTGAAGAACTTCGTATTTAGTCTATCTATTTACTTTTTAATTCAATTGTTTAATTGTATTCGTAAGAGTTATTGGGTTGGCTTACCTATCGGTTGGGAACATAGGTGCCATCAAGACTTGTGATTTTGGGTCGTGACACCAAGACCCTACACGCAACCTCGGATCTCCCTTGCCCCACTTACCCCTCCTACCTCCCACCCTCGTCCATGACCCCGACCTCGCCCCCGACCCCACCCCATCCCCGACCCCAACCCCAACCCCATCCCCATCCCCATCCCCGTCCCTAGTCTCCCATCAACCAACCAAGCCACTAAGGAAAGAGAAAACTAGACAGGGAAATAGAACAGAACTATTGTTGCACAAACAACATAATCCAAACGAAGAGTACCCAAATACAGCAACTACAATAACAACAACAACAAGACACAGTCTCAAACAACAACAACAAGAAGGGTCAACGGCACAGTAAAATATAAGCAAAAAGCAACAATCTCAAAATCAGATAGTCTACTAACAACTTGAAAAAACTATGAAGCGAAAAAGACTAGGACAAATAAAGATACAGGTGTAGAGAGCACCGAAATAAATCTTGGAAATAAGAGGCGATGTCTTGCTTGGTTTGCCAGATTTCGATAAAATGGAGTGTCGAAATTGGTCGCCGGAATCTTGTTGTTTGTCGAAAGTTGGATGCTCGTCGGAATCTGACCTAGATCTGTGGTTGGAAAATGACCTGCAAGAAGAGATAAAAACCAAAGAAGAGAAAAGAGAGCAAGAGCAAGAAGCAGATCTAGATGACTAGCGGAAGAAGGCATTGTTCATCGGAGCAGCGGCAGCGACGTCGTTCGTCGGAGCAGCGACGGCTTTGACGTTCGTCGGAGCAGAGATCGATGACGATCTGGACTCGTCGGCCGGCGGCAGGCGACGGCGGCAGGTGATTGGCGGCAGGCGATGGTGGCAGGCGATTGGCGGCAAGCGACTGAGACAGGCTACCGACGGCAGGTGGCAGCGACCTTTGAATCTGATCAAATGTGATCAGATCTGAGATGGGAGGAAGAAGAAGCTTTTTAGATGTGTTTGATTGGTGAAGTAATCAATTTAAATTTAAACTTTCCATTTTATCGTTAATGAGATGATTTATAACCACACAAATGTGTATGGCTTGTTTAAGAAAACAAGTTTCAAAAGTCAGTTTAGAACTGATAATTTTCAGCCCATATTTGTAATATCAATCCATGTAACTCATATTTTAGTGAGTTGGATCACTTATATTTTAATTAGGTAATTATGGGCTTCAACTTATTTTTAACTCATAAAAAATGGACAAAAATAAGTAAAATATGGGTATTCATATAGAAAGTATTGATCCTTTTGCTTCTTCGCTAGCAAACCACACACCCACCCCATATTCTATCTCTCCCCCTAGGCTCTACCGATTTCAAAGTTAATGTATTTTGGCCTCCTACTACTAGCTTATTCCTTTAGTTTATTTATTGGATTAATTTGACTTAACCCAAATTCAAAATAATAACCATGCTCATGTAGGGGTAGGATAAATAGGGTACTTCAATTTTAGCTAGCCGTTTAGCTATAGAATTTTGGATTAAGTTTTAAATATCTATTTTTAAATATCTGTTTATCATAAGTTTTGGATTAGATTTTAAAAAATTGTCTTCGAGATATTTTCAAGCTTCAAAAATTGGTCAATGCTAGTTTTTGGATTTTTTGGGACTTTCAATCACAAAACTTCAATTTTTTTCCAAATAAAATGTATATTCAAACACAACTTCAAATTCTAAAAAGTCACAACTTCAAAAACTCAAATTTTCAATCACAAAACTTCATTTTTTTTTTCCAAATAAAATGTATATTCAAACACAACTTCAAATTCTAAGA
The DNA here is from genome assembly GCA_003996215.1 of Jaltomata sinuosa. Lineage (NCBI taxonomy): Eukaryota > Viridiplantae > Streptophyta > Magnoliopsida > Solanales > Solanaceae > Jaltomata > Jaltomata sinuosa. The sequence continues at coordinate 520,793 of QJPP01000606.1, read as the reverse complement.
ATCACAACTTCAAAAACTCAAATTTTCAAGTTTCAAGTTTCAAATTTCAAATTTCAACTTCAAAATCTATTACCAAACGAGAGTTTAATAAGAGATTTCAGGCCAACTGTAGAAATGAAAATCCTGAAAGAAGTACTTTTCGACATGTATTCATATTAGTCTGGGCTCTACTATGTAATGATAAATTGTGTCATTAAGAATTAATTTTTAAAAATTAAATTAAATTAAATTAAATATTTTTATGAATAACAATCGTTATTCATATTCACCACGCTTGAAACAAAACAAGAACTACTGTTAGAAATTTTGTTTGTCTAAGTAATAGAACTAATTCATGTATGATAATACTTAATCACTGCTTTATTATATTGGTAATACAACATTGGGGGGAATTCTTATTAATCACTGCTTTACTACTTTGTGACCAACATGATGTATCTACTACAATACAGTTGTTTGGTTATTTTGCAGAATTACTGCTTTATTATATAGGAATACTAAAAAGTTTGGTTTGAATATTAAGTTGATACATATTTTTATTTTTGAAAAAGAAAAGCATTTAATTAAACTGCAAGTATGCAACAATAACGACATTGTGACAATTGCAATTTGAAGGAAATATAAGTTTCTAACGAAATAATGTAGGCACACGTAAAAGACCCGATAATGACTAAATAGAAAAATTTAATCAAACTAGAGAGGAGGAGGTAGGAGGCTTTATTTAATAACTCAAAAGCTCATAAATTCTCGCTACACGAGAGCTTCCTCACAACCTTAGAAAATAGGTAGCAGGCACCCCTATTTATAATACTAGACAACCAAATTAAACTAGGACTAGGAAGCCTATTCCAATAAAAACTAGGACAAATAAATCCTAACTAGACATGGATTAAATAAATACCAAAAAAGTAAATCCTAGACTAATTAGGATTAAAGTCTTGGTTTATTTCCAAGAGCCTCCCTTAAATCAAGATCTTCAAACTTGAGCATGTCATGAATAATGTCATGTCTTGTAGAAGTCAAGCACCTTAGACTCTCCATCAATTTCCTAAAATATGTAGCGTCAACAAACTTGTGGGTGTCATCTTTAGTCAGCTTCAATTTCTCTTCAACATCCAAAGTTAATTTGACTTTCTTCATGTTAGACATCTTCATAGTATCATCATCATATTCTTTCCTCTTCTTGCAACCTTGAATGATTATTCTTACCTTAAAATTATCTGTTTCTCCAATTGGTTTGTACTTGGTCTTACGTGCCCATTCGACTTCAGTTTTTCTTATTATATGTGGTAGAATAGTATCATCAACGATCAATTTTTCAGGCTCATCAAAATTTGCAATTTTGAATGATGGCTCAAAGTTGATTGTATCTCCAATATCCATAATCATGCACTTCAATTGCGGATCTAAACCCTTCATTGTTTTTGCTTCCATTTTGGATAGATCATCAAAAACCTTCTCTTGGTGAGCACTTTTGCTTCTTTCATTGTTAGCTTCATTTTCAATATCTTCAAACAATTTTTCTTGTTTGACAACGATGGATATTTCTTTTTCAATATCCTCACCTTGTATAAACCAATCATGTCTATTACATGTCTCATGACATTAAATACTAGCTTCTATTGAAAGAGCATCAGTTTCAATCAAATCATCCTTTTTAGTCATCCCAAGAACTATTGGCAAATCAGTTTGGACATTATTAGAGTCGTCTTTGCAATCAAAGAAATCTATACCACAACAAAAATTACCTTCTCCTTCACTTCTTTTCTCCATTGTTTTTGAATTTTGATCTTCTTCATCTATTTCTGCCAGATTCAATGACTCTTCTTTTTCTTCTGGTTGATCATACTTTGTTTGCAAATGCTTCCTCTACTATCTCATCTGCCTTTTGATTTAGTGATATCTCGTATGTTACCAATTTTTCTTCTAAATCATCAAGTGTCAAAGTTCTAAGATCTTTGATAGTCTCAAAAAATATCTTTTTGTTATGAAACTCTAAACTTAGAGATTCCAAAATCTTATTAACAATTTTAACTTCCTCTAATACCTCTCCATTGGTTTTTAGACCGTTGACAATTTCTACAATTCTTGTAAAACATTTTTTGACAGATTCTGTTGGTTTCATCTGAGCCAACTCATATTGTCTCCAAAGCTCTTGAAGTTTCTCTCTCTTCACATCTGCAGCACGTCGATGTGATTTTATTAAAATTGTCCAAGCCTCCTTTGCTGATTTTGCATACAAAAATTTATTGAATACATGCGATTCGACCTGATTCTGAAGGTAGAAGAGTGCTCTATAATTCAAGTGTCTATTTTTCTCCAATTTTATATCTTCTTCGACCGTCAATAATGTGACTTCTGGAGGTTTCACAAACCCTTTCTCAATAATGGACCACAATCCAATTGCATTGAAAAAACTCTTCATCTGCTGATACCAACTCTCAAAAAAAATTCCATCAAACATAAAAACAGGACAATCAGGTAAATATGGAATCTACATATTCTTTTTCTTTTTATATGTGTCGGATCTCACACGAGGCTCTAATAGGATCTCTTACAAACTCTGGTACCAATTTGAAGGAAATAATATTCTCCAATGAAATAATGTAGGCACACGTAAAAGACCCGACAATGACTAAATAGAAAAATTTAATCAAACTAGAGAGAAGGAGGTAGGAGGCTTTATTTAATAACTCAAAAGCTCATAAAATTCTCGCTACACGAGAGCTTCCTATCAACCTGAGAGCTTCCTCACAACCTTAGAAAATAGGTAACATGCACCCCTATTTATAATACTAGACAACCAAATTAAACTAGGACTAGGAAGCCTATTCCAATAAGAACTAGGACAAATAAATCCTAACTAGACATGAATTAAATAAATACCAAAAAAATAAATCGTAGACTAATTAGGATTAAAGTCTTGGTTTATTTCCAACATGCATTCTCTAATTTGATAGCTAACAATTAGTTAAGTTTAAAGTTTGGTAGAAATCTAACATATAGAAGGTTTAAAGTGTGGGTTAAGACCATTTTATCCGGTCCATATTTCACTCAAATCATATTTTACCCATATTTATATGGGTGGATTACAATTCAATCCATTTTAGCTCAATTCATATTCAATTTGCCAAAATTCGATCCAATCCACCCATTTGCCATCACTAAGTTAGTCTTTCTTTCTTAAACTCCATTTCTAGTCAGATACCACACATAAATTGTGAGGGAGGAAGTAGTACATATCTATATTCTAGCTAGGTGATAATATGTTTAATATATAGATGAAACGTGAAAAAGTAGGATATCCTGTTACTAAAAAGAAGATTTCACGTAGGAATGGGTTCATTATTCACCTAGTTTCGGATCGTGCACCTTTGGCCTTCAGGGATTTCTCGGTTATTAAAAAATAAATATATAAACAAAAAGAAGATACACATTGCAAAGTATAAAACTATCAGATACTATTAGTTTTCCAGATATAAATCTTTGATTTAGAGGAAGAATGAAGTCGAGTATACATACTACCAATGAAAGAGAGGCACTTTATATGAATGTCCTTGGATGACTTACTTTCTTTATCCCCTTCCTCACCCCACCCCACCCAAAATGAAAGAAGAATATTATAATCGAGTAGTCCCTAACCTTTATCATTTTGTTTTTAGGGAAGCTGATATCGATCATGCTAAAGAGGCCGAGAATGAACCAGAGGACACAAAATCGCCAGCTTCTGTAGCAAAGCCTCAGCTCTGGGCTATATTGGATGGGCTAAAGCTCATTCTATCTTCGACTTACTTGTTGCACGTAGGATTATTCCTTTGGCTGTGTGCAGTTGTGTCCTCCTTTTTTTACTTTCAGGTATGACAAGAATTTTCTTTGATTATATGACAGAATGGATCAAGATCTGTAATGTGGTGTGTTTATGTGATTTACTGATCTCACGTAGATGACCGTCTTTGTGAAAGACCAGCTTATAGTTACTGGCTTACTGCAACTTCACCCACCAATCTTTTGATTGTTTTGTAGAAAGTAACTGTTATTGCTGCTGCAGTAACAGATCCCACTGGTAGAAGGAGATTATTTGCACAGATCAATAGCTTTATTGCTATTTTTATCCTTGCTGGACAGCTCACTTTGACGGTATGGTATAGATCTATAACATGCAAAAGTTCAATCGAAGCTAAATTTTTTTCTCCCTTGTGTGTGTGTGTCTGTGGAGAAGAGGGGAAGGGTTATTGAGGGGATATTCAATTTCTCCAATCTGTGAAAGTGTATACAATCTCTCCATGCTACTTGAACAACTGTAATTTAAAACTTCTCTTATCTGCTCTCAAATGTGACAGTGGTTCTGACTGGAGCCTGTAATGAAGGCTTCTTCCTCTTCAAATATTCTTGTCATTTCGCACCACTTTCCTTATCTGAGTTTCACCATAGAATATAAACTATGTCTGTTACTTGGAGGTGTGTAAGAGTGTTAATATCATGTTAGTAATGTCAGCTCCTAGTGAGTTGTAGTGTATTTTGAAGGATCCACAAAGAGTTCCAATGTATGCAAAGTCAGATTACGTAGAATTTTAAAATGATAAGATATCTAGGACAAATTTATAAGTTGATCAGTTTCCTAGTGGCTTGAACTCAGTTCCCTTTCTTTCTTTCATTTTTCTCTACATTCACAACATGTTACATGATTCATTTAAATCATATCTGCAGCACCACAAGTTTTAAAAGTTTTTATTCATTACTTGGTTGCAGAGGCGCATCCTTACTTTTGCTGGTGTTATTCTAGCCATTTGCTCCGCACCTTTTGTTGTCTTCGCAAATTTAATTGCTTTAGCAGTATGGCCTACATGGATTGCAGTGGCCGTCTAGGAAACCCTGAGGAAGGTATATTTTCTTTACACCTTTTTCTCAACCTCGAAAGAGAAGTAATAAAAAAATACTCTCTCCGTCCCATTTTATTTTATGTGGCATACTTTCTTTTTTAGTTCGTCTCAAAAAAAATATCACCTTTCTATAATTAGAATAATTTTAATTTTGAAATTCCTCTTTTACCCTTAATGAAATGATTTACAACCACACAAATATTTAAGAATTATTTTGGATCACAACTTTTAAAAGTCTTTTTTTTTTTTAAACACTATGCCAAATCAAAGTATGCCACATAAAATTGAACGAAAGGAGTAATAACAAGAGAAGTTGTAAAGGAGGAATGTCATTCAGGCATTCGTACAATTTTTAGTTGGCAGAATACCTTTGTACCCACTAAACTTGGCACAATTTATTTAGTCCACACCTAAACTTTTCGTAGTTCTTATTACCTCCTTTCCCCATAGACCAATCTCACCCGATGGAGGTGAAACCCACGCGTTGTCATGTGGATATCTTTGTCGACATGACATTTTTTACAAAAAAAAAAATTTTAAAATCTTTTTAACCTCATTAAATTTTTGGATCATCTTTTCCGGGTCCAATTTGTAAAAAACTTGCAACTCCATTATTTAGGCAATTTTTTTTTTAATTAGACAGAATATAATGGATTGGGTTGTGCATTCGGTTTAGTTTTGTGTCATTCGATTTCTGTTTTTTGATTTTTTGCTTTTGATAAAATGTCATCCAATACAAACCAAAATAAGAAAACACAGATCTGATATAATCGAATAATTATATTTAAATGACAAAAAAAAATAACTATTATAAAGAATGAGAAGTGGTAATATCAATATCTTAATTTAATACTTTTTCTAAATTCATTCACATGATTGAAATAACTAGTTTCTGAAAACGTGCGTTGCACGTTTATCATATACTATTATTATAAAATTAATTATATTATGATAAGTTGGAATGATAAATTTTAATCATAAAAATTATGCAATGTATCTAATACCAAATCACTTTAATATTGATATATAAATTCCAATGGATATTTCCAATCATTTGCAATAACACTACATCCAAACAAATAACAATATTAATAGGAAATAAATAATAATATATCCAATCTGTTTTTTTTCATATGTGAATCAAACAGATGCATGTGTTAATAGCTATGGCAAATTATGCAATTATACCTTTCTTAGGACAAATATGTTTTTAAACTTTTTTGGTAATATTAACTTGAGCAAAACGGAGTACATTTATCTCTAACAAATTGAAAAGGAGAAGCTAGCTAGCAACTTCTGTATAAGATCTAACCTCAGCAAAGTTGTAGGACCCATGATGAAGGTTATCAACTCAGGTAAAAACTGTATTACCTTCTAGGGATATTTTAGTGATAGGTTCTATAGGAACTGGATGATCCTATTTAATCAAATACCTAGCGACAAACTCTTATGTTCTTTCCATTATGGTATAAGATTATAAGAGAAACTCAAAATATAAAAAACTTTAAACTTTATAAAGTCATAGACAAATGTAAATAGAGTGACCACAATATATTAAACATCATAACTGAATAACTCGGGAACCACAATATATAACTATGAAAAATAATGATAATAAATGTTCATATTTAACACATGCAAAGAACATCCCCATATTCATTCTTCTACACTTTTGATACTTCCCTCGCCATGTTATGCGAAAAAAAGTTTCCTCCTTTTTTTCTTTTGATGTAGTATCATTAAGGAAAATAGACTGAACATATGAAGAACAAAGGAGAAACTGTTAAACACGAATGGTTTAACGTAAATAAAGAAATCGAATAGAGGAAAAACAAAAAAAGTACACCTATAATGTGTTACGGAGTTAGCAAACCAGCTGGGGAAAATGAACGAATATTTTGGGAAAAAGAAATATTTTGACAGAACAAAAAGCAATGTGATACAAAGATTTGATAATTTGATATGCACTTTTATTGAGTGGAGAATACAAAGAGACTCCAAACTATCATTGTGGAAGATAAAGAGACAAAACTAAAATGGGTTTGTATAATAATAGAATTCTTTTATAACTAACATCATGCTTTAAGACAATTTATACTATCAAGAAGGGAATGTAAGAGGGGTGTGGAAAATATTATTACTAATGTGGAATCTGAAAGTTTAAAAACTGAAACGTGAACTACAATTATTTAAGCATTTACTGATTAATTATGTTCACCATAGCAATAATTTAACATTTAGCCATTAATTATATTATTTAACATTAAATAGGGATTATCTTTTATTGATAAGGATAACATAGTCCATCAATTTTTAATGGCCATTTTGGTAATTCAACTTTGAACTAAAAAGCTTTCCACTTTTAATATAGTATGATGGACAACACTGATAAGATAACAATATATATTTGATGAGTCCATTATTTTTTCAAAGTTTCCTTCTCCAAGAAAACTATTTGATGAGTCCATTCTTGTTGTTATTGGAGGTACACATTCCTCTTCTCGGTGTGGAACAATAAGCGAGCGAGCTGTAACCACCTACTCCTATATCAAAATGAATCATTTCATCCTCCACCGGTTCTAGTTCAGGAAAGGGTTTAGGTCTATGAATTTCTCTATCAATTTCATTACCTTATCCTTATCCATGTGGGAATCAACCCTTAAACTCACGCTCCTCCTTGATAAGTTTCAAGGTGTTCTGTTATCGGTTGGAAAACAGGCATACGCAGCGAAAGCAAATAAAGCAGGATCACTTGCATGTAATATAGACAACACATAATCATAAATTTTAATCAAACGTAAAATCGATATTTATCTCTTGAAGCGTGACCGTGAACACGAATCAAACGTTCAAACACGAGCAACACCCATCCACGCGATCATTCTCTAGTTCCGCGGTCTTCTGTTGTGTGACCCGAATAGTACCGGAATAAGCGAAATTCGTGTGGGCAAATTTCTCATAGAAGAATGCAGGAAAAACCTTGTTGTTCTTTGATGGAATAAGACCCCTTATATAGACACAAGTATTAGGATTTTAAACCCTTTCCCAAATCTGCTAGGTCTTCCAGTTGTGGTATTAATTCGCAAAATGAATGAATTAATCCTACCACAATAAATTACAGATTATTCCACTAAAAATCTGTAATTGCACTCCTCGATTTAATTGCAAAATCATTCATTAAATCTTATTTAACTCTCCATGTTAAGATCATAGATACCAATCAATTAAATTAAATTTCTAACAATTTAATTCATTGATTAATTTAATTTTTTATTTGTACACTTAACTTATTTCATGTGACGGATAGAAAATTCACCTGCAGGGTTTTCACATAAAAACTTATAAGCAACCATAAAGGGATATCATCAATCTCAAGGTCAAGACACGGATTCTATCAACTAATCATTATTTCACAAATGTTATTTGTCATCATCCAACCTATCGGGAACATTTTAACCCACAAGAGAGTTTCACCCTTTGATAGATTAAGATAACAAATAAATCGCATTGATCATAATGATTATATCAAGATTAAGAGTATAAGCACATTTAATGATCTACAGAAGTTGTTTCATAAATATTCAGAACATACTAGCACAAAAAGTTGGAATATGACCACTCCCATAATCAAGATTAAATTACATTTTAATCTTGTTCTACAATCAATCAAGATGTTTGTCCAGCTTCTTCTTTGATTGTGAACATAATATTTATACTTATAAGAATCAATAATTTAATCTTTCGTGTATAAGCTAAACTCTATACACAAAATCATCTACTATATAAGTAAATGAACACATAGACAAACATATGATCTATTTAATTCCTTATTAAAATTAAATAAATAATTTTCTATGATAAATACTAATAAATAATTTTCTATGATAAATACTATATCTAAACACATGGTTAATAGTATATATCTCAACAATCTCCCACTTAGACTTTTAACCATAATAATTGTTAGAATATAGCTTATCTAAACGCATGGTTAATGGTATATACCCCAACACTCTCACCCTTCTCTTTTGTTTACATTCTCTTGACCAGATGGGCCTATGTCACTAGACAGGTGAAGAAGACCTTCAATCGCTATACTGCCTGCCGATCGGTATGACTTACTCTACGTGCAAGCTAGCCCAAATATATATTAATGAGATAGAGCTAGCAGTAAGGTCCAGAGAAGGAGCATTAGGGTACGTGAAGGCCGTTGCACGGTGAAGTTTAGCAAGTTGTTGAAAACCGACATCACCTACCCGAGCAAGAGTTGTGCTCACCAGGTAAATCTGGAGAAGGGGAACTTCAACTAAAAAAGAATAAAAATAAAAAGAATTACTTAAGTTTGATAGTCGCTTCTTTTTTTTCGGTATACTGCTCTGCTCGTAGCCAAACACTTCTAGTCTCCTACAAAAGCATAATGGGACAAGTCAACCAGAATAAGCTTGCACTCCTAATATCAATATCAACCAAAATGTAGGCATTATTTACTGACCATGTACCAAGAATGAAATGTGTCATATATAAAAATATAATATATACTCTATTAAATAATTTGACTTTTTTGGTATTTGTTTTGTAAAATCCTAAATCAAACCAAGAAACCAAAATTCTAATCCGAAGCCAAACCAAATAACAAAATAATTGGGTTTGATTTGATTTTTTGGTTTAATCCGAATAATACACACCCCTAATAATGGAGTTCAATCAAACTTTTCATGGAGTTGATAAGAAATATACAGTGGAAACAAAAGTTCATTGCATCTGAGGAAGAAATAAAAAGAGATACACTGTTGGAACTCTATTATATTGGCTAGAGCTTTTATTATTTGGCAAGAGGCAATGAAGTTTCAGCCAAATTTTTTTACAGGTTAGTCCGAAAAAGAAAACAATACATAGTTGAAATGAATAGACATCACATCTAAAGAAGAAATAAAAAGAAATTCATAGTTGAAACTTCATTATTTTGGCTAAAATGTTTTCTATTTGGCTTAAAATAATGAAGTTTCAACTATGTTTTTCACATATTTGACCCGAATAATAATACATAGTGGAAATAAATAGCCTATTGCATCCAAAAAAGAAATATACAGTTGGGACCCATTATTGTACCTAAAAAAAAATTTACTTGTCTAAAAGTAATGGTGTTTCAGCCAATTCTTTTACATTTTTGGTATGAAAATGAAGAAATATAGAGTTGAAACAAATAAACTTTGCCTTTTAAGGAGAAATAAAAAGAAGTTCAAAGATGGGTAAAATATGCATTGTACATTAAGAAGAAGCAAGGAGAAACACACAATTATGTGTCAATTAATGGTTGGAAAGTACCTCTCTCAGAAGCTGATTTTTCAATTTTCTAAAAGAGACTGTTCCGTGCTCTTTCCCACATCACCATCCAGGGGGTTGATGCTATCAAAGTATAGGGTGGATAATTAGAACAAAGAAAGTTTAGGTGTGTACTGAATAAGCCGCGCCAAGTTTAGGGAGGTAATGAGGTATTTTGCCATTTTAGTTTAACTGGGAACTAACAGGTATTGCGACGAATAAAGATAAGTAGGGCAAGGGAGCTTCTTTTCACTGTTGTCTCACAGGACGAGAAGTATAAAGCAAAGGTATGGTACAATAATAGTGACCTGAAAAATTATCATAATTCCATTTTACATATTAGGAGCAGCCTGAATTGTGCATATCCTATGTGTAGCATTTCTTGATTTCCAATTCTTTGATTTTTTTGATAGGATATAGCAAAGCTGGTAGGTTAACATCATTTTATTAGGTTAGCATAAGTGTTTCATGGGACTTGAAAGGATTGTCGTGGTTATAATAGTTGGCAGTGCCGAGTGTTCACCTGAATATCCCTAGCAGTAGAATGATTCCGTTGTTTTATATGCCAATGTGATTGTTCAAAGACTTGGGGATGCTACAGCAGCTGCAATGTACAAGCTACTCTTCAGCACTCTCAATGGCAAGGCATCAGCTGTTTCTCTATATGCCCTGCCTGTAAGTAAAAATTTTCCTTGACAACATTACTGCAGATGTCTTGAAATTATCATCTTCGTTTATGCAATTCCAGATGATTGGATACACACTTCTATTTAGTGATTGAAAAGCCCTTAGAGAAATTAAGTTGAATGTTCAACATAAGTTTGGCACTTTTTTCAGGTCTGCTTGACGTGGATACTGACAGCATTCTATCTAGGACACCCATACAAGCAACTTTCAACGGCTTAGCCCTCTCTACCCGCTGAAACGTCTAGAAGATACGGAACATAATGCCAAACATGAAGAGTTTTTGTATCTTTTAAGTTAATTCCTTAGATAGTCACCTAAGTTTTAGGAATTGCCTTCAAATATCATTCTTATTTTATTTAGAACCAAAATATCACTTAACTATTACTATTTTTCTCAAAAAATGTTAAACACCTCAAAAGCCCTCTTCTCTCCTAGTTGGCATGCCACATCATTAATCCTAATTTTTTTAAACAATATAGACTTATTTAACTCATCAAACTCATTTAATTAAAATTATAATCTTATTATTTTTTTTTTTTAAAAAGACATTAGTTTATTAAGAAGCAATTTTCATACTTAAGAAATCCTTTTCGGTACTTAAACTTTTTTTTTCTAGAGTTATTTTCTTAAATAGTCACTTATGGTTTGGGGATTACCTAAACAAATTACTTTTATTTTTTTAAAAGATAATAATATCAATTAACTATCACTATTTTTTTCAAAAAATATTAAATACCTCAAACGTCTCATTTTCTTCTAGTTGGCATGTCATGTCATTAAACCAACATTTTTTTAAAATAATAGACTCATTTAACCAAACTCATGTCTCTACAAAAAAAATACGTAAATTACCTAGAAATTTATCTGGAGATTATACAAAAAAAATCGCAAATAATCTAATTTCCTGCAGATATTTCTACCAAATAAAACTCAATGAAATAGTCTTTATAGGTAATTATTACCTGAGAATTTTTGAAATTACTAAGTAAGTTATCTGAGAATTTTAAGCAAGTAATTGCCCATAAAAGTTATTCAAATAAATTCGTAAGGTTGACATAGATAAAAGTTTGTAAAAAATAGAAATTTATTATTTAACTTTTAATTTAATTTAATTTTCCATTTATTTTTTTTGTAATTGTTATATTATATTTTATCTTATCATACAACTAAACATCAATATTTATCCTTATATCATCCTAAATCACGAAAAGCAAGTAATAATTAGCTGAGTTGCTTATTTTAATTTAATAACGCACGCATTATACAAGTTTAATCTGCTCACTAATAAAGGTTAAAATTTTATTTTTTTTAATCGATGTAGTATAATAATCTTTCTCCTACTTTATTGTCCATTAAATAAAGATACGAATATTATTTACTTTTTTTCAAAAAGAAATTTATTGTAAGTATGAGTTTCAAAGTACACAATTAATTTTTTTTAATGATTATTTGACCTTTAAAATCATTGATCCATTATATAATAGTATGATTAAATAATATAAGTAACGTTCATGAAGTGTTTTGTATATTATGGTTCAGTTTGAACTTATTAAAACGTTTATATATTCTGAATATATATATATATATATATATATATATATATATATATATATATATGTTCATAACTATTCAAAATTTGATGGCATTATAATAAGTGTTAAAAAGTTATTATTTATAGTAGAAAAAATATATAAAGTTTAAGTATGGTAAAGAATTCTTAAGAATGAAAATTTCTTCTAATAAACTAATGTCTTTTTTAAAAAAAAATAATAATAAGATTATAATTTTAATTAAATGAGTTAAATAAGTCTATTGTTTAAAAAAATGAGGCTTAATGATGTGGCATGCTAATTAGGAGAGAAGAATGCTTTTGAGGTGTTTAATATTTTTTGAAGAAAATAGTAATAGTTGGGTGATATTTCGATCCTAATGAAACATAACTTGAGTGACTATCTAGAGAATTAACTCTATCTTTTAGAACCTTGATGGTAAACATAGCCGCTTTCGTCCTTTTCTTCTTTGGATCAGCTTCCTTTCAGAATGATCTCTTCTTTGAATGTGGTGTTTCCTTGTTGCTTGCACCTTAACCTGCCCTACTCAACAAAACCCTTGTATCAAAATACCCAAAGTGATCACATAACTTGAAGAGGAACCTTAAAAAAAAAAAAAAAAAAAAATCAAGAAGAGCCTCACATACACCCAGAGGAGACACTGGGCTGAGGTCAACTTTTGGAAGTGTGGCTACCAGTAATCACTAGCATGTTTAATTTTTTATTCCTTCTAACGAATGAATCCGTCTCACTGAGCTTTTTCCAATTTTCAAACTCAGTAAACTGAACCTATAATAGAGGCAGCCTGAATTTGGGGTGTCAGATGATTGCCGTTTAACATGACCCTGTTCCGTGCTTATAGGTCAAGTGTGAATCCTCCTAAACATGAAAATAATAGTAAATTCCTCAAATGGTCATTGAATTTGTAGAAATATCTTACTAAGTAACTTTTTTTTTTTTTCCGGACAATATGGTCACTGAACTTGTAGAAATGTCATACCTAAGTAACTTTTGAATTTTTTGGGCCAATATGATCATCAAACTATGCACATATTTCCAACAAGGTGAAAAAGAAAGTTTTATACATGTATTTTTTAGGTTTCATTTTTAGACCCAATATCCATTAATTATATAAAATTTATTTGACCCATTTCAAACGTGTCTTTAATAAAATAAATTATATTCATGTAATCAAAGCAAAATGGAGGTGCAATCTGGCACAATTTTTTTTTAATGAAAAATCAGTACCATATTCTCCTATTTTTTGGGCCTACATACTAATCTCAAGTTTGCAACTAAAAAAAATTTTTATTTAAGAAGTTTCTCTTAATTGAAAATAAAAATTAGCTAAAAAGAAAAATATCGAAAATGCGTAATTACTATCCATCTTTGCACATCTGAAATACAATTAAATTCTATTATCTCATTGAATATTAACAAAAAAAAAAACTAACTAAAATGATTACTGTGTAAGCTTCCGTTCAAATAAAAATGAAAACTTATAGATATGCTATATTAAGAAAAATATTTACCATCTATAGCAATAACATTTTTTTTTAACTTGACACTTATAATATATGCATAATATAATTTTAATACAAAGAACAATTTATAAACACATATAATACAAGTTTTATTCATGGATAATACATTTATCACACTTTAAGACACTTATAATATATGATGCAAATTTCTTACCAAACAAGTATAATACATTTTAAGACACTTGTATACATCTATATTGCATGCACAATTCACTTTTAATACAAAGTGCAAATTTCACTAGTATCATAGTATTGCTATAGATGGTAATAAATAAAAGCATGTTTAAAAATAATAATTATTTATTAAAAAGTACTCACTCAAATTAATTCAAATAAAAAAATACATGTATAAGCTTTTTAGCAAAAGATTGCACCTCCATTTTGCTCTAATTACATGAATATAATTTATTTTTATTAAGGACCCATTTGAAATGGGTCAAATAAATTTTATTAATGGTTAATGGGTATTGGGTCTAAAAATAGATCCTAAGAAGATATATGTATAGAATTCTGTTAAAAATTTAACTTTTCCGTTAGTTTTCGCCTTGGTGGATATATGTGCATAGTTTGATGATCATATTTTTCAAAAAAAATTCAAAAGTTACTTTAGTGACATATTTCTACAAGATCGGTGACCATATTATCTACAAAAATTCAAAAGTATATTTTGGTAACATTGTGAATTGCCATTAACCATAGAAACAAGAATACAAACTAAGAGCTCTTGATCTCAGCCTTAATGCTAGGTATCAAGCCTCAAAACAGTGCGAAAACTACATAAAAAAACTTGCCAAAGCTCCTACTCCTATGTGCTCTTTTAGACAATTTAAACAATTCTATTCTTGTACTAACTTCTCTCTTGATTTGCTCTATTGTGTCACCCATCTGTACATTGGTTCCTCTATATATCTTCCAGTTTCTAGCTCTCTAGGTGTGGTAGATCACTCTCCCTAGTAAAGCAACAACCACGTCCTTTTGAAATTGCTTCCAACGCCTTCGTCACACTACTTTCAACACCTATTTGATCTCCACAGGTGGTAATTGAAGTCTAGCCCAGTGTAATATTGCATCTCTGAGTTTGACAAACCAGCTGCATGTAACAAAGAGATGCTGGCAAGTTTCCATGTGCTGGGACTCACACAAACAACAAGCATGATCTTCTACTGGAATATTCATATGCAGGAGTCTCTCCTTTGTTAGCAACTTCTGATGCACTGCAAGCCATAGTATAAATCAATTAGGTACTGTGACAGAGCTCCAAACAAGTTCAGCTACTTGCATTCTCTCCTGATCGCCCATTAGAGCTATGTAGCTGCTAGTAATTGAATAGTCACCCTTAGCTGTGAGTATATATCTATCTCGATCGAACCAGCCCCTCATTCTATCCTTCACTGAGTTTAGTTTCCTTCAGTACCAGCTGCTATCCACTGGATCTTTGTGACTCCATATGTTGGGTCTGTCTTTATGTATATACCACTCACCCATTTCACCCACAAAGAGTCCTCTTTCATTACTATTTGCCACAATAGTTTCCCCACATATGCCACATTCCATTGCCCACAATCTTTAATATTTAAACCTCCATATTTCTTTGGAACACAAATCTTTTCCCAAGCTATTAGTTCTACTTTCCTCTTCTCAGTGTTACTTCCCCATAGATATTGCCTAAACTTCTTGTCTACCTCTTTCACCGCACCTTGAGGCAGGATAAACATTGATCCCCAATAACTGTGAATGGAAAAAGTACTGCTAACACCACTTGTAGTCTGCCTGCATAAGATAGCTGCCTAGCATAGGTTATCTTAATTCTCACTGTGATCTTGTCAGTTAGGATGTGGCATTCCAGCTTCCTCCACTTTTTTGGAGAAAGGAGTAAGCCTAAGTATCTAATTGGAAAAGAGTCCTGAGAGAATCCTGTCAGGGAGATTAATTAACTGGGCTTTACACTGATCATCCATTCCTGCTAAGAAGATGCTTGACTTTTTCATATTTGCCACCAAACCAGTAGTTGCACTAAAGTGTTCCAATGCCTCTTTCACCCTTGGAATTGATCTAGATTCACCTTTACAGAACATCATAAGGTCATCAGCAAAAATAAGATGAGTGAGTTGTAGTGCTTTACACATAGGATAGTACCTAAAGTTAGGTAGCATACTCATACACTTCAAAGTCCTTGACAAATACCTCATGACAAGCACAAACAATAATGTAATTTCATCTATAATCCCGAGCAATAAATCCAGAACAATTCTAACTGAATATATAAACTGGTTGCACAACAAATTACAGAAAAATCATAACAGATCAGACAAAGCACAAAACTTATCCATAATGAAAGAATCGGGAATAGACCACCCATTCCTACATCTTCTCCAACACATTAATTGAAACACTAGTGCATTTAAATAACAGAAAAAAGCTTTAAAATCCTCTAATTTTTGCTCAGAATTTGTGAGCTAAAGGCACAAAAACGAGTGCTATAGGACCAGTTTTTCACTTAACCAAAACTTTTTTGGAGGGTGAGCATTGAATTTTTTGGGAGTTGCAGAAATGTGTCATATTTGCCTCTCAAACACATGTTACTCATTAATAAATGTACCTCAATGAAACAAATTTTAATCTCACTAGGCTATACAATAGTGCATGTGTTTCTCATTTTTCTCTTATCCTATATCCTTGTAAGGTCTCAGATAATCTTAAGAAAACAAGGAGCTAGCTCACACATTAAATCAATATAATCTCAAGACAAAATTGTCAATCTATGTGTGGAAAATACTTATGTTTAGCAAATGAGAACGTAAAAAGAAAAATAATAACAATAACTATGCCTCGGTTCCAAACAAATTAGCGTCGTCTATATGAATTCTCATTGTCCATTTTTTTTCATGTAAGCTCAACTCATGTCATCTATTATATCAAATAAAAATAAAATTGAAAGCAATAGGTTTAAAACCAATGTACTAAGACTAAAACCTATTACTAACTAGTAGATATTACTTACATGGATCTTATACTTTCATTGTGTCCCATCTTTAGCTAAGTTTGGATTGATTCTAAGGAATGGTAGGTCCTTCGAGACAACTTTCTTCCTTGTGATTTTAGGTCTACCTCGTCCCCTTTTTAGCACTTCACTCAGTAGTAGTTTCACGCTCATGGACCGGTGCATCTATTGGTCAATGCAGGACCACCATACCATCTCTTGATCTTGGTGGGAGAAAAGGAGGAAAGGATAATGTTCTTGGGTTAAATGAAAGAAAAAACGGGGGAAGGATTAATCAACAAAATACGAAGGTTTATTTTTATCAAATGAGTCCTACATTACCAAAAAGTATACACATGCAACCCCACATCGTTGAGTGACAGTATTCAAATGTTCTCGAAGAAGGACTTATACTTGGTTGCTTCTGCCATACAATTTTAATTATCATTTAGCACAAGCAAAAATCATATCAGATTGGGTGCCTATATCCACAAAGCTTTGAATTTCTCAACTACGAAAATGAAACCACTAGCATTTACTTAGTGTTACTTGAATCCCAAATCAGCACCATCAAACTCAAACCCACTGATATCTTTGCAGCGAGGATCTTTCCCTTGAATTGGGAAATGTTAATATGCCTCAAGATGAAGAGAGTGAAACTAACCCTGAAACTTCTGATCTTGATCTTACGATTGCAGTCAGGAAAGGGGAAAAAGAGCAAAACCTAGTGTATCTGATAACAGGTAAAGCCCGAAGGCTGTTCCGGTCCCTGTCAGGGGAGATGCCAACCATCTCTCCTTTCTACGAACACAAAGCAAAACCTAGTGTATCTCCACCTAGCAAATTGCCTCAAACAGAAAGAAAGGCATAACGCTCCAAAACGTCCACAAAATTCTGGCAAACGCTCGGAGAAACTACTAAAATCTATCAATTATGTCTCAATTGCAAATTAGTTGGGATCGAGGATATGTGTTAGAGTGTATTAGAGTGGCAAGAACAGATGGTAAGAATTACTTAGTGTTTTTTGCCTCCACTGGGATTTGAACTTGAAACCTTAGACCCCATGCTCTTTAACCCACTTCATTGACCACTAGGCCACACCATTGAGTGTTTATATGGATCACTTTTTGAAGTTAAGTTAGGCCCAGAT
Organism: Jaltomata sinuosa; assembly: GCA_003996215.1. Taxonomy (NCBI): domain Eukaryota; kingdom Viridiplantae; phylum Streptophyta; class Magnoliopsida; order Solanales; family Solanaceae; genus Jaltomata; species Jaltomata sinuosa. The sequence continues at coordinate 502,680 of QJPP01000606.1, read as the reverse complement.
GCCATATCATTACAATATGAAAACTTAATAGAAACCTGCCTACACTGAATCCAACTGTGTCGCCTAGTGGCCTAATACGAGAATCATGAACTCTCATATTCAAATATCAGAAAGAAAAAAAAACTAGGTTATTTCTTGGTATCTACCTAAGCCTTACTGGCCAAGGAAACAGAAAACTACCTGCACCATGTATTTACTCTAAACGGAAAATAACTCCAAAAGACACATTAATTAACCATGATGAAGTAAAAAACTTTTATGTAACAGACACATGTTATGCATTGATTTATTAAGAGAGAACATGGATAACTTAGTCTCTATTCATGATCCAAGATTTAATACTCATGGGGAAGTACAATGTAGAAAACATACTCGTGAAATTGGAGCGCCGCACTTATCGCCCGTCTTCGCCATCGATCAAGTTGCATGAGAATTGAAGGGAAATTCTGATCACATCAATGCAGCAATTATTAAGAAATCATAAATAAGAAAACAGTTTTACTAATTCACCCCTAAGAAACTTCTTTAGAACTTTACAAACAAGTGTGAACACTTTCAAAAAGAATTAATTGGAAGGGTAATATGAAAAAAATTTAATTAATGTTTTCTTGATTTAGTAATGTGATCAACTAATATGAGACAACTATTTTTAGTATAGTGATCAACTAATATGGGACAGAGGGAGTAACTGAGACCATCTATCTATTTATTTGTATGGGTCAGAAAATATGACTTTGACGAATGCATGTATTAAGAAATGACACGAGGTAATCAAAATTTAGCCCGATACAAGTCATCCCAGAGCATGCAAGGTCGCACTTAGGTAGCCTAGCTTGAAAATATCATGATCGGTAGTTCATCAACGACCGATCAGAATAAGTTCCCTCCAATAATCATTTTCAAAAAATCAGGAATTCACTCCAATAGTTATTTAATCACATACATAATGATTCTAACGTGCATATAATGATCATTATGAGGAGCATGAAACCCCCAAGATGCTACTTAGAATTTAGACTATAAACATACCCCTTTCTCTCACTTGAAATTAGGGGGTGTCAAACGGATGAGCTGGGCTAAAATTGAAGAGATTAATATGGGTTGAATTAAAAATTGGGTTGGGTCTATATTCGTCCAAATTTACTTTGAGCTAAAATGGACCAAAAGCTGGGTTGGGTCATGAACCGTTGTAGACACATGAATTTTATTGGGTTAAATTCATACAAAATTTGAATTAAATCCATATTTATTTGGGTTGAACGATTAATTTTGACTTCACAAATTAAATTAGTCCATTTTATTATATCCAAGCACAAAGACTATTTCATCTTGAGGCCCAGACCCATGACATATGTCAAGTGACGTGACATCCTAGTCAAATTCAAGACCAACAAGATGGTGCCACATGTTCAAATGATGTGGCAATCTCTGTCAAATTCAAAAGCCATTCAAAAGTTGTAAAGTGGCTAAAATGACATGTTTTGATCAATCACAAGCAACCTTATCACATAGCATTTGTGATAAGTTTGATGACTTACATGAACCAATCAGAAAGAGACAAAAGAATTTATTTACACATTGACTGCTTACCCCCTACAACTGTAAATAGGAGTGTTACATAATTTTCTGAGGACATTCTGCAAGCATCGGAGAAAGCCACAATATTACCTACATAGTTCTTTGAAGGAGTGACCAACAAAGTTCTTTCCGGAGATCAAACAAAATGACGAAGTGATGCCCGATATTTTCGGAGATCAAATACATTTCAAGGAGGTCTACATCATCCTACATTCGAGAAATACACTACTGAAGGCCCTCGAATCACGGAGAAATCTTAGGAGAGAAGAATCAAGAGAACAATAGAATTGTACTCACAAGATTCATTAAAAAAATTACTTTTTTCTTTTATTTATTTTGATTGAAGTTAATTTTCAGCACTACAAAAAACTATTGTGAACAAGTTTAGCACGCCTAGTGGGATCGATTCTACTCTTCATCTCTTCCTCATGCGAATCAAAAAATCGCAAATTCAACTACTGTAATGGACTTCAAAATAATCAATGTTGTTTCATGCGAGGGTTCTGTTTCTTCCACATCTGCTGAGCTCAGTCATGTTAGCCCAATCACTCGACAAAAGTTCAAGACTAGTGATTTGGATAAATCTGAATACTTTGTCTCTTGGAGATGGCAAAAAATAGCAGATCTCATATGGCGACTATAATTGCAACCCCCGGGGGCAACCTTGCATCAATATTATATGACGAACTCTCTCAAACTGGCTTCAACCTTGGTGAATTTGAGGGTTCGACGGATTCTCTAATTTTGACGAAGGTCAACGCCTTGATGGTTGACGCAATTGACATAGACGAGAAGTTCACAATGATGGAATAAACCATTGAGGGATTGAAGAAATCTATTAAAGATAAAGATTTTCAAATCGCCCAACTTTTGGGCAAGTTAAATCTCTATTGCCCTGGAGAGTCGAGTCATAACCCAACACAACAAGAAAAAGTTGATATTGAATCTCCCACCAAGCTAGTAGAATCTCAATGTGTAAAGCAATCTGCTTCAGTGGCTACTTTAACGATTCAACAACTGCAAGATATAATTATAAACACCATCAAATCACAATATGGTGGTCCACCACATAGTTCCTTAGGATACTCAAAGCCGTATTCTAAGTGAATTGAAGGCTTACCGATACCGATTGGATTTCAACCACTAAAATTGCAACAATTTGATGGGAAGGGAAATCCAAGCCAACATATTGCACATTTTATCGAGACTTGTAGCAGTGCTGGTACACATTGTGATATTCTTGTTAAGTAGTTTGTTCGCTATTTGAAAGATAACGCCTTTGAGTGGTACATGGACCTGGAGCCTGAATCAATTGATGGTTGGGAGCAACTTAAAAGTCAATTCCTCAGTCATTTTTATAGCACCCATCATACACTGAGCATGTTGGAGTTGAAAAACATAGGACAAAGAAAGGATGAGCTCATATTGGAATACAATAATCGTTGGAGAATGCTGAGCTTAGATTGCTAGGATCAAATTTCTAAAACTTCTACAGTTGAAATATTTATTCGAAGAATGCATTGGGGCCTTGTGTATATCCTCCACTGGATTAAGCCTCGAACTTTTAAAGAAATAACTACGCACGCTCATAACATGGAGTTAAGCATTGCAAGTCATGGAAAAGCATCACCTATCATTGATCCAAGGAGAGAAGCTATAAAATTCAAGGAGTCGTCAGAGTGCCAAACTAAGGAATCCATGGTAGTAACCATGACTTCTACGAAGGCCTCCGTGAGACAAAAGTTGAAAGAGAAAGTTGCGAATGAACAAACGTGAGAAGTGAAAAGTCAACCAACCTTGAAGGAATTACAAGCAAAGGTGTATCTCTTTCCTGAAGCTGATGTTCCTGCAATTCTTGATGAGCTGCTAACCAAGGAAGTCATTGAACTCCCTGAGTCAAAGCGACCCAAAGAATTCAACAAAGTCGATGATCCTAAGTATTATAAATTTCACCGCATAATCGGTCATCACACCACAAAATACTTCATCTTGAAGGAAAAGATCATGTCATTAGTACGAGAGGGAAAGATCATCATTGATGATAGTTAGACAAATGATGCAAACCATTCTAGTGCCAAACTCGACCATAAGAAAGGTTCAATTTCAGAAGCTCTATGACCTATGCGCTCTGTGGCATTACCAAAAATCAAAAAATAAATCGTCATGCTACAGTTTGGGAGATTTGAACCAACTGGAATTCCCGACTTGAAGAAAGCATCAAATAATTCCAAGGTAGATGACTTCTCCAATGACGAGAATAGTGACGCTTGGACTTTGATCACTCGCAAAAGACAAAAGCATCGATGGACATCTAAACTTCGATTTTCAAAAGTCAACACAAGAATAAGTGCAAATCAGCTTCAACTATGTGAAAGCATAAAATTCAGTATCAAATTGAAGTGCAACAATATTCTGTCACAAAGGATTGGAAGGACGGTTACATTGCTCAAATTCTTTCTCAAAATACTCCTCGATGCACGAGCCTAAACTGCAAGTTAAAACTACTCCTTGATGCACGATCCTAAGCTGCATGTTATGAAGCTCATCAAATTAAGCTAAATCATCAAGTCACGAAGTTAGACAAATGATGCAAACCATTCTAGTGCCAAACTCGACCATAAGAAAGGTTCAATTTCAGAAGCTCTATGACCTATGCGCTCTGTGGCATTACCAAAAATCAAAAAATAAATCGTCATGCTACAGTTTGGGAGATTTGAACCAACTGGAATTCCCGACTTGAAGAAAGCATCAAATAATTCCAAGGTAGATGACTTCTCCAATGACGAGAATAGTGACGCTTGGAATTTGATCACTCGCAAAAGACAAAAGCATCGATGGACATCTAAACTTCGATTTTCAAAAGTCAACACAAGAATAAGTGCAAATCAGCTTCAACTATGTGAAAGCATAAAATTCAGTATCAAATTGAAGTGCAACAATATTCTGTCACAAAGGATTGGAAGGACGGTTACATTGCTCAAATTCTTTCTCAAAATACTCCTCGATGCACGAGCCTAAACTGCAAGTTAAAACTACTCCTTGATGCACGATCCTAAGCTGCATGTTATGAAGCTCATCAAATTAAGCTAAATCATCAAGTCACGAAGTTAGACAAATGATGCAAACCATTCTAGTGCCAAACTCGACCATAAGAAAGGTTCAATTTCAGAAGCTCTATGACCTATGCGCTCTGTGGCATTACCAAAAATCAAAAAATAAATCGTCATGCTACAGTTTGGGAGATTTGAACCAACTGGAATTCCCGACTTGAAGAAAGCATCAAATAATTCCAAGGTAGATGACTTCTCCAATGACGAGAATAGTGACGCTTGGAATTTGATCACTCGCAAAAGACAAAAGCATCGATGGACATCTAAACTTCGATTTTCAAAAGTCAACACAAGAATAAGTGCAAATCAGCTTCAACTATGTGAAAGCATAAAATTCAGTATCAAATTGAAGTGCAACAATATTCTGTCACAAAGGATTGGAAGGACGGTTACATTGCTCAAATTCTTTCTCAAAATACTCCTCGATGCACGAGCCTAAACTGCAAGTTAAAACTACTCCTTGATGCACGATCCTAAGCTGCATGTTATGAAGCTCATCAAATTAAGCTAAATCATCAAGTCACGAAGTTAGACAAATGATGCAAACCATTCTAGTGCCAAACTCGACCATAAGAAAGGTTCAATTTCAGAAGCTCTATGACCTATGCGCTCTGTGGCATTACCAAAAATCAAAAAATAAATCGTCATGCTACAGTTTGGGAGATTTGAACCAACTGGAATTCCCGACTTGAAGAAAGCATCAAATAATTCCAAGGTAGATGACTTCTCCAATGACGAGAATAGTGACGCTTGGAATTTGATCACTCGCAAAAGACAAAAGCATCGATGGACATCTAAACTTCGATTTTCAAAAGTCAACACAAGAATAAGTGCAAATCAGCTTCAACTATGTGAAAGCATAAAATTCAGTATCAAATTGAAGTGCAACAATATTCTGTCACAAAGGATTGGAAGGACGGTTACATTGCTTAAATTCTTTCTCAAAATACTCCTCGATGCACGAGCCTAAACTGCAAGTTAAAACTACTCCTTGATGCACGATCCTAAGCTGCATGTTATGAAGCTCATCAAATTAAGCTAAATCATCAAGTCACGAAGTTAGACAAATGATGCAAACCATTCTAGTGCCAAACTCGACCATAAGAAAGGTTCAATTTCAGAAGCTCTATGACCTATGCGCTCTGTGGCATTACCAAAAATCAAAAAATAAATCGTCATGCTACAGTTTGGGAGATTTGAACCAACTGGAATTCCCGACTTGAAGAAAGCATCAAATAATTCCAAGGTAGATGACTTCTCCAATGACGAGAATAGTGACGCTTGGACTTTGATCACTCGCAAAAGACAAAAGCATCGATGGACATCTAAACTTCGATTTTCAAAAGTCAACACAAGAATAAGTGCAAATCAGCTTCAACTATGTGAAAGCATAAAATTCAGTATCAAATTGAAGTGCAACAATATTCTGTCACAAAGGATTGGAAGGACGGTTACATTGCTCAAATTCTTTCTCAAAATACTCCTCGATGCACGAGCCTAAACTGCAAGTTAAAACTACTCCTTGATGCACGATCCTAAGCTGCATGTTATGAAGCTCATCAAATTAAGCTAAATCATCAAGTCACGAAGCTCCCCAAATTCGAGCTAAATATTCAAGTTGAGAAGCTCTTCAAATTTGAGCAAGGTCTGCAAGTTAAAATGCTCCTCAATGCACGAGCCTAAACTGCAAGTTAAAAATGCTCCTCAATGCACAAGCCTAACCTGTAAGTTAAAATGCTCCTCGACGCACGAGCCTAAACTGCAAGTTGAAATACTCCTTGACGCAAGAGCCTAAATAATAAGTTAAAATACTCTTAGACACACGAGTCTAAACTACATATCGTTAAACTCATCAAATTTGAGACTAAATATTCAAGTTAAAAGCTCTTTAAAATTGAGCTTAAAGTGCAAGTTGTTGAAGGTCATCAAATTCGAGCTAAATCTTCAAGTTGTTGTGCACTATGAAGCATGAACATAAACTTCATATTATTATTGGCCCGTATGAGTTTAAACTATGTATATCCCAAAAAAAGAGGGCGTGTCATTACTTGATCATCACAATAGCTCTTTGAAGTAGCATAGATAGCACGTGAATTAAATATCCCTTTGCATGAGGGTATTGCTTATTGCCAGTGGATTGAAACTTCAACCTATCTTCGTATTATGTATTACCTCGGTCTGATATCGAGACCCTTTGATCTCCCTTGCAAATCTAAAAAAAAAGAAACAAAAAGGGAGATGTGAAGCGTGATGACTAAATGCAAGACTGAAGCTTCAAAAATGTATAAACTGTACAAATACAATTGGATTTAGGATTTAATTTTCATATATATTTTAGCAATGGAAGGTTTCTATCCGATTTCACAAATGACTCATAATTTGAATACTCCTAGCTTGAGGTATGAAGTTTTTCGTGGGACTGCACAAAGATGGGCAGCAAGCATGGCCGACGTCTAGGCCAACTTCAAAGAATTATTTGTACAAATTTAAAAAGTCTTCGACCATGATTTTTGTGAAAATTGTAGTTGTAGGAGTTCTCTTTCCAAAGGAATAAGAAGTTGTTTCTTTTGGTGCTCATACTCCGAGTTATGAATCTTTTCCCACAAATGCGCAAAACTAAAAAGGTGAGCGAGGTAAAATTCTGGCTGATTTTAAAAATGATATTTGTATAAATTCAGAGATTGTCCGACCATGATTTATTCATGTATTATATATCTATGGGTTATCTTTCCTACAAGAAAATAAACTCATAATTTTAGCACTCCTACTCCAAGTTATGAATCTTCTCCCGCAGACGCGTAAAGCTAAAAAGTTGAGTGAGAAAAAATTCAAGCTGATTTTAAAAATGATATTTGTATAGATTTGGAGATTATCTGGCCGTGATTTTTTTACATAGTGTAGTTCTGTAGGTTATATTTCTTATGAAAAAAGAATCTCATAATTTTGTCACTCCTGCTCCGAGTTATGAATCTTCTCCCACAGATGCGCAAAGCTGAAAAATTGAGCGAGGCAGAATTTGAGCTGAGTTTAAAAACAACATCTGTACTGATCCGGAGATTGCCTGGCCATGATTTTTACACATATTGCAGTTCTTGAAATTTTCTTCACAATGAAAAAAGCATCTCATAATTCAGAGGTCCATACGCCGAGTTATGAATTTTCTACCACAGCCGCGCAAAGCTGCAAAACAGACATAGCAGATTTTGAAGTCAACTTCAGAAACTGATTTTGGTCAATCCAGGAGAAATTTAGCTATGAATTTTTGATATAATGCATGTTCGAGTTATGATACTGTTGGATCAAGGAGCATGTGATTTAAATACTCTTAACTCAAGATATAAAATTTTTCGACGAGAGCGCACAAAGCTGTGAAGCGAGCCTATCAGATTTGGAAGTTCACTTCAGAAATTAATTTTGATCAATCCAGCAAGAATTTTGATCTGGAATTTTGACATATTGCAGGACATTGAGTTCTATTTCTGTAGAATCAAACCTCTCACATTTTTGCTGCTCCTGCTCTACGGGATAAATATTTTTGAGAAGATGTGCCAAGTATTTGCTCACCGAAGTCGAAAGGGATACTCCCAGTGTTAATCTCGCCAAGCCGGGTGACACCACATACTCCCTTGCCAAGGATGGAATGCGGTCACTCGAAGCCTCTTTATCGCCAAGGCTCAAGGATGAGATGCACCACATCACTCGCCAAGGATGGAATGTAGACACTCAAATCTTCTTTCTCACAAGGCTGCAAGAATGGCACCAAGTACTTGCTCGCTAAAGTTAGAAAAGGCTACTTCTAGTGTCACCAAGAATGAAATCTGATTGCTCCAAACCAAGCAGTTAGGAAGTGACGCACCAAATGGTCCTCGTCAATCATATGGACATCCTTTTTACCTTTCCATATAATAGAGAGTTCAATTACACTTCTTGGTGAACCTGCAAATTGTAAAAGAAGGGGACTGTTAAAAAAAGAAAAGAGAATTTGATCTTCTAGTTGCTCCCCACTGTTGAAAAACATTAAAGGATTCAACCAAGATCGCATGCAAACCATTAGACAAAGATACGAAAGTAAAAGAATGGTAGAAACATTAACCTTATTCCATTGCAAGAATTGACCGAAGAAGATAAGATCTTCTAAATCTTGAAGAGTGCTCTTTGAATTGCTCTTTCTGAGATGGAGAGAAAAGAGAAGAAGATGCGCTTTGATTTAGGGACCATACCTTTTAAAAAGATTCTGAAGTGCCTTTTCAGGAAATGTACCTTTTTCCATAAGTTTCCATCAAACAAAAAAAAGGTCAAGGGGTTTTAACTTGTTTAAAATAAACTCCATAATAATAGATATTTACTTTTAGGCCCAAAAACTTTAATACTTTATTAGATCATAAAATGGGCCCCTTTAAAGATAGTATATCTATGTATAATATATTAATATATGAGTCCACAAAATAAAAATTACTAACAATCTCCCACTTGGACCACACATATTATTGAATAATCATACATAAATGAAAATTTTATTGTGCACAAACTTTTGCTATCTTAATTGAAATATCTCAAAATAATATGGTCCATCGATAATACCAATATAGGATCAAATCGATTTTCGTAATATATATTCATAACTAAACCTATCAATGATCACAAATATCAGCAAATATAAACGACATAGATCAAATATGAAAATTACATGAAAAATGATCTAAGTCATGCCTATTTCCAAGTGGTCCTACTTCATGACTTGAATAGTCTAAAATTACTTTCTAATACCTTATGCAAAATCATAATAGAAAGTCAATTCTTTATTTTTTAGAGTTATCAATAAAAATATGAAATTCATAAATTTCGTAAAACTTTAGTCTGTACAAAAAATAAACTTTAACATGTCAAAAGCATAAATAAAACAACAAACTCCAACTAAAGTGTCTCATCATCGAATCGGACTACACCCATATAAGCCACATATCTATGAAACACTTTAGGTGAAAAATCCTTCATGAGCGGATCCACAATCATTGAGTTTGTACTAATATGATCAATCAACATAAGACGACTCTGAACTCTTTCTTTCACAACTAAAAACTTAATGTCTATGTGTTTTGACTTAGACGAACTTCAATTGTTCTTCGAATATAACTCAAGCAGACTTATTATCACAATAAATTTTTAATGATCTTTTTATGCCACTGACTATCTGTATTTCAGTGATAAAATTTCTTAGCCATATTCTCTGATTTGATGCTTCATAGCAGGCTACAAACTCATACCACTCGTGATTCTTGAGTATTTTTTGCTTCTATTTTCATGACCACCTCAAGTTTTGAAAATTGCTCTTTAGAACAGCTAATACCTTTTTTGAAAATCTTCTTTTGGGTGTGTCTGTGTGTGTTAACATTGAATTTCTCAATTCTGATCACATCAATACAGAAATTGTAACTGAGAAAAGTATCCATCTATCTATTTATTTGTATGGGTCAAAAAATATGACTTTGACGGATGCATGTATCAAGAAATGACACGAGGTAATAAAAATTTAGCTCGATATAACTCAGCCCAAAGCATGCAAGGTCGCACTCAGGTAGCCTAGCTTCAGTATATCATGATCGGTAGTTCATCAACGACCGATCAGAGTAAGTTTTCTCCAGTAATCATTTTCAAAATATCTGGAATTCACTCCAATAGTTGTTTAATCACATACATAATGATTCCAACGTGCATATAATGATCATTATGGGGAGCTTGAAACCCCTAAGATGCTACTTAGAATTTAGACTATAAACTTACCCTTACTCTCACTTTTAATTAGGGGTGTCAAATAAATGGGTTGAGCTAAAATTGAAGAGATTAATATGAGTTGAATTAAGAAATCAAGTTGGGTCTTAATACGTCTAAATTTACTTTGAACTAAAATGGATAAAAAATTGAGTTGGGTCATGAACCACTCAATTTAACCCACTTATCTACAACTAGTTGTGTTATCCACTATATATAGATACATATATATATCACAAAAAAGTATATAGAGGATGAAGTGCTTAAATACTCGCTTTAATGTCTAATTTTTTTTGGTCAAAATAATAATTTTTAAATATTAACATCCAAATTTACTCCAAATAAGGTCAAATTTAAAATATAAGTTCTATGTATCATAAAGAACAAACATCAATTATCAATTTGCCAAAATAAAAATAAATCTAACAAATCCATTTAATATTATTTTGATTTTTTTATGTATGTCTGCACTCAGTTATACGACCTAAAATTACATGAGTTGTGATGGCACTGATAACACTCAAACTACACTCGCATTTAGGAGGTGATCGCGATCTTCAGAGCAAAACACATTTAAATTTCCGATGGGAGTCGGAGTTGATCCCACAGAGAATGGCTGAATAGTCAAAGCAATTCTAAGAAACGATCTCAGACGAGAGTAATTTGTTCGCACAACAATAAAAGCAAAGGAAGGAGGGAATTGAAAAATTTGTCACAATTTGTAATTCAAGACAAAACGATAAAATAAAAGTGGGGTGTAAACAAGAGAGAGGACGATTAGGGATGTGTGTCAAATGAGATTCGAATACGGGTTAGGATACTTGCTCATTCATATAAATTCTCACTAAACGACATGGATAGCCTTGATTTTAAGCATGATTATTCATCTTTTGATCTAATAATTATATATTCAACAGTGTTATTTCAAGCACCATTGATTAAATGTCACGACCCAACCCATCGTGAGTGGCACCCACCCAGTCTCCCCCCCCCTCCCGGATGAGCGAACCAATAGAGTTCCACCCCTTGCCTAGACTAACAGCCTAAAATAAGCAAGCATAAATGTAAACTAGAAATCAAGGTAACCAAAACTAATCATTAATATAATCCTGCGGAAATTCTCACCTAGGAACTGAAAGTTATTGTACCAAACATTAATACCAAATCTAGAATACGGGAATGCAACCCTAAAAGGTAAACTGAAATAGTTTTAAGTCTGAAATAATTGGACTGAAACTCTAAAGATAACCCAAGGTAGCTCGAATCAAGCAGCTCACCCTTGAAAGTCAGAAATCGCCGGTGCTAGATGCGAGGTCACGTCTCAGTCGCTGGTAGATTTTCCTGTAGTCACCAAAAGAAATACAAGTGCAGTATCAGTACACCATCACTGTGTACTAGTAGGATCATCAGCCAGTTTTCAAGTAAACAGTATATAATTAGTACAACAATATCAAGTAAGGAGTATGGAAAACATGCAACAATAATCACAAGCACATCTAGCCTACATGTCTCTATCTATCTTGTTACCGCATGAATCCATCTCTTACAGTTCTAATCCACAAACATGTAACCACAACTCTCCTTTTTGCCTAGCCCGGACCTACCCGGGAATCTCCTCTAGACAACACCAAAGGTAATTGATCAACCCGGCCTTAACCAAGATTAACACAGCAGTTATACAATAGTTCCCGACCACTCAAGGACCGTCAACAATAGCACCTTTAACTAGACAACCCGGTCCACTCACGGAACCAATACCAAGTATTACATCCAGTAAAATAACTCAGTCTACTCACGAAATCAATATCAAGTATCACATTCAGTAAAACAACCCGGTCCACTCACGGAACCAATATCAACCAATGCAATACAATAGTCAATGAAAAAATGCAAGATGCAATAAAGTAAACCCGTACCAGGCGTGGTACCCGTGCCAACCGAATGATATACCCGTACTAGGAGTGGTACCTGTACCAATCATGTGTTAACCCATACCAAGCGTGGTACCCGAGCCAACCAAATGTCAACAACCACAGTCAATATATGAACACACACAACTTGTAAAACCAACAAGTAAATCGTTCAATCACCGACTGTAAACAGGAACCTAGACATTCCACACAATTTACCTAAGCAATATAATGCATACAATCACTTAGACATGAGTACATCGATATACACATTCACAGAAAATCATAAGCCATCACTTACCTCAAAATGTTCCAAGCTCTATTCGACCCGAGCTTTCCCGTGTTTCAGATTCCTCTCTCGTTCTTGGTCTAAAAACAACACATAATACATACCATTAACACACAAGGCCTACACATTACCCGGATTATAAAAAATCCCCAAATCCCAGGCCATCCATGATCATCCCACCCTTTTTTTGGAATTTTCCACCATTAATTCCCCTAGTTCTATCATTTTTTTAGATAAAAACAGGAAATTAAACAACCTATGATCATTTTAATATACTTTTATCAATGCCCAAGAACACACATGCTTGGAATCCTCTTTTTTTCCCGAAATCCACCATCCCTAGGTTATTCTAACCTTTCCCCAATTATCCTCCTAGCAATTTTATCGCATAGAAAATGTATTACCAAGTTTGGGGAACGAAAGTCTTACCTTAGGGAAGATTTTTGACGGGAGAATGAAGAAAATCACCTGGAAATCGCCCAGCCCTTCTCCAAAACAAACTTGTAAAAACTGAATATTTTGAGAGCTGTTTCTGCATTAAAAACCCGTTGGTCCGCTATAGCGGTCCCCGCTCCGCTATAGCGGTCCCTCTATAGCAGTAGCTTGCCGCTATAGTGGTCTTAAGTGGGTTGACCGCCCTTTGACCACCCCTATAGCGGTAATTTCTATAGCTATAGTGGTGGCCGCTATCGCGCGTGATAGCGCTCATCACGGACAAAAAGTTCGAAACCCTATCAGTTTTGGCCATTTCACAACACACTTGTTTCCCCCAACGTCCCGAAATAACCCTTTCACGTCAAACACGATTTTGGGAGTTCTACTTACCCAACTTTGATTCCTAAAAGTCCCTCGGACTCTTTTATGTCTTGGTTACGTGGAAAACTAACTCACTCTAAGACACCTAAATCCATTTTTACCTGGATTTCCCTAGACTCTACCTCACTCCAAAATTGGTCGAGGCTATCCTAGCCCAGAATTTTAAACTCCCAAACTCAGAGTTTTCTAACTCTAAAACTTGGCATGATTGGTCTACCCGTAATGACGGACCCGTTCGTTACAATAGATACTAATTTACCCATCATTCATCCCCGAATGATCAAACCCAAAATTACAGAAATAAAAGGAAGGAAGTGTAGTACCTGAATTCTCAAACAGTTGAGGGTATTTGTCCCGCATGAACTTCTCGATTTCCCAAGTGGCTTCCTCAAGTGGGCGATGCTTCCACTGAACCTTCACCATGTCAATTACCTTTGTCCTCAACCTCCGGACATCCCGAGCAAGAATCAAAACCGGTTCCTCCTCATAACGAAGGTCCATACCAAAAAGTACCTCATTCCACTTGATGATGTAGTCCCCATCCCTATGGTATCGCTTGAGTATGGATACATGGAATACCGAATGGATGCCCAAAAAACTAGGTGGCAGTGCTAACTTGTAAGCCACTGGCCTCACAATTTCAAGCACTTCAAATGGACCGATGAACTGAGGGCAAAGCTTGCCCTTCTTACCAAACTGCATAACCCCTTTCATTGGCGATACTTTTAGCAATACTTGTTCACCAACCTGAAAGTCCATGTCCCAGACTTTGCGATCTGCGTACTCCTTCTTCCTGCTTTGAGCAGCCAACAACTTGGTTTGTATGCCCCTTACCTTTTCCTGTGCTTCCTTCACTAAGTCTACGCCCAGAGGCTTCACATCACCTTCCTCAAACCACCCAACCGGTGATCTGCAGTTTCTTCCATACAGGGCCTCGAACGATGCCATATCGATACTGGAGTGGTAGGTATTGTTGTACTAGAATTCACACAATGGTAGAAACTGGTCCCAATGACCACCGAAGTCCATTACACATGCTCTCAATATGTCCTCCAATACCTGAATCGTCCTCTCCGACTGACCATCAGCCTGAGGATAGAAGGTTGTGCTAAAGGTGAGTTGTGTACCCAACTCTTCATGTAACTTTACCCAAAACGTAGAAGTGAACTGCGTACCCCTGTCTGAAATGATGGACAGTGGTACCCCATGTAGTCTCACAATCTCCTTCACGTAGATCTTGGATAATTGCTGCGAATTGTAATCTACCCTGACCATAATGAAATGAGTGGACTTGGTCAGCCTGTTAATAATGACCCAAATTGAGTCGTACTTCCCCAATATCTTGGGAAGACCCACCACGAAATTCCTGGCTATCCTTTCCCACTTCCACTCTGGAATTGGCATTCTCTGAAGTAGTCCTGCAGGTCTCTGATGTTCATACTTCACCTGCTGGCAGTTCTAACATTTGGACACAAAATCTACTATGTCCCTTTTCATCCTGGGCCACCAGTAACGCTGCCTCAAGTTCATGTACATTTTGGTCACACCCGGATGAATTGAGTACCACGAACCATGAGCTTCTGTCAAGATTTTCTATATTATATCATCAACCCGAGGAACACAAATCCTCTCCCTGAAATGCAACACTCCTCTAGAGTCTAACATGATGTCTCTGGACTCCCCGGATATTACCTTACCTCACAATTTACCCAGTTTTGGATCCTGAAACTGTTTTGCCTTTATTTCCTCTATGAAGGTGGCCTTGACCTCAATGCTGGCCAACAACCCACCCTGATCTGAAACACCCAAGTGCATGAACTTGGCCTCCAAACCCCGAATCTCCTTAGCCAATGGTCGTCTGGACGCCCCAAAACAAGCCAAGCTACCCATGCTAACAGTCTTCCGGCTCAATACGTCTGCCACCACATTAGCCTTACCCGGATGGTACTGAATGGTCACCTCGGAATCATTTAATAACTTCATCCACCTCCTCTACCTCAAATTCAAATCCTTCTAAGTGAAAATGTGTTGTATACTGTGATGATCTATGAATACTTCACATTGACACCATAAAGGTAGTGTCTCCAGATTTTCAAAGCAAAAACCACCGCTGCCAACTCTAAATCGTGAGTCAGGTAATTCCTCTCATACACCTTCAACTGCCTGGATGCATAGGCTATCACATTCCTATCCTATATCAACACAGCACCCAAACCAGAATGTGAAGCATCACAGTAAACAACAAAGTTTTTACCTTCAACCAGAAAGGACAAAATAGGGGTTGTGGTAAAACGTGTCTTGAGGGTCGACGGACTCTTTCTCTCCGGTTGCGGGTGAGATCATGTCTTGGAGGAGGGCACTGAAAGGTCTTCAATTAAAGCTTCGCCAGTACTTGAAAGACTCGGTTGTGGTAAAAAGTGTCTTGAGCTTTTGGAAGCTCTCCTCGCACTTGTCGGACCATACAAACGGTACCTCCTTCTATGTCAACCTGGTCAGGTGAGTAGCAATAGAAGCAAAATTCTTAACAAACCTCCGGTAGTACCCCGCGAGCCCAACAAAACTCCCCACCTCAATCATAGAGCTAGGCCGAACCCAACTCTCGACTTCCTAAATTTTCTGGGGATCCACCATCACCCTTTTTCTGACACTACATGCCCCAAGAATGCCACAGAAGTCAACCAAAACTTACACTTAGGGAATTTTGCATAAAGCTTTTGGTGCCTCAAGATATCCAGCACAATTCGAAGATGATTGGCATGCTCCTCCCTAGTCTTAGAGTAGATCAATATATCATTGATGAACTATATAACGAAAGAATCCAAGTAGGACTTAAACACATCATTCATCAAACTCATGAATATTGTCGGCACATTGGTCAAACCAAACGACATTACTAGAAACTCGTAATGTCCATACCGAGTCCGAAAAGCAGTTTTCAGAATGTCCTCAGGTCTAATCTTTAGCTGATGGTACCCCGACCTCAAGTCAATTTTTGAGAACACTGATACAACCTGAAGCTGGTCAAATAAATCACCTATGTAGGGTAGAGGGTACTTATTCCGAATGGTCACCTTGTTCAACTGTCTATAATCTATGCACATCCACATACTACCATCCTTTTTCTTTACAAACAAGACCAGACCACCCCAAGGTGAAGCACTGGGACGTATAAATCCCTTATCTAGGAGTTCCTGCAGCTGAGTCTTAAGTTCCCTTAACTCTGTCGGAGCCATTCTATATGGCGGAATAGAAATAGGATGAGTGCCTGGCTTCAAATTAATACAAAAATTTATGTCTCTGTCCGGAGGCATACCATGCAAGTCCGCTAGAAACACCTCTAAGAATTCAGAAACCACCAGAACTGACTCAATAGGAGGAGACTCCACACTATCATTCTAGAGACGAGCCAAGAAGGCTAGACACCCCCTCCCCACTGGCTTCCTAGCCCAGACAAATGATATTATCTTAACTGGCTTAGGCCTATACACACTTTCTCACTCTAGTCTATCCTTACCCGGAATCTCTAAAGCTACAGTCTTGGTGTTACAGTTCAACACAGCATGATAAGGAGATAGCCAGGTCATACCCAAGATAATATCAAAGTCAGCCATGTCCAGAATTACCAAGCCTACCCAAGTATGTAACCTCACAAAAACAATAGAACAATCATGATATACATGAGTCACAACCACCGACTCTCCCACTGAGGTAGAAACATAGATAGGGAATCAAGGATATCACAGGTTAAAACCCAGTCCCAAAGAAAAACTCACAGACACATAAGAATATGTAGAACCTGGGTCAAATAATACCGAAGCCATTTTATCACAGATAAGAATAGTACCTATGATCACCACATCTGAGACTTCCACCTCAGTCCTTCCTAGAAAAGCATAGCAATGTGCCCGATCATCAATCCGGGCAATTTCCCAGGCCAACTGCGCCACACCCCTACCTACATCGCCATTCCCTCGGTCTCCCCAACCTCCCTATAAATTACCTCACCAACCTTGTGGACGACCCCTAGCATTACCACCTCTGCCTACAGGAACCACTGTTCTAGTCTGCTGCTGACCCTGATTACCTGTCTGCCTATGTGGGCACTCCCTCTTAAAGTGGCCCAACTCACCACAATGGAAGCAACCATGGTCAAGAGTAGGTCTGCTAGCTGATGTATAGGATGCTTCCTGGCCTCTAGGAGCTGAAGACTGAGCTCCCTGACGACCACCTATAGTAGCTGGAAGAGCTGGCTGAATAGGACGGGCTGGATAAGCCTGCTGATGCTGCCCCCTGGAGTATGAACCACCATAGTTTCCCTCATTCTGGGGCTTCTTGGCTAAAGCCTTAGCCTACTCCACTTGCCTAACTCCCTCAATCTTCTTCACATAGTCCACCGAATCATTAAAACCCTTCCCTGAAGAAGTCATATAAACTGTCAGTACCTGCAGATCACTATTTAGACCCTTGACAAACAACCAGACCCGTTCCTCCTTGGAACCTAACATCTGTGTAGCAAAATGAGACAATGCATGGAACTTAGCCTCATAAGCTGAGACCGACATGCTACCCTGCTCCAAGTTCAGGAACTCATCCTTCTTCCGGTCCCTCAAAGTACGGGGAACGTACTTCTCTAGAAATAATACATGGAATTGCTCCTAAGTCAGTGGAGGTAGGATAGAAGACCGACACTCAACATGAGACCTCCACCACTGCTTGGCATCACCCTGTAGCTGAAAAGTGACAAACTCCACCCCATGCTGACGTACAATACCCAACTTGTGCAACCTCTCATGGAAATCCAGGATGAACTCATAGGTATCCTCCTTGTCTGTACCCTGAAACATCAGAGGTTTCAGCTTAAGGAACTTAGTCAGCATCTCATGCTCATTACCTGTCATCACTGGGCCTAGCATTGGCCTGAGGAGATCATTTGTGCCCGAAGTTGCATCCATCCTAGGTGTAGTAGTAACCACTGGCTGAGTATCCAAGGCCTGATTCTCATAAGCTGTGGGTATGGCTCCAACACGAACCAACCCATTCAGAATGTCCCACGCCTGCCTGAAAGCTTCCGGTGTCATCGTAGGAAGGCCTTTACCCCCAACCGGTGCCGCCTCCTCCTGAGCTCCTCCATCCTCTAAAACTACTTCTTCTACATCCTCAGCCACATAATCCTGAGGTGGGGGAGAGGTTACCTCACGTGCAGCAGCAACAACTCGAGCTTCACCCCTGGCAGGTGCGGCTCCAGCTCATTCCCTAACCCTTCCCCTACCTATTCCGTGAATGGTCGGGCCTACTGATAGGACCGCTGGCCTTGATCCGTTATTCCTTGTAGTAACCATCTGTGGACAGAAGAGTGAATGAGGTAAGATACCAATTTGTATCACCAGATACCAATTGAAATCGAGTTATAGCATGAAGGAAAGAAGGAAGAGATGGTTTTTCCTAAAGCCCCATAGACTCTCGAAGAAGAGTACAAACATCTCTGCACCGTTCTGCAAGACTCTACTAGACTTGTTTGGTACAACGAGATCAACGAACCTAGTCTCTGATAGCATCTTTGTCATGACCCAACCCATCGTGAATGACACCCACCCAGCCCCCCTCCGGATAAGTGAACCAATAGAGTTCCACCCCTTGCCTAGACTAACAGCCTAAAACCAGCAAGCATAAATGTAAACTAGAAATCAAAGTAACCAAAACTAATCATTAATATAATCCTGCGAAAATTCCCACCTAGGAACTGAAAGTCATTGTATCAAACATCAATACCAAATCTAGAATACGGGGATGCAACCCCAAAAGGTAAACTGAAATAGTTTTAAGTCCAAAATAATTGGACTGAAACTCTAAAGATAACCCAAGGTAGCTCGAATCAAGCAGCTCACCCTTGAAAGTCAGAAATCGCCGGTGCTAGATGCGAGGTCGCATCTTAGTCGCTGGTAGATTTCCTGTACTCACCAAAAGAAAGACAAGTGCAGTATTAGTACACCACCACTGTATACTGGTAAGATCATAAGCCAATTTTCAAGTAAACAATATATAATTAGTACAACAATATCAAGTAAGTAGTATGGCAAACATGCAACAATAATCACAGGCATATCTAGCCTACAGGTCTCTATCTATCTTGTTACCACATGAATCCATCTCTTATATTTCTAATCCACAAACATGCAACCACAACTCTCCTTTGCGTCTAGCTCGGACCCACCCTGGAATCCCATCTAGACAACACCAAAGGTAATTGATCAACCCGGCCTAAACCAAGACCAACACAGCAGTTATACAACAGTTCCCGACCACTCAAGGACCATCAACAATAGCACCTTTAACTAGACAACCCGGTCCACTCACGGAACTAATACCAAGTATTACATCCAGTAAAACAACCCCGTCCACTCACGGAACTAATATCAAGTATCACATTCAGTAAAACAACTCGGTCCACTCACGGAACAAATATCAACCAATGCAATACAATAGTCAATGAAACAATGTAAGATGCAATAAAGTAAACCCATACCAGGCGTGGTACCCATGCCAACCAAATGATATACCCGTACCAGGCATGGTACCCATGACAAACATGTGTTATACCCGTACCAGGCGTGGTACCTGAGCCAATCGAATGTCAACAACCACAGTCAATATATAAACACACACAACTTGTAAAACCAACAAGTAAACCGTTCAATCACCGACTTTAAACAGGAACCTAGACATTCCATACAATTTCCCTAACCAATGTAATGCATACAATCACTTAGACATGAGTACATCGATATACACATTCACAGAAAATCATAAGCCATCACCTACCTCGAAATGTTCCAAGCTCTATTCGACCCGAGCTTTCCCGTGTTCTGGATTCCTCTCTCGTTCTTGGTCTAAAAACAACACATAATACATACCATTAACACACAAGGCCTGCACATTACCTGGATTATACCAAATCCCCAAACCCCAGGCCATCCATGATCATCCCACCCTTTTTCCGGGCTTTTTCACCATTAATTCCCCTAGCTCTATCATGTTTATGGATAAAAATAGGAAATTAAACAACCTATGATCATTTTAATGTACTTTAATCAATGCCTAAGAACACACATGCTTGGAATCCCCTTCCTTCCCCGAATTCCATCATCCCTAGGTTATTATAACCTTTCCCCAATTTCCCTCCTAACAATTCTACCGCATAGGAAATGTATTATCAAGATTGGGGAATGAAAGCCTTACCTTAGGAAAGATTTTTGACGGGAGAATGAAGAAAATTGCCTGGAAATCTCCCAGCCTTTCTCCAAAACAAACTTGTGAAAATGGAATGTTTTGAGAGTTGTTTCTGCATTAAAAACTCGTCGGCCCGCTATAGCGGTCCCCGCTATAGCGGTCCCCGCTCCTCTATAGCAGTCCTGTTATAGCGGTACGCTGCCGCTATAGCGGTCTTAAGTGGGTTGACCGCCCTTTGACCGCCGCTATAGCGGTAATTTCTATCGCTAAAGCAATGGCCGCTATCGCGCGTGACAGCGCTCATCACGGATAGAAAGTCCGGAACTCTGCCAGTTTTGGCCATTTCACAACACACTTGTTTCCCCCGATGTCCTGAAATAACCCCTTCATGTCAAACGCGATTCTGGGAGTTCTACTTACCCAAATGCGATTTCGAAAAGTCCCCTGGACTCCTTTATGTCTTGGCTATGTGGAAAACTAGCTCACTCCAAGACACCTAAATCCATTTTTACCCGAATTTCCCTAGACTCTACCTCGCTCCAAAACCGATCGAGGCTAGCCTAGCCCAGAATTTCAAACTCCCAAATCCAGAGTTTTCTAAGATTGGTCTACCCGTAACGATGGACCCGGTCGTTACATTAAACATAAAACAACCAAGATATGCTTGGGGAGGTCACACTATCTCTATCTTTAGACCCTTAAATGGGTGTTTTCAGTGAATTGAGCTATTTCTAGCCTCAATCTAAGTGGAAGCCCAAGTACCCACTAGCAATTTCACATCTGAAATTGTGAACCCATTTCTCAAGAAAGAACACAATCAAGTAAATGAAATCAATATTTGCAACCACCAATTTTAGAGTTAAAATTTGGTGAAATCACTAGACCCATGTCATATTAGCAATTCTAAACACAAATAAGCAAGATCCATACCATTTTATCAAATATCCATCATCAACACATCCCTAGACAAGGAAGCTTAGCTACTCATGCTAAAGGAAGAAGATATACCCATAGGGAAATTCAAATTCCTTTTCATAAAATTGTAGCAAGAATCCACTATCCAAGCTCAAGGTTATAGTTATGGTGAATCCAAGGTTTTGGAAGAAGGAATTGGAGTAAAACCCTCTTCTTCTTCTTGGAGAGAAAACTTTCTCATCACTAAAAGCTATTCAATACAATATCCCAAAACTATGAAAAACTATGCCTGAATTGGGTTTTAGAATGTTCCCAAAATATCACACAAAATTGGACAAAAATGCCCTTCGGGGCCTGTGCGGTGCAACATGCATTTTGCACATCTCATTGTGCGCGTCGCACAACTTCTTCTCAGCAACCAATGACTTAGGTGATCTTTTGAGTGTCATGCAAAGAGGGGAGCGGTTCGCACCAGGACATGTGTGTGTCGCACCGTGGCCGCACCCCTTAACAGATCCTTCAGCTTCTTCTGAGCTTCATGCGAATGGAGGTGCAGACCGCACCAAGGACTATGCTATTGCACGAGGTCCGCACCTCTCAGCAGAATCTTCATCTTGTTTGATCACTTCACACTTCAACTCCTTTTGAGCTCTTTTGGGTCCATTTCCTTATTTTTCATCTTTGACCACAAGTACCTGCATACATATCAATAAAAGCCATAAAAACCTCTAAATCTCATAAAAATATAGCAATATTCATGATTAAAGACTCAATAAGTTGGTAGATTACCGACTTATCAAACCCTCAAACCTAAACTATTGCTTGTACTCAAGCAAGATACTCACAAGTTAAGGAATAAATTATGCTCTAAAACTCAATCAAGGAACAAAAGACTACTCTATTCTAAAAACTAAGAAGAACAATAAACAAAAAACTCAACTACTATGCTCATCTCAATTTGAACCCCCACATTATCAAGGCAATTGATAATTTCAAAACTTTTTCAAAAGGACTTCATTTCTCATTCAAAATCAAGGAAATTTATCATTCAAAACAAGACATTAAGTTTCTCAAGTCATTGGCATGGACCTTCAAAATTTGTCTCGAGATTCACCACATAACTTGTCTCATTTATTCCTCTCAATTAAAATAGAGACTTCATGTTTTAATTTGAGTGCATGATGCCACTCACCATAAGAGAGAATCCCACTCACAATCATATAATTCACAATACAAAGGGATTATATGAGAACCAAAAAGATTCTCACTCTCTCAAGGAAGTTCAAGTGCACACATATCGAACCATAGGCTTGCCCTTCATGTAAATGGCCACTAATGTAGAGTGGCCAAGATCAGAATCACTAAGGATTTTTGGGTTACGACGTTGGCTGGGGCTAAGGTGAGGATTTTATTTGTCTCAAGTGACTAAACCTCCCTAATGCTCTTTGTTATCATTTCAAACACCGCTCACATTATTGAATTTTGACTTCACTGTATTTCTCCCTCACATAACCCATGCTTTTCCCTTTTTAATCTTGATCATTCAACCTCCTTGTATCACCTTCTCTTGGTAGCAACACTCCTTTTCCTTTCATTCGCTCATTGGATTGAACTTTTTAGAGTAATTTTTAATTCAAACTTAAGGTGCTACCTTGCGCTTGAAGTGCATGTTTTCGGTAAAAATGATTTTTAAGTTTTGACTATTAAAAAGTTCATTTCGAAAACTAAGTTAAAGTTTCAAAAACGTTTTCAAGTAAAGAAGAGTCGCCACTTAGTTTAATTAAAGGAAAACCAAGAAAAACTTATAACATTTCTAAAGTCAAAAACAGATATAACTTTAAAAATTCAAAGAGATTATGGGTAAGAAGCTCCTATTAATATTTCTAGAAGGGTTTAAAGGCACTCAAAATATCCGCTAACTCGCGGTTATCCAGTCTTGTTAAAACTAACTTGTTTGACAATTTTTCTTTAAAGAAAGCCTTATTCATTTTTTGAAAAAAAAGTGATGATTATTTGAGAAAAAACATCTTATTTTAGGAAACGTGGTAAATGCAACTTGATAGAGGAGGATTGATATTAGAAACGAAAACACATAAGAGTTTGTTTTAAAAAGGTAACAAAAAATTAAAGTATAAATTTTTGATCGTTTTTTTCATGAAGAAAATATAAGCAATTTATTAAACAAGAAAAGGTTTGCTCTTTTGGAGAAAATTCACTAAGTTAGAGTTAGTTCAATTAATTACAGATAATTTTATCTAGACAATACAGTAAAGAGTTAAGGGAAAGAGAAATT
The DNA here is from genome assembly GCA_003996215.1 of Jaltomata sinuosa. Classification (NCBI taxonomy): domain Eukaryota; kingdom Viridiplantae; phylum Streptophyta; class Magnoliopsida; order Solanales; family Solanaceae; genus Jaltomata; species Jaltomata sinuosa. The sequence goes on along the minus strand of QJPP01000606.1, from coordinate 478,773 downwards.
AAGCCTTTGGCTCAATCAAAACCCTGTCCTAATCTATTTTTTGGGGCTTTGAAGCCCATAATCTAAAAATCTGGACCTTTAGTCCATTTCTTCCAATTTCTGCTCGTTTGGGCTGACTGTTGTTACTTCAATTTATGGGCTTTAGCCCATTTCTTCTCTTTGTATATAAGCCTATATACAAGTTGTATAGCAGTGTATATCAACTCCGGAACCTGTATGTCTGCTTCTTTGAGGTGTATATCAATGTATGGTTGTTGCTTTACAGTGTATATTCACTGTATAACAATCCATTTTGGTTGAAACTTGACTCTAGAAGTTGTTGGACTTTACCCAACGCGAAGTGCAAAAGGCAGGGAGTCCAAATAGGACTCGATTGGATGAAGTTCATGCATAAAATAAAATAAGATAAGGATTAGAGGACATCATATGTAATATACAATTCTCAAGTGAATGCAACCCATATTTGGAATAGAGAGTAAATAAAATTTTGATCAAAAGGCAACGAGACCATGTTGATCATGCTTCATGAAGATACTACATTAATTTCATTTAAAATATTTAATCAACATTTAACTAACCGTCATCAAGACTAGAACAAATATGGACAGATTTTGTAGGATTAAAGCCCACTTACGTGGAGAAAAACTAATCCTTTCCTGATCCATGGAAGAAGAAATTATAATAGCCAATTCTAATCATTTCAAGCAGGATAAACAAAACAACAGGTGAGGTTATACAAAGTCAATAATCAGGAGGGAAAGGGAAGAAATAGGCGAAGAGAATGGAAAGAAAGGATGAGATTAACCTTTTTTCCTAGCGTCAACCACATTAGTGACCAAACTACTTATATGTCATGTTCAAGGCAAATGCAGAAGAACCCAAATAAAACTACAAATTCCACATTAACACAGTGGATTATAAGACAAAGTAAGTTGAAGATGGTAGGATACTGCTTGCAACTGATAATAGGTTTTTCATAGAGATAGAACAAGCTAATAGTTTCATTCACTATATAGAGCTTAAAAATAGTCACTAATCACAACCCACTTATAGAAAATTGTTAAAGAATGAGCAAATAATCATAGAAATAGATATGAATCAACAATCTTAACACGATTTCAATATCTCATCTAACTTGGTTGAGAACAAATAGATTCTTGATTTGACCTTAGGAATCAGTAGGTAAAACAATCTCAACTGTATTTGTGAATTTCATAAATGGATAGAATTGACATTCATACACACAATATCACCAAGAGAACCACACACTCTAAATCTAGGTAAAATTGAATCATACAAGATCTTTAAGAATCCATAACATGCTTGAATCTGTGAAAAACCTTAGCAAAATAGCCATCAAAATAGTCTTTGCACATGTAGGAACAACATAAGCTTTAGACTTGTGATACTAAGCTCATCTAAACCTATGTTAATCAAGCTATAAAGGACAGGATGTCATGTGGACAAAATCAGTGGAGAAAAGGAAGTAAATTAAACTCTCTTGTAATTCCTAAAATGAAAAGTAAAACTCAAGCTTGGGTCATTGACCTTCTTAGAAAGTAGACAGACCTCTAAGAATATTCAAGGATACAATCCTATTCCTTTTAAACTTATTGCAGGAAATTTCAAGAAGATAATTCCATACTTTTATGAAAGAAAACAGACTAGCTAATTCATTTAGCACACATAGAAGTTTCAAAATCGTGGTTCTAACTTTTAAACTCCAAGCCAAGAAAAAATCACCACTATATCGTGACCAAGAGTGAAAACAGAACAATCATAGACAGCCTCACTCTACAAAACTCAGGATTTTAAACACGACTTAACCTCTAAAGAATGACACTATTCATCAAGAGAAACTATGATTTGTTCTAGAACTAATCATACATTGATAGAAACAAACAAGAAGAGTTGATTATCCCAACAACATATCACACACTCAGATTTTGGCTCGAATTCACAAAAAAAATCTCTTGATGCTCAGTCGAGAATCCAATATAAAACCATCATCCACTAGTCCCACTACTCAAAACAGAAAGAAAGGAAAAAAAATAAAGGAAGAAGTTGGGTGTTCAGATTACCTATTTTTGGGCAGCGAACTAGGACGAAACGAGTTGAGTTTTCCGACGGGTATTCCGATGGACTCGAGCTTCCTTTTTTAAAAATATAATGTAATGAACCAGAAAATCTCCAAATGCAAGAATGTTTCGTGCTTGTTTCAACCTGAATTCTCAAATTTCCCCAAAAATTAGAGAAAAGACTCTCCAGGATTTTTGCTATCCGAAAACTCCCTCCTTCCAAAACCCAAAATCACCTGATGATGCCACGAATGTACCTTTAGGTACGAATTTGATCACCAACCAATGATTTCGAGGGGTTTGCACTGTGATTCATGGTGAGCAATGCTGAGACACCACCTGTGAGCTTCTGGGTTCTTCTAGAACCCGCCAGCTTAATGATTCATATGAAAAAATGAAAAAGAGAGGGAACTAACAGAGGGGTAACGATGAACAAGGATTTGAGGGTCGTTTGACGGAGGTATAGTTATCATTTGGTACTGGGTTTGGACGGAGCTTCATCTGAGTTTTGTTATTATTGTCGTCTGTTTGACGGAGAGAGAGAGAGAGAGAGAATAATGGTCATTTGTCTTGTGTTGTAGTGAGATGAGGAGAAGAGGAGTATAAGGGTGCAGGGATGTGGGTTGGACCGGGTTGATGAGAATTGGTGTGGGCTGAGGTGGGTTTGAGCGAAATGGGCCAGTGGGTTAAGGTGAATTGCTGGCCCATATTAAGGCTGAAGCAAAGGCTGATGAGAGGCTATTTAGATAATAGCCATATTTGCAAAATGTGGCCATTTCAACCTTTAGGAGATAACCAAATTTGGAAGATTTAGGGAAATTTGGCCGATATTTAAATACTTTTAAGAATTTAGGCTAGAATAGGAATAAAGATGAACTAATTACAATTAATCATCCAAGCCTCTTTAAACTTAAACGATTTGAAATAATTATTTTATTTAACACATAATTACCTTGTTTTAAAAATTATTAAATTATTTATTCAATTAGCTTCTAATTTTAATCAATATGGAGGAAAATCAAGCATTTAATCTTTTAAAAAGGATTTTCTTATGAAATTAGACTTTAAAATAGTTCTTTAAGTAAACTTATATAAATTCCACATAATAGAATATGAAAAATTTAAATTCTTACTCAAGACTATTATAAAGCTGATTTGAGAAATATTTTTAATCCTTTTTATAAAATAATTATTTCAAAAATTATTTAAAATTTGAAAAAGGCTCAAGATCAATTTGTAATGTTGAGGGTAAAAATTGGGTGTCAACAATTATCCCTCCCTTTGGGTAGGGTGAATGCAAAGAACCCTGGGCAAAGGAAATTGTCGTTCCCAATTTTGTCCGACCACAAATTCATATCTCGAAAGTGGTTAATTTAGCATGAATTTCAAGGAATCATGGCCGAACCTTAATATCGAGTTTCCTACATATCTCAGGTTACATGAGAATTCAGGCCACTTGTAGTTCAAGACGCTTAATTTTACGCATGATTTTTAAAGGAATTCAATATCTATTCCGACTTCAGATTAAGGAGAGACTGGAAAGCTGGGGAGTAAGGATTAGGGGAGAGTTTAGAATGCAACCGAGTTTTTAACATAGAGCCTGCCTACATAGCCCAAGACTTAGGGAATCAGTCTGCTTGTAGTTTTACTCAATCGGTGGAAAAGGTAACCTTTATGTTAAGACAACCTTTGGCTCGGGAAGAGTGACAAATAATTTGAGCTACAGAAAAGAGGCTTGTAACCTCTCAACTATGAATGTGGCGGTTCACGCCCATGAGTAAGATTTTACCTGGACATAATTTCCAAAGCTTGAGGTGTATTGTCACCCAGATTTGAAAAGAAATAATATTGCTTCCACCGTGAGTTCAGCAAGTACTCTAGATGCGAAACTAAGACCCAACGATAGAAAATATCCACATGCCTTCTGACAGGGGTATGGTTTTATTAAAGAAGAAGTTGATTCTCAACTAGTGCCCAAAGAGTTTGATATTCCTCTTCGGACTATGTCCCAGTTCGCTGGTAAGAAAAAGTTCCACGTTGTGATGCGTCCTTTTTTGGTGTAGTCCGCACCTATGGTTTTTTTTTGAGAATTTCATCCTTCTCGAATGCTCTCGATAACATCTCAAAACAAAATTGTTATTGGTAATGTAATTCCATTTAGAGAGATAGTTTATTTGCCATACCTCATCCTTGAGTTATGTTCGAATCCCGTGTGGTGATGTCTTTTTGATGTATTTTGTACCTGTTGTTCTGATTTGAGATTTTCATCCTCTCGGATGTTCTCAACAATATTTCAAAATAAAATTGTTAGTAGTAAGGTAGCTCAATAAGGAGAGATAGCTTTGTACCTCATTTTTTTGCGTCTGTTGTTTCTTGAAGAAGATGTCGTTCTTTCCTATCTATGTCTCAGGAAATAGCAACTTCCATCACAATCGAATATGATAGCCCTTGTAGCTATCAGATAGGATTGCTTTTGTGATGATCTTTGAATATGATGACCTTCATGGCCATTGGATGTGACGGTCCTCATAATCGTTTATGGCATTATCTTGAATGTGATAGCCCCTGCAGCTATTGATAGTAGTCTTTGCATATGTCTTTGGGGTAAGTCTCACGCATCATCCGTATTGATTCCACTAACAAATACTCCCTGGATTATCAGGCTTTGAGGTAATCTTGCACATCATCAGACTTTGGATAGAGGCGGCTTACAGATGCCTTTAATTTGTCAACTTTGAGTAATCTTACACATCATCCGACTTTGGATAGAGGCAGCTTACAGATGTCCTTCAAATTGCCAGTTTTTGGGTAATCCTGCACTTTTATTCGATCTTGGATGTAACGCGACTTACAAATTTTCCTTGAATTACTAGCCTTTGGGTAGCCCTGCACAATATTAATGTGGATATGTCGTGACTTATAGATAACCCTTGGACTATCAATTTTTGATAGTCTTGCACTTTACCCAATTTCAGATATTATTGCGACTTACGCATTACCCTTGAACTTTCAATCTTCTGTTGATCTTGCACACTATCCAGTTTCAGATATTGGTGTATCTTACAAATAACTCTTAGTCTGTCAAGTTTCGGGCAATCTTGCACACTATCCAGTTTCAGACATCTTTGTGATTTACAGATGACCTTCGGCCTTCCAATTTTGGGAGATCCAGTTCGTTAGCCGATTTGGATGGCGTCTTACAGACGTCCTTCAGACTATATTCTTTCAACCTAGACAACAAACATCATTTGATAATCGGGGTGACAAGGCTTTTGCCACACGATCAAATACAGCTACATCCTCCGGAGATTGATTCTCTCGAATGTATAAACATCCTTCGGTGTGAGACTTCATCATCTCTATACGATAATAAATAATGGTGCACAAATATTCTCGACATCAGACTCCACTATCTCATATGATATTGGATGCAAATATGCCAGGCTTGGCATTATAAGGAGGCAAATATATCCTCAACGTCAGGCTCTGCTGTCTTACGCGATATCGAATATAAAGATGCTGGATGCCAGACTTGGCATAATAATGATGAAGCAAATACACCCTCAACGTCAGACTCTATCGTATCACATGATATTGGATATAAATATGCTAAATGATAGACTCTATTGTCTTGGCATAATAATAAAACAAAGATATCCTCAACGTTAGACTCCACCGTCTCACGTGATATTGAATATAAATATGTTGAATGCCAGACTCTGTTATCTCGGTGAAATAATAAGGATGCATAAATATCTGTGGCATAAATATGCATGTGCAAATATCCTCAATGTCAGACTCTGTCATCTTATGCAATCTTGGATATAAATGCTATTGGGTCGATCTTGTGCACCAAGTGCGACTTAGAGATGCCTCTGAATATAATCCTCTTTGAAATCGGCCGGTAGAGGGAAATAGCCTTCACAGCAAATGTATCTGCGGTATTAATAATAATGGTCCTTGCAACATGGTCCTTGCGACATGGTCCTTGAGATATGGTCCTTGTGACATGGTCCTCGTGACATGGTCCTCATGACATGGTCCTTGTGACATAGTCCTCGTGACATGGTCCTTGTAACATGGTCCTTGCAACATGGTCCTTGTGACATGGTCCTCGTGATATGGTCCTTGTGACATAGTTCTCGTAACATAGTCCTCGTGACATGCAAATATGATGATGTTGATGATCGTTCAATGACATGCGTAGCAGTTGCAGAAAGCATCACCTTTGATTTTTATATTTCCATGTTGACTCCTTTGTGTGTACATGTGCTCAAGGCAAACAATTAGTAGACACAACGTCGTTCTTACTAGCGACCACAGTCAAACTTGAAAATCCTTAAAGACGATATTTATGAAGCTAAACAAAACAACTTTCATTTCAAATGTGAATGAGATGGTCGCGCCCATTTCTGAGGACAGCCACAAGTACTATTTTCGAACATCATCTGTTCATGGTGATTTCTGACTTATTGGGGATCAGCGGAGAACTCTCTTTTGGTGTTCTAAATTTTTAGAGTTGACCCAAAATGTCCTGATCTGCTTGGGGACTCGAGGATGATGTCAAACTCTCTTTATCTGGTAGTTTCTACGAACTACAAGAAAATTTGTCCATTCCGGGAGTTTTTGCCTCTTTTGGCTTCTTCCCACTGTTTTGGCTTTTCTCGCCAAATTTTGGGGCATCTGGTCTCGTTGCATTTCTTTGAACACGTTAGATAATGAGGGACATACTTTTTAGGACAACCTGCATCCACAAAAAAATTATTAGTTTTTGGTGAAACTAATTTGTGTTGACCTCCTTCGATCTGCTGCTCCTTGCTTTGTCTTTTCTGGATGCTTTCCGCTCTCGGGTACTCGTCATCCTCGACTTCCGAGTCACGGTAGACATAAGACAAAGTCAAATTATAAAGTATTAAAACTAATATGTTGTAAAGATTTTTCAAACAAGTTCTTTGGAAAACAAAGATTTTGAAAAAAGGATAGTTTGGAAAGGTCTCTGCCTGTCATGTCATGTGCTAGCTCAATGAATATCCTTTACTCGAGGCCTTGACATTTCTGACGTACTATTGGCGGACTCTGAAGATCCTTTGTCGTCCTAGCTAGGGAGTTCAGAAATGTTTTTCGAGAAATCTATCACAGCTGAGGGTTAATCCACCTCAGACTGGGGATTTTGAAGTGGACTCTAATCTTTCGATGTTGGAGAATTCTTCGGAGTTTATTTCTGAACTCTTGAATGAAGCTTTGGTAGAAATTTTGAGGTTCCTCAAAAAATTTTCCCCAGTTAAAGGTTTTGTGATGAATCTCATACTGTTGCTAAGAGATTCCACACTCTGTGGGGATTATGAGATTTTCTCAAAATTCACTTCAGTTTCTCTTTGGCACAATTTGAATTCTGATTTGTTGGAGAACGATCACCGCCTTCTAAATTTTTGAGATTTCTTTCTTGAAAATTCTTCCCCAGTTTTCATTTCCTGGGTAATATGACAAAATCATTGTGGCACCTATGTATCCCGTGGAGGCAGGAATCAGGTCAAACATAGTTTTCATACTCATAGTAGGGAGAATATTAGAAATAAATAAAGGGGTGACCAAAGCCGACAAACGCCACCTACGTATCTCATTCTTGACAATTTAGGTCAAACGTAGTTCATGATAGAAAGAGCAAAGGTAGATTTTCTTAGGGGGTTGACCGAAGCTGACACAAGCCGCCTATGTATCTCATTCTTGAGAATTCAGGTCAGATGTAGTTCATACAAAGAGGATAGGGAAATTTAAGCTATTATAAAGCATAAAAACCATTACAATCAGAATGTGCGATTACAGGGGAAGAAGTGAAAAAGAAAACCATCTTCAGGCGTAGTATCTCTTCACGGCATCAGAGTTAATTGGCTTGGACATCCATCTCGGATAAAATCAAAGCTCCTCCAGATAACATTTTTTGGATGACATACGGTCCTTTCCAATTAGGTGCAAACTTTTCTTTGTCTCATGGGAGGGAAAGGATTAATTGCCCATTCCCTGGATTGAATTCTAGATTGACCAATAAATTTTGGGAGATGATGTTTGTGCTTATTTTCGTCCTATTATTGTAGAACCAGTCAAAGATGTCATTGTATGGCTTGAGCAGACTGATAAGTTCTTTCTTTTGTGCTTTTGACAAATGAACACCGACGCTGATTTCTTTAACTTGACCATCTTCCCACAAATTAACTACCTCAATCTCTTCTAGGTAGGGTCTTTCCTGGTTCTCAAAATCCTTTGACTCTTTGGTTAGTCGTTCAAGGACCATGATTTCTTCACCACATTCTTCACTTCCAATGCCAGTTATGTTGATTTGTTCATTCAGCTTTTGACATGACATGACATTGGCAGGTTTTAAGCTATTATTACTGAAATCATAAATAGAGCAAGTTAGATAATAACAAGCAAACATATAGCAAAGTTTTTGCAACAAGGGAGACTTTTCATTAAAATCCAAAACTATGGGTATGACCCGCATGAATGCAGGTCCATGCCTTTTGGAAAGTAGTAAATAGTGCGAGGAATATTAAAGCATAAAGGGTGGGTCATGGAGCCTCATCCAGACCATCACCAATTTTTTGCAAAATAAAGTCTTTGTCGACCCAGCCGAGTGGAGAGTCACGAGGGGAGTAGCGGCCCAGTTCTGCAACTTTTTGCCAGGCCTAGCATCCCTAATCATAGATGCTTGGGGTATTTCTTCTGTTATAGCATCATGTTCCTCGAACAGGTCTCTTATTCCATCCTCTAACCCGCTGCTTGGGAAACCAATACGCACTGGGAATGACTTATATAAGTGAGGGAGTGGCTTCGGCAGTCCTGACTGCTTTTTTTCTTCGACCTTTACCTCATCATCTTGGGCCATGTGCCCTAATCTATGCCTGGTCAGTTGTCCGGGAATGCTTATGGTTCAGTCATACCATCAAAATTCTTTCCCAGTCCGAAGCCTGGTTCATACCTGCTTCTCAGCATCGCAGTCGCAAGCATTTTATAGATAGGTGGCATGGGAATTTGAGGATCAATATCTTCCCTCGTGGCATTGACGATCTCTACAGTGTAGAAATTGCTTCCTCTCGAGACCTCTTCAATCACAGGGACACAGCCGTTAGGGCAGCTTAGGTGACTCCCTTCACCGTGGATCACCACCTCATGTTCCTCCCAGATAAACTTTACCATTTGATGCAAAGTTGATGGCACGGCTCCAGCTCCAGCTCCATGGATCCATAGTCTTCCCAAAATCAAGTTGTAGCTAGTAGTAATATCCATGACTTGAAATTTTGTACGAAACTCGATAGGTCCCATTTGGATGTATAGGCTGACTTCCCCGATTGTGTCTCTTTGACCGCCGTCAAAGGCCCTCACGTTGATCCTGCTATGGCAAACCTTTCCCGGATCATAGTCTAGCTGAGTGAGTATGGATAACGAGCAAATATTTAGACCCAAACCACCATCAATTAAAACTTTGTCTATAATCTTCTCTTAACATTTGACAGTGACGTGCAAGGCCTTGTTGCGCATTAACACTCCAAAGGGTAGTTCAGCAATACTCAAAGTAGCTATAGCTTTTTCCGGCATTTCCTTCTCTTTAGGGCTAACTGGCACTATTGACTTGCTCACAATCCATCCTTCATTGACCTCTATCATGTTAACAGTGACTCCTTCGTGATTGGGGAGTGAGTTGTTATTAACATTGGTTGGTGCCGTTTGTAGTTTGATCACTCTTTGATCAATCAAATCTTGAATTTTGTGCCTCAGGTTAATGCAATCTTTGATATCATGTTCAACTCCTTCGGGCTGATAAACACAATATTGGTCAGCCTTGAAGAAACGAGATTCAAGATTGCCTGGTTTAGGTTATATGGGCTGAATAAATCTAGCACCCTTCAATCTCTCATATAACTGAGTTCTAGTTTCATCTAACTGGGTGAAAGTCCGAGGAGCTTTCTTTTCCAAATTTGGACGAGGGAGATTTGCATTGGCGGAAGGAGGAACTTGACAATTATTCTGGTTCTCGGGAGCCTTTTGATAAACTTGGAAGTTTTAGGGAGGAGCTTGGTAAATAGGCTGCATATTTGATTGTGGAGTTTGGTAAATGGGTTGCAAGTTTGGTTTCGGAGCTTGATAAATGGGCTGAATATAGAAAATAGGTTGAGGATTTTGTGGAGCCAGGGGAGGGGTTGTTGGAACAAGTGATTTTTTATAGTTGGCTCCGAAGGGTTTCCACAATCTCGGGCTAGGACTGGAGGATACTGAAGACACATCTTCCCTCTTCTTTCTGGGAAGTCCTACTGATCCTGAGGAGCCAAAGCCTTGGCAATCTTATCGCTATGAAGACCTTCTTCTACGATTTCACCAATCTTAACTAGGTCAGCAAACTTTGCTTTAACTGTTGATATCATTTTGTCGTAGAACTCTAATTCTTGAGAGCGCATAAACACCACGCTTATCTCCTCTTCGGTCATGGGAGGCCTAACTCTTGCCTCCTCCTTTCTCCATCGATAAGCGTAGTATCAAAAGTCTTTATTCAATTTCTGCCTGATACGACCCAGAGAATATCGATCTGGAACAACTACTACATTGTATGCGAACCTTTGAGCAAAGTCTCTGGCCAGATCACTCCATCTAGACCACTTCTTCAGTTCCTGAGTGGTGAACTATTTTAAAGCCTCTTCGCTCAGACTTCGGCTGAACAACCTCATCAACAAGGCGTCGTTCTTCGTTGCGCCAACCATTTGATCATAATAGCTTCTCAGATGAGCCTCAGGGTTTCCAACACCATTGAAGGTCTCGAATTTAGGGGTTTTAAATTCGTTCGGCAGATCCAGCTCCGAATGAATGCAAAGATCATCGTAATCATATCCCTTCTCATAAGATGAACCTCGGGATTCCCTATCCTAGCTATTTCCTATTTTATCTATGTCATGTCACGATCACACTTCTTCTTCGTGGACCTTAACTCTTTCTTCTCTTCCTTATAGTGGTCAAGCCTGGGGCTTTTCTAAGAGGGCGGTATATGGCTCTACCATAGCATGGAAAGCAGGAGGTAGCATATTCTGGACATGTGGAATGGCATTTGGGTACATGGGGGTATAGTTATGTGGGTCAGTGACATTGGGATGGTTGTTTTGGGAGTTGTAGGTGTTTGGTGGCGTATTTTGGTAATTTGGAGGTAGGTTCGTTGGAAGGCCTGGGAATGGAGGAGAAAAGGATATCTCTTGGCTGGTTCTCGATCAATGGAGAATTGAGTAGAGTAATCTAGAGAGGGGGTTTAGAGTTGCCCAGGGCTGGAGTGTTGGCAGCAATAGCCAGGCTAGCCATATCCTTGGCTTTGTATACCTCTTCTTGCATTTTCTCTAACTTTCTTGCCAGTTCTGCGATCATTTCGTTCTACTCGATGATAATATTATCTCTTACAGCCAAAATATTTTCTTCCTCACTGTCAGTCAGTTTTTCCTTAGAGAAGCGACAATTAGAGGAGGAATCTATTTGTGCTTTTAAACGGGTGAAGTAGGGATGTTCGGCCAGTTTTGTTAACACCGATCAGTTTTTGTTACCTGTTAAAGTAAAATAACTTAAAAGCCAATATGTTAGATCCTGTCGGTGATAATCATTACAAGATATCTGACTAGATATAAACACACAAGAATTGTTTTTAAATACATAAAGCTGCTTTTCATCAAGGTAAATTGATCCACGGGTGTTTATTGGCTTGAGGATTCGATGGGCATGAATTTGCCCATTGATTTTGGATAAGCAGATTCTATCAGGAAAATTGACTTATCGAGTCTTCATCTCTTGATACTTGTCTTGTAGACTTGATGTGTCTTCTGAACCTTTTGGAATTTCTGTCAAAGTGGAGAAATGAAAATTTCTTAAAGATAAGGGATGGTCCCTGAAAGGATGTAGTTTGGATAGGGCAAGTTCTTTTTCCGAACAAGACTTAAAAGGGTTTTAAGAAGTCTTTGGATTTTTCTGGGGAAATTTGAAGAACTCCAAGAGCAATTCTGGTCGGACTTTGCACGGTGGGATTTTATCCTGCCTATGGGTTCTAAAATATTCTAATAGGAGTGGATCAATTCACCTTTGATTTGAGCAACGCACGTAAGACAGTTATATCACATAACAGTTCATAACGCGTCCTATACGAATATGTGACCTTTTTATTCCAAAGGTAGGCCTAACGAATTGAAGGATATGTATGTTATTTGTAAATGTTCCATTGCACCGGAAAATATTATATACAAACCGATTAAATGAAATGGGATACAAAATGAGGGAAAAAGGAATGTACATCAAAAATCAGTCCCACGCAGGGGTTTAATCCTAAACTAGGCCGCCGTGGCTGGTCCTTCATTCTCGAACTCCTTGGAATTCTTGGAATTCTGAATGCCTTTCAGATGGAAATCTTCTATTGATAATGAAGAACTATCTGAAAATTCCCGACCTCGAAGAATAATGGTTCATACAACCCGACATCATATCCTTCAATTAAATACATAAGGGGTGATTGTTCTTTTGGGCCGTGGGCCTTTTCGAACACAAGGTGGTCTTACTAATAGACCCGATACCTCTTGGATATCGGATCAACTTAGGTCAATGCCTAAGCAAGGGATTTGGTTTCACTTTAACCTTGGTTTACTAGAATAGGTTTTGAAATTAACCGGGAACCCAGACAGACAACCACAGGCTAAAATAAAAAGTGACCATTAACCGATCGCAGGTCAACTACTCCACTCGTCTGTTTTGAAAATTTGTGTTTTGTTATTAAGAACGATTGCAAATATTTGCATAATCACTTTTTTACCCCTAATACATTCTAATGCTTTGCCAAGAGAGGCGGATAAATGCCATGAACAGTTTATATTTTGCAAAAAAGTAAACAAGTAAGGAAAGCAATAAAGTTACTAATTATTACAATCCGAATAGTTAGTCAAATAAGTTAGTTGAAAATAATGAGGTTAGAACCTTGTCAAGTGAGTAGTGATGGACGCAAAGTTCTTAACAAACCTGTGATAGTAGCCTGCAAGCCCCACAAAACTCCTAATCTCAATCACAGAGCTAGGCCGAACCCAACTCTTAACTACCTTAATCTTTTGGAGATCCATCATCACCCCTATTTCTGACACCACATGCCCTAAGAAGGCAACCAAAGTCAACCAAAACCCACACTTAGAAAACTTGGCATATAATTTCTGGCGCCTCAAAATATCCAAAACAATGCGAAGATGCTCAGTATGCCTTACTCTTGGAGTAAATCAGAATGTCATCTATAAACACAATGATGAACGAATCCAGATACAATTTGAAAACCCCATTCATCAAGCTCATGAATGTCGCTGGTGCATTGGTCAACCTAAATAACATCACCAGAAACTCATAATTCCCATATCGAGTCCAGAATGCTATCTTAGGGATGTCCTCAGGCCTAATGTTTAACTGATGGTACCCTAACCTTAGTCAATTTTTGAAAATACAAATGCACCCTGTAACTGGTTAAAGAGGTTATCTATGCAGAGTAAAGGATACTTCTTTCAGATGGTGACCTTGTTCAATTACATGTAGTCTATGTACATCCTCATACTACCATTTTTGTTTTTCATAAATAAAATTGGAGCACCCCAAGGTGAAGCACTAGGATGAATAAAGCATTTATCTAAGAGTTCCTAAAGCTGATCTTAAGTTCTCTCAACTCTGTTGGAGCCATACGATAAGGAGGAATAGAGATTGGGTGAGTGCTCGGCTCCAAGTCTATGTAAAAGTCAATATATCTATCCGTAGGTATGCCAGGCAAATTCGCTGAAAACACCTCCTGAAACTCAGAGACCATCAGAACTGCCTCACTCTAAAGGGACTCCACACTAACATCTCAGAGATGAGCCAAGAAGGCCAAACAACCTCTTCCCACCAACTTCTTAGCCTGAACAAAATATATAATCTTCACTGACTTAAGCATGTACACACCTTCCCACTCTAGCCTATCCTTACTCGAAGTCTCTAGAGTTATTGTCTTAGCATTACAACTCAACACCACATGTACTAGAGACACCCAGTTCATACCCAAAATAACATTAAAATCTAGCATGTCCAGAATAACCAATTCTACCCAAGTCTGAAAACCCACAAAAATCACAGGGCAAGTACGATATACATGGGTTACTACCATATATGCCCCAACCATGGTAAAAATATGAATAGAGGAATCAAGGACATCACAAACCAAATCCAGACCTGAAGAAAATTTCACAGAAACATATGAATAAGTACAACCTGGGTCAAACAGTACAAAGGCCATCCTGTCAAAGACTAGAATTATACCTATGATCACAGCATCTGATGCCTAAGCCTCAGACTTCCCTGGGAATTCATAACAATATGTAATGACTCGGTCCGTCATTATGGGTAAACCTTTCATGCCAGGTTTTGGGTTAGAAAACTTTCGAGTTTGGGAGTTGGAATTTTTGGGCTAGGCTAGTCTCAAATAGTTTCTGAGTGAGGTATGGTCTAGAGAAATCCAGGTAATGATTGGATAATTTATCTTCCATTAATCTGGTTTATCCATTAGCTAATATGTCAAGAAGTCTGAGAGACTTTTTAGAAATGAATTCGGGTAAGTAGTACTCTCGGTATTAAGGTTGACGTGAAGGAGTTATTTTGAAATGTCATAATTTAAGGTGTGCTGTAAAATAGAGACTTTTGGGAGATTTTTGGAGTTTTTATTCTGTGCCAACCACTATAGTGGTTGACACAACGCTACCACGGCTACCGCTATAGCCGAGAAATTATCGCTATAGCAGAAGTCAACGTCGATCAACACCATCATATCAGCCAGTTCTGCTATGGTGGCACCGCTATAGCAGTGTACGAACCTCTATAGCGGAATAAGTCAGGTTTTAATGCAGAAACTTTCCCAAAACATTCAGTTTTTCTTGAAGAACATTTTGGAGAAGGGCAAGGGTAATTTGGACAATCTCAACTCTGTTTTTCACCAAATTTCATCCCAAAGGTAAGGATTTTACTCCCCTAACTTAGTGCTATGTTTCTTACGTGGTAGAATTGATAGTTATGGGCTTGGGGGAAGTTTTGGACTGATTTTAGTATATTGTGTACTTGTTTTTAGACCAAGAGCAAGTGAAAGCTTTCAAAAATGGGGAGGCTCCGGTCCAGTAAAATTTCAGGCTATTCGAGGTAGGTGATGGCTAATGTCTTGCCAAATGAAATGCATATACATGTAACAACAGCTTAGTATTGTATGTACTTTCATGCTTAAGAAAAAAAGTTATGAATATCCAAGTGGTTAGGGTGTCAATTATGTGAAATGAACTTGATTATTGCTGCTTGTTTATTCAAAGGTGTTTTTTGTTCATTTATGTACTGACTGTTGGTTTTTGTGTGATATTAATGGTTGGCTTGGGTACCACGCCTGGTACGAGATACTAATGTTTGGCTCGGGTATAATGCCTAGTACATGATACTAATGGTTGACTCAGGTACCATTCCTGGTACAGGTTCTATATCGATTGGATTGGTACCATACCTGGTATGAGTTTAATTATGCATTGTTGGTTATGTTTGTCTAAGGTTCCATAAGTGGACCGGGTTTGAATTTGTGATTTATCATACTGGTCCTTGAGAGGCCAGACTATTACACTTAAATGTGGGAATGGTCCTGGGATAGATCGGACATTGCTTGTTAACACTTAGATGTTGGTCTAGGGATCCTTAATGGGTTGGGGTGATGTAAAAAGGGTAAAGTATTGTTGGTATTATTCATTTTTTAAATGGTTGTTGAACCTGTTCATATGATTGATAAGTTAGAAGGTAGACTGAGAGTCTGGAAATATAGTACTAGTTGTTTCATGTTTGTAGTACCTTACTCAATTTTTTGTTTATTGTATCTATATTGTTTGTTGGAGCTGGCCGATGATCCTACCAGTACATGGTGGTTGTGTACTAATTCTGCACTTATTTTCTTTTTATGAGTACAGAACATCTTTCGGCGGATCCTGCGCAACCTCAGATCTAGTCCCAGCAATTCAAGACTTCAAGGGTGAGCTGCTACTATCGCGCTACCTGTTTTCTTCTAGTTAGTTATAGTCCAATTGTTTCCAGACTTAAACTCCTATTTCTTTTTTTCTTTTTTTTTTTGGGGAGGAGGGGTTGCATCCCCGTTCTAGACTTTTGGTAGATGGTTTTGGTATGATGACTTTCAGTTTCTAGGGGTATTTCTACAGGATATTGTTAGCTTTGGTTTAGATTCGAATGATAGTTTATTTTAATGCAAACTAGTTTTTGAGTTGCTAGATTTTCTAAGTGTTGGGGTGATAATGGGTTCGCTCATCCGGGGGTTTTGGGTGGGTGCCACTCACGGCAGTTTGGGTTATGAAAAAGATAGTATTAGATCCGTAGGTTCGTTGATCTCATCATACCAAAATAGGTCTAGTAGATTCTTGTGGAACGGCACAGAGACGTCTGTACTTTTCTTTGAGAGGCTATAGGACTTTAGGAAACTATCACTTCTTTCTTTCTTTATGCTACAACTTGATTTCAATTGGTATCTGGTGATACAAATTAGTATCTAACCTCTTTCACTCTTTTGTCCGCAGATGGTGAATACCAGGAATAACAAAGAGAGAGCGATGGTCCCAAAAGCGAGCCCAGCGATCAGAAGAAGGGGTAGGGGCAGGGGCAGAGGCAGAAGGAGAGCAACATCCACCAAGGGTGGAGCTCAGACAGCTGCAGGAGCAAGAGAAGCAACCCCCTCCCTCACCCCAGGATCACGTTGAGGAGGAAGTGAAGGTTGTTCTTGAGGAGGGTAAAGAACAGGCAGAGACAGAGGCAGCACCGGCTGGAGGTGCAGGCCTTCCCTTATATCGCTTGAGGCATTTTAGCAGGTGTGTACTTTTCTGAGTGGGCTGGTGGGTGCTGGAGCTAATTCTACAGGTACTGCAGATCAAGTTCTGGGACCTCAGTCGGCTATCACAGTGGCTCCTAGGATGGATGCAGCATTGGATACTAACGACTTCTTTCGTCCGATGCTAGGTTCAGTTATGAGAATAAGCATGAGATGCTGACTAAGTTTTTGAAACTAAAGCCTCCGACATTTTAGGGTACTGAGAGAGAGGATGTATATGAGTTCATCTTAGACTGTTATGAGATATTGCATAGGTTGGGCATTGTGCAGCAACATGGGGTAGAGTTTGTCACTTTCTAGATTCAGGGTGATGTCTAGAAGTGGTGGAGGTCCCATGTAGAGTGCCGGCCATCAGCTTTGCCTTCACTGACCTGGACACAGTTTCATGCTCTCTTCTTAGAGAAGTATGTGCCCGCACCTTGAGGGATCGTAAAAAGGATGAGTTTCTGACTCTTGAGAAGGGTAACATGTCAGTTTCAGCCTATGAAGCCAAATTTCATGCCTTGTCCCATTTTGCTACTCAGCTTCTAGATACGAAAGAGAAGAGGATTTGTCTATTTGTGAAGGGTCTAAATACTGAGTTGCAGGTGTTTTCAATGCATATGACCTTAGCAGGGAAAGGTTTTAATAAAGTAACGCACTATGTGAAGAAACTAGAAGGGGTTAAACTGGTTGGGCAGGCTAAGGTGTTAGCCAAGAAGTCCCAAAATGAAGGTAATTACAGTGGTTTATACTCCAGGGGTCACAACCAGTAGGTGTATTCTGCCTGTCCTATTCAGCCAGCCCTGCCAGCTGCTACAAGTGGTCATTCGGGAGCTAATCAGTTTTTAGCTCCTAGAGGCCAGGGGGCTTCTTGTACTTCTACTAACAGTCCTACTTTTGACCGCGAGTGTTTCTATTATGGTGATCCAGGTCACTTCAAGAGGGAGTGCCCTTACATGCAGGCAGGTAATCAGACTCAACAGCAATCAAAGGCAGTGGTTCCAGCATGTAGAGGTGGTTATGTTAGAGGTCTTCCATAGGGTGGGCGAGGTAACTTTTAAAGGGGCCGGAGAGATAGAGGAAATGGTGGCATGGGCCGGGGGTGGCTTAGTCAGCCATGGAAGTTGCTCCGATTGATGATCGGGCCTATTATTATGCTTTTCTAGGGAAGTTTAAGGTTGAGGCGTCAGACGCGGTGATCACAGGTACAACTCTGGTATATGATAGGATGACTTCTTTACTATTTGACCCAGGTTCTACTTATTAATATATTTCTGTGGAATTTGCTTTGGGTCTGGATTTGGTTTGGTATGTCCTTGATTCTCTTATTCATGTTTCTACCCCAGTTGGAGAGTCTGTGATAGTAACCCATATTTATCGTACTTGTCATGTAGTGTTTGTGGGGTTGCATACTAGGGTAAACTTGGTTATTCTGGACATGTTAGGCTTTGATGTTATTTTGGGTATGACTTGGCTATCTCCATATCATGCTGTATTGAATTGTAATATTAAGACTGTGACTCTAGAGATTCTGGGTAAGGATAGGCTAGAGTGGAAAGGTGTGTACAGGCCTAAGCCAGCTAATATCATATCATTTGTTCGGGCTAAGAAGTTAGTGGAAAGAGGTGGTTTAGCATTCTTAACTCATCTTCGGGATGATAGTGCAGAGTCCCCTTCTATTGAGTCAGTTCCAGTAGTTTCAGAGTTTCATAAGGTGTTTCCAGTTGATTTGCCTGGCATGTCTCCGGATAGAGACATTGACTTTTATATAGACTTGGAGTTGGGCACTCGCCCAATTTCTACCCCACCGTACCGTATAGATTCGGCAGAGTTGAGGGAACTTAAGACTTGGCTTCAGGAACTCTTAGAGGAAGGATTTATTCATCCCAGTGCTTCACCTTGGGGTGCTCCAGTCTTGTTTATGAAAAAGAAGGATGGTAGTATGAGGATGATATAGACTACATGCAACTGAACAAAGTCACCATCCGGAACAAGTACCCTCTACCCTGCATAGATGACCTCTTTGAGCAGTTACAGGGTGCGTCTTTATTTTTGAAAATTTACTTAAGGTCAGGATACCATCAGTTAAAGATTAGGCCTGAGGACATCTCTAAGATAGCATTTTAGACTCGGTATGGGCAGTACGAGTTCCTAGTGATGTCATTTGATCTGACCAATGCGCTGGTGGCATTCATGAGTTTGATAAATGGAGTATTCAAATTGTACTTGGATTCGTTCATCATTGTGTTCATAGATGACATTTTGATTTACTCCAAGAGTAGGGAGGAGCATGCTGAGCATCTTCGTATTGTTTTAGATATTCTGAGGCACCAAAAATTATATGCCAAGTTTTCCAAGTGTGAATTTTGGTTGACTTCAGTTGCCTTTTTAGGGCATGTGGTATCAGAAAAGGGGGTGATGGTGGATCCCCAAAAGATTGAGGCAGTTAAGAGTTGGGTCCGGCCTAGCTCTATGACTGAGATTATAAGCCTTGTGGGGCTTGCAGGCTACTATTACAGGTTTGTTAAGGACTTTGCGTCCATCGCTACTCACTTGACAAAGTTGACTCAGAAGGAGGTACCATTTGTGTGGATCGATAAGTGTCGAGGAGAACTTTCAAAAGCTCAAGACACTTCTTACTACAGCTCTCATTTTATCATTGCCGGTTAAAGATAAGGATTTTATTGTGTATTGTGATGCTTCACATTCGGGTTTGGGTGTTGTGTTAATGCAGGACAGGAATGTTATAGCTTATGCGTCAAGGCAGTTGAAGCCTCTAAGATGAATTACCCAACCTATGATTTAGATTTGGCAGCGGTGGTCTTTACACTCAAGATTTGGAGGCACTACCTCTATAGTGTCAAGTGTGAAGTGTTCATGGACCATCGCAACCTGCAGCATGTGTTCACTCAGAAGGACTTGAATCTGAGGAAGAGGAGGTACATGTGGTTGTTGAAGGATTATGATGTGACCATCCAGTATCATCTGCGCAAGGCTAATATAGTGGCAGACGCATTGAGCTAGAAGACGGTTAGGATGGGCAGTTTGACTTGTTTGGGGGTGTCCAAATGACCATTGGCTAAGGAGATTCGGGCTCTAGAATCTAAGTTCATGCAACTGGCATCTCAGAACAGGGTGGGTTGTTGGCCAGTATTGAGGTCAAATCCACATTTATAGAAGAAATAAAGGCCAAATAGTTTCAAGATACACAGTTGAACAAGCTTTGAAATAAGGTATTATCCGGAGAGTTTGGGGATGCTACATCAGATGTTGTCGGGGTGATGAACTTTAAGGGGAGGATTTGTGTTCCTCGGGTTGATGAATTAATTTAGAATATGTTGGCAGAGACTCATGGGTCACGATATTTAATTCATCCGGGCATAACCAAAATGTACCGGGACTTGAGGCAACTTTATTGGTGGCCTAGGATGAAAAAGGATATAGCTGATTATGTGTCTAAATGTCAGAATTGTCAGAAGGTCAAGTATGAGCACCAAGGGCCTGCAGGATTGCTTCAAAGATTCCCCATTCTCGAGTAGAAGTGGGAAAATATAGTCATAGATTTTGTGGTGGGTCTTCCTAAGACTTTTGAAAAGTATGACTTTATTTGGGTCATTGTGGACAGGCTGACCAAGTCAGCCATTTTATTCTGGTCAGAGTGGACTATAATTTGCAGCAGTTGGCTAGAATCTATGTTAAAAAGATTGTGAGACTGCATGGGGTGCCACTCTCAATCATTTTAGACAGGGTTATGTAGTTTACCTCTAAGTTCTGGGGTAAGTTACATGAAGAGTTGGGCACTCAAATCACCTTCATCACAATTTTTCATCCTCAAATAGACAGTCAGTCAGAGAAGACGATTTAGGTATTGAAAGACATGTAGAGAGCATGTGTGATCCACTTTGGGGGTCATTGGAACCATGTTTCTACCATTGTGTGAGTTCTCATACAACAACAACTACCACTTCAGCATAGACATGGCACCATTTAAGGCATTGTATGGGAGGGGGATGTAGATCACCCATAGGGTGGTTTGAGGCAGGCGACGTGAAATCTTTGGAAGTGGACCTGGTGAGGGAGGTTCGGGAAAAAGCAAGGGGAATTCAAACTAAGTTGCTAGCAGCCCAAAGCAGGTAGAAAGAGTACGCAGATCGCAAGGTAAGGGATATGGCTTTTCAGGTTGGTGAGAAAGTGTTATTGAAAGTATCACCAATGAAGGGGGTAATGTTATTCAACAAGAAGGGTAAGCTCAGCCCCCGGTACATCGATCCATTAGAGGTTCTTGAAATTATAGGGCCAATGGCTTACAGTGGCGCTTTCACCTAGTTTATCAGGAGTCCATCCAGTTTTCCATGTATCCATGTTGAAGCTATACCATGGGGATGGAGAATACATCATTAAGTGGGATTCGATCCTGCTAGACAAGGATCTTCAATATGAAGAACAATCGGTTGCGATTCTTGATTGGGATGTATGAAAGTTGAGGATAAAGGATATCAAATCGGTGAAAGTTCAATGGAAGCATCGTTTGGTTGAGGAATCCACTTGGGAAACTGAGAAGGACATGCAATACAAGTACCCTCACTTGTTTGAGGATTCAGGTACTACATTTTCCCTCTTTTTTTTCATCTTTTTGGGTTTAATTGTTCGGGGATGAACGATGGGTAAATTGGTATTTGTTATAATAATCGGGTCTGTCATTATGGGTAAACCTTTCATGCCAGGTTTTGGGTTAGAAAACTTTCGAGCTTGGGAGTTGGAAGTTTTGGGCTAGGCTAGTCTCGGATGGTTTCTGAGCGAGGTATGGTCTAGAACAATTCAGGTGAGAATTGGGTAACGTATCTTGCATTGAACTAGTTTTTTTGTTAGCTAAGACGTCAAAGAGTCTGAGGGACTTTTTGAATAAATTCGGGTAAGTAGAACTCTCGGTATTAAGGTTATGTGAAGGGGTTATTTTGGAACATCAGGATTTAAGGTGTAAAATGGACACTTTTGGATTTATCGTGACTACTGCTATAGTAGAAGTCTACATCGGTCAGCACAGCCATAATGGTCAGTTCTTCTACAGCGGCACTAGTATAGTGGTGTACGGACCGCTATAGTGAAATAAGTCGGGTTTTAATGCAGAAACTTCCCCAAAATGTTCAGTTTTTCCTCAAGAACATTTTGGAGAAGGGCAAGGGCGATTTGGACGATCTCAACTCCATGTTTCACCAAATTTCATCCTAAAGGTAAGGATTTTACTTCCCTAACTTAGTGTTATGTTTCTTACATGGTAGAATTGATAGTTACGGGCTTGGGGAAAGGTTAGTTTGACCTAAGAATGGTAGAATCCGGGGAAAAAAGGGATTCTAGAGTGTATAATTCTTGGGTTGAGTTTATTATTGATCATTCATGATTAAAATACCTTAAATTTGCTTATTTTATCCGTAAAAATGATAGTTTTAGGTGAATTAATGGTGGAAAGACCTGGGATGGGTGGAATGATCATAGGTTGGCCTGGGGATTAGGATTTTTTCATAATCCGGGTAATTTTAGGCCATTGGACTGATTCTAGTATATTGTGTACTTGTTTTAGACTAAGAGCAAGCGAAAGCTTCCAGAAATGGGGAGGCTCTAGTGCAGTAAAATTTCACGCTATTCGAGGTAGGTGATGGTTAAAATCTTGCCAAATGCAATGTATATACATGTAACTACAGCTTAATATTGTATGTACTTTCATGCTTAGTAAAGAAAGTTATAAATATCCAAGTGGTTGAGGTGTCAATTATGTGAAATGAATTTGATTATTGCTGCTTGGTTTTTCAAGGGTATTTTCTATTCGTTTATGTATGGACTGTTGGTTTTTGTGTGATATTAATGGTTGGCTCAGGTACCACGCCTGGTATGGAATACTAACGGTTGGCTCGGGTACCACACCTGGTACAGGATACTAATGGTTGGCTCGGGTATGAGTTTAATTATGTATTATTGGTTGTGTTTGTTGAAGGTTCCATGAGTGGACTGGGTTGATTGCTGAATTTGAGATTTATCATATTGGTCCTTAAGAGGCTGGGCTATTACACTTAAATATAGGGATGCTCCTGGGGTGGACCGGGCATTGCATATTAACACTTAGATATTGGTCTAGGGATCCTTAATGGGTCCGGGTGATGTAAAAAGGGTAAAGTGTTGTTGATATTGTTCATTGTGTAAATGGTTGTTGAACCTGTTCATATGATAGAAGGTAGACAAAGAGTTTGGAAATATATTATTGGTTGTTTCATGTTTGTACTACCTTACTCAGTTTTGGCTTATTGTATCTATATTGTTTGTTGGAGCTGGCCGATGATCCTACCAGTACATGGTGGTTGTGTACTGATTCTGCACTTTTTTTTATGAGTACAGGACATCTTTCGGTGGCTCCTACGCGACCTCAGATCTAGTCCCAGTGATTCCAGACTTCAAGAGTGAGTTTCTTCTGTTGGGCTACCTTGTTTTCTTCTAGTTAGTTATAGTCCAATTATTTTCGGACTTAAACTCTTATTTTGTTTTGGGGTTGCATCCCCGTTTTAGACTTTTGGTAGATGGTTTTGGTACGATGACTTTCAATTTCTAGGGGTATTTCCGTAGGATATTGTTAGCTTTGGTTCAAATTCGAATGATAGTTTATTTTAATGAAAACTGATTTTTGAGCAGCTAGATTTTCTAAATGTTGAGGTGATAGTGGGTTCGCTCATCTGGGGGTTTCGGGTGGGTGCCATTCGCGGCGGTTTGGGTCATGACACAATGGGCCCGGTCATCAATCTAAGTAATCTCCCTGGTTGGCTGCGGCACTCCCCTTTCCATGCCACCATTTTCTCTGTTTCCCTGACCTCCATAAAAATTACCTCGCCCACCATGTGGACGACCTCTGGCATAGCCCTCTCCACCTACTGGAACCACAGCCTTAGACTATTGTTGAGTCTGAGTACCTGCCTGTCTATGGGGGCACTCCCTCTTGAAGTGACCCGGATCACCACAATGAAAGCATCTGCGGTCAAAAGTACGCCTGCTAGTAGAAGTATAAGAATCCCTCTAGCCTCTAGGAGCTGAAAACTCCTGACTGGCTCCCGGACGACCACCTGTTGAAGCTGGCAGGGCTGACTGAATAGGACTAGCATAATACACTTGTTGGTTGTGACCCTTAAGTATGAACCACTGAAATTACCTTTATTTTGGGACTTTTTGGCTAATACCTTAGCCTGCCCAACCTGCCTGACCCCCCTCTAATTTCTTTACATAATTCGTCACCTCATTAAAACTTTTCCCTGCTGAGGTCATATGCACAGACAATACCTGCAACTCAGTATTCAGGCCCTTCACATATAGGCGAATCCTCTCCTCCTCAATACCCAGAAGCTGAGTATCATAACGTGATAAGGCATGAAATTCATAGGTTGAAACCAATATGTTACCCTGCTCAAGAGCCAGAAACTCATCCTTTTTACGATCCCTCAAGGTGCGGGAAACATACTTCTCCAAGAACAAAGCATGAAACTGCGCCAAAGTCAGCGGAGGCAAGGCTGATGGTTGATACTCTACATGATCTCTCCACCACTGCTTGGCATTACCCTAAAACTGGAAAGTGACGAACTCTACCCCTTGCTGCTGCATAATGTCCAGCTTATGCAGTCTCTCATAACAGTCCAGAATAAACTCAAAAGTATCCTCCTTCTTTGTACCCTGAAATATCAGAGGTTTCAATTTTAAGAATTTAGTCAGCATCTCATGTTCATTCCCAGTCATAACAGGACCTAGCATCGGACAGTAAGACCCCAGAATCTAGACCAGCTATTTAGCTCAGAACCCAAAGTTTTCTGCAATTATTGGTCACGAGTCACGACGGACAGCCGCCACGGGCATCGGAGTCCCGACGGCCCGTGGGATGCACCATGAGGATCGACCAACGGCTATCGAGCATCACCTTTCTAATCGACGGGCATCGTAGGTACGATGTCCTATCAGAGCCCACCATCAAAATAGTCCAGTGGAATTCTCCCTAGACTCTCCCCTCCCCGATGGGCTACGCCACAAGCGTCGTGGCTACGATGTCCCATGGGACCGCGTCATCAAAAACCTCCAACGCCCTTGGATTTCAGTCCCTTCATCTGACGCCTTGGTCGATGGTCCGTCGTGGGTACGACGCTCGTCAGGCAGCCCGTGAGGCGGCAAATTTCCTGCAGTCTTTTTATTTTAAGTCAGGGGTAATTTATTTTTTCCCCTATTCTTAAACTATTAAGTGAGGTCGTTTTGACCACTTTTAGTAGGGTTTCATCCTTAATTAGCCTAAGTCCTTCCTTATTCCTCATCTATCTCTCAAAAAGAGGAAATAACTTATCCAAGCTCCAAGTTTAAGCTCCATAGCAAGGGATTCAATTCCAAGTCTCCATTCTTCTCACCTAAGGTTTAGAAAGCTTCAATTCAGGTATGTGGGTATTCAATAAGGGGATTCTTTCACCCTTATGGCCAAAACCCCTATTCTTCTAAATTGAATTTATGAATTTTAAGTTAGGGTTCCTACCCAATTCTCATGGGCTTTTCAATTAAGTATTTTCTCATGATTCTTCAATAAATTCTAAGTTCAATTTCATGATTTACATGGGTTTTGCAATTGATTATTTACCTTATGGTTTGAAGGTTAACCCTAGTAAAATTTTGCATGCATGGCTTGATTTAAGGAAAATTGCATACAATGATATTATGATTTCAAGTATTTATGAAATTGCATGCCAAATTCTTCAAGTTATAAATTTAGAAAGAAAAGTGAATTATGGCTATGCTAAGCTTTAAGACTTATGATTTGAATTTACATGACATTAGATATGTCCTTATGTTTTTCAAACAGTTTTGGCATTATATATGCCTCTAGTAGTATATGAGTTATATGTATATTTTGGGAGTAGTATTTAGCACCGAGCAATAAGGTATCTAGATAACCTAAGTCTAAAATTACATTGCCAGCGTAGGTGAAGAGGGTCCTCGTTAGTTCAGATTGTCTCCTCGTGAAGATGGGTCCTCGTTAGTTGAGAGTGTCCCCTTATGAAAGTGGTTCCATGCTATGATATGTATAGTACCCCGCGCTTTGGCAAGGTTTGGGGTAGCTTTGCCAACTAGAGTGATTTAGTTAGATTATATGTAGCTCACATGGTCTATTGTCGGTCATAAGAAACTCCCGTATGAATATTTTTAAGTCTTAAGCTTTGATATCTTTTACCTTATGCTTAAATTATGATTTTTCTTATGACTTCTCTTTTATGCATGATCTCTCAGCCTTAACTATATTTTAAGCATGCTTTGATTTTATTTATGCATATCTCACATACTCGGTACATCCTATAGTACTGACGCATATCTTGTGTTGCATCCTCTTGATGATGCAGATTCAGACTCTTTCCCTCCAGTTCGTGGTTAGGCCTTATCGGTTGTCCAGATTGGATTGGTGAGTCCTCATTATCTGGGGACCATAGCTATGTTAGTTACTGTCATATCTTTTCTTGGATTTTCTCGAGTTAGTTAGGGTCTTGTCCCATCAACTCCTATGATACTTTAGTGGACTCAGACATAGCTAGATTTGTATTCCGTTTTATTGATTTGATACTTCTAAGACCTTGTTCTTATTTAAGTTATGGTTGCCTATCCTTATCTAGTATGCTTTCGCTATGTTTCTTGTATTGATATGAGTATGCTATCACCAAGTGTTAACTTGGAACACTTATGGTCCCAGGTCATGTGTTACGTCTATGGGGTAGCCTCGGGGCATGACAAACTTGTTATCAGAGCCTCAGGTTCAAGAGTCCTAGGGTGTTTGAAGCCGCATCAAGTAGAGTCTCTTTCATATGTATGAAGCGCGCCACACTTATGAGAGAGAAGCTATGAGATGTCTTAGGAAAAGTTCACTTCTTTTATGATCAGTATCGTGCGATAGAGTTTAACTCTGTTACTCCTCTAATCCGTTCTTGTTACATTTCAGATTATGTCTCCTCATCGTGCTATATGTCGCCGGGCAAATGCCCAAAATGCTAATCCTCCGATTCCAGATATTGAGGTCACCAATGCGGAGTTCAAAAATTCTCTCCATATGCTAGCTCAGACTATAGCCACTCAGGCCAATTAACATGCCCCTATCCCCATCCACCCTTAAGGTGGAAAGTGGCACGAGTTCAAGATTTCATTCGCATGAACCCACCTGAGTTCTGGGGTTTGAAAGTTGGTGAGGATCCATAAAATTTCTTGGATGAGGTAAAACAGATCTTTGGTGTGATGCAAGTGGGTGGTGTTGATGGTGTCGATCTAGCTTCCTATCAACTCAGGGATGTGGCTCATATTTGGTTCACACAATGGAAAGATGCTAGGTCTAGGGACGTGGTCCCTATAACTTGGGAATGCTTTGAAAGGTCTTTTCTTGACCGGTTCTTCCCAGGAGAGTTGAGGTAAGCTAAGATCAAAAAATTTGTGAATTTGAGGCAAGGCTCAATGTCAGTTCAGGAGTACGGGTTGAATTTCACCCATCTTTCTAGGTATGCTCCTTCCATGGTGGCTGACCCGTGGGCTGAGATGAGTAAGTATATTTATGGAGTATCATATTCGGTGAAGAAGGAGTGTAGATCTGCGATGCTTTTGCGTGACATGAATGTTTCCCGACTTATAACCCATTCCAAACAGATCGAGGGAGAAAAAATAAGGGAGAAGGCAAGAGAGAATAAGAGGGTTAGGTCGGAGAGCTCAGGTTTTAGCCATCAAAAGTTCGAGTGTGGACATCGCTCTTTGTTTAAGAAGAAATCATCAGGTCTCGTTTATTCTTCAGCTAGTGCTCCTACCCAGGCCCCCAGGCCTCATCATGGTCAGATTGGTAGAGGAGTTGGTTCTTATTCATAGGGAAGTGTTGCAAAGGGTGCTCCTTAGCCTTCTTGCAACAAGTGTGGTAGAAGTCATCTTGGGGAGTGTTTAGCTGGTTCAAGTGGATTCTTTGGATGTGGTCAGGTTGGACACAAGATTAGGGATTGCCCTTTAACTTAGAAGGGACAGAGAGGTAGTAGGACTCAACCAACTCCAGCAGCTTTATGAGATCGACCGGCCCCGTAGGCTACTGCTTCTAGTTTTGATGGTCAGCGCCATAACTGCCTTTATGCCATGTCCTCCCGCCAGGACCAGGAGAGTTCACCGGACGTTGTTACTGGTATGTTGAAAGTCTCCTCTTTTGATGTGTATGCTTTGTTGAATCCTGGTGCATCCTTATCTTTTGTGACCCCTTATGTTGCTTGCAAGTTCGAGATTAGTCCGGATCAGCTTTTAGAACCCTTTTGTGTTTCTACTTTTGTTTGTGAGTCAGTCTTAGCCAAAAGAATCTATTGAAATTACCCTATCTCAGTCCTTTATAGAGTCACTTCAGCGGATCTAGTGGAGTTGGAGATGATTGGTTTTGATGTTATTCTTCATATGGATTGGTTTTATGCATTTTATGCCTCGATTTATTAACGTACTCGAGTCATCAGTTTCAAAAATTTCTGAATGAACCTATCTTAGAGTGGCAAGGTAGTCCTCCATACTCAAAGGGTCATTTCATATCTTATCTCAAGGCTAGGAAGATGATCTCTAAAGGTTATGTTTATCATATAGTTCGAGTTGTGGACACGGAGTCCAAAACACTATCCCTACAGTCAGTTCCTATTGTAAAGGAGTTTCTTGAAGTGTTTCTCGAGGATTTGCCCATAGTCCCTCCTGAGCGGGACATCGATTTTGGGATAGATCTTCTTCCAGCTATGAATCTTATCTCTATTCCTCCCTATATAATGTCTCACGCTGAGCTTAAGGAATTGAAAGATAAGTTGAAAGACCTCATTGATAAGGGTTTCATTCGACCCAGCATCTCTCTATGGGGTACTCCAGTCCTATTCGTGCGGAAGAAAGATGGTTCCCTCAGAATGTGTATCGACTACCATCAGTTGAACAAGGTCACAATCAAGAATAAGTATCCTATTCCTAGGATTGATGACTTGTTCGATCAGCTTCAAGGTGCTAGTTTCTTCTCAAAGATTAACCTTAGATCCGGTTATCACCATCTTCATGTTCGAGAATGTGACATTCCAAAGACAGCCTTCAAAACTCGGTATGATCATTATGAATTTGTGGTCATGTCTTTTGGACTAACGAATGCTTCTACAACCTTTATGGATTTGATAAACCGTGTGTTCAAGAAGTATTTGGATATGTTTGTGATTGTGTTCATTGATGATATCCTTATTTATTCTCAGAGTAAGGAGGAGCATGCGGACCATTTGAGAGTGGTGTTGCAAACTCTCAAAGATCGGCAGTTATTTGCTAAGTTTAGCAAGTGTGAGTTTTGGATGCAGTTTGTTGCTTTTCTAGGTCATATTATGTCTAGTGATAGTATTCGAGTTGATTCTCAAAAGATTGAGGCAGTGAAGAACTGGCCTAGACCCACTTTCCTGTATGATATTAGGAGTTTTTTAGGCTAGGCTGGTTACTGTAGGAGATTTGTGGAAGGGTTTTTTCCCATTGCTGCCCCATTGAATCGGTTGACTCAAAAGAAGGTAAAATTTCAGTGGTCTGATCTTTGTGAGAAGAGCTTTCAGGAATTGAAGACTAGGTTGACCACCGCTCCTGTGTTGACCCTACCCGAAGATTCGAATGATTTTGTGGTGTATTATGATGCTTCTAGAATTGGTTTGGGTTGTGTATTGATGCAGCGTGGTAAGGTGATTGCTTATGCTTCTAGACAGCTCAAGACTCATGAGAAGAACTACCCTACTCATGATCTTGAGTTAGCGGCCGTGGTTTTCACTTTGAAGATTTGGAGACACTACTTGTATGGTGCTCACGTGGATGTATTCATCGATCATAAGAGTCTTCAGTATGTGTTCACTCAAAAGGAATTGAATCTTCGTCAAAGGAGGTGGCTTAAGCTTCTTAAGGATTATGATATGATTGTGCTTTACCATCCGAGTAAGGCCAATTCCGTGGCGGATGCTCTTAGTAGATTGTCTATGGATAGTGTGTCTTTGGTTGAGGATAGAAGGAAGGAGTTGGCCAAGGATTTTCATCGACTTGCTAGATTAGGAGTTTGCCTTATGGATTCGACATAAGATGGTATTATTATTCAAAAGAGTTTTGAATCATCTTTGTTAGCTGAAGTGAAAGAAAAGTAAGACATCGATCCTATTTTTCACCAGTTGAAGGGTGTGGTCCATCAGCAAAGAGTAGAGGTTTTCTCCTAAGAGGGAGATGGTGTTCTTCGATATCAGGGTCGATTGTGTGTTCCTGACGTAGATGGGTTGAGACAACAGATTTTGATAGAGGCTCATAGCTTCAGGTATTCCATTCACCCCGGTGCTACCAAGATGTACCATGATCTACGAGAAGTCTATTGGTGGAATGACATGAAGAGGGACATAGCAGGTTTCATGGCTAAGTGTCCCAACTGTCAATAAGTGAAAGTAGAGCATCAGCGACCGGGTGGTATGACTAAGGGTATTGATCTTCCTACTTGGAAGTGGGAAGCGATTAATATGGACTTCATTACTGGTTTTCCTCGTACTCGAAGGCAGCATGATTCAATTTGGGTGATTGTCGATCGGATGACTAAGCCATCCCACTTTTTGGTTGTTAAGACTACAGATTCGGCGGATGATTATGCCAGACTCTACTGATGTGCCGCCATTTTACGGCACTTTCGACTCCTTTAAACTAAGAACAATCGTACGTTTTCAAGCAACCGTCGTCGTTTTTGATGTGTTTATGGTGTATTTTCAGGAAATAGGAACAAACATGGAAACGGAAGGAAATACGAGCAAAAAGACGTTCTGGATAAGAGTGACGGTCCGAGTGACGGACCGTCAAGCTCGTGACGGACCGTCACCCAAGCCACCAAGATGAAACACACTCCTCGAATGCAGTTTTTACCCTATATACATGTAAGTCGTCACCTGGTGGACGACTTACCTGAAAATTCATCATAAAACGCATATAAACTTGTAAGTCGTCACCTGGTGGATGACTTACCTGGAAATTCTCCTGAAAACTCACTGTTTAGCAGTGACGGTTCAAGTGACGGCCCGTTAAGCTTGTGACGGTCCGTCACCCAAACCGTCAAGTTAAGGCAGAAGCGCTATGCGAAATCCGGACGTTTTTGGGATTTGTTTCCTAGACTCCTATAAATACCCTATGTTAGGTTTATTTTACATGTTGCTTTTCCAATAGTTTTTACACACATTACTACATAATTTAGGAGAGATTTTGAGAGATTTTTGAGAGAGGAAACGCGCTACACACGGTTTCCTTCTCCTCAATCTTGTTCTTGATTGTTCTTGGGATCTTTTGTTTTCTTGTTCTTGGAATAATTAAAGATTGTTCTCATTACATTGTAAGGATTTCTTTTCTTTATTATGAATATGACTTTCTTTTATTCTTCTACAAGCATGAGTAACTAAACCTCCCACAACTAGGGTTGTGGGAGCCATGGCTAAAGTAGCAATATAGATTCCGAGTAGCGACGGGTTAAATATGTATGTTGTCACGTTGTTAATCATTCGTTATGTAACATTTTCTAGTGGTTGCAAACATTAGAACATGCCTAGGTTTAATTTGCTTGAGTAAAGAGATTAAAATCGGAAAACTTGATTAACGACGAGGATTCGAGACTGCCAACTCTCGTCTTATGATTAATGCTGTAACTAGATTAATCTACTTGATGTTTAGGATTGAAATCTAAAAGCACACCTTTTTGAGATCGAGAGAAGAGAAAAGAAAATTTGTCTATTTGGTCGAGAGACGTTTAGACGATACCATTAATTCAATCACGTCGTGACAAGCATATAAAAAGAACCCGGTTAAGCTTAGAATCGACATTGTTACGAATGCCATGGTGAACACGTCCCTAGTTCACTCTCTCCTATTGATTATTATTCTTACATTATTGTTTGTTTTTGTTTACAATTTGAGTACACAAACCCCCCCTTTATTTTACCGGAAACGATTGACTATTAGTTATCTAATTCACTAAAGACTTAATTCTCACCTTATTCCCTGTGGGATCGACCCCAACCTAGTTGGGTTCTATATTTGACTACGACCGCTTACGCCTCGTTAATTTGAGGTGTAGTTTGGGCATTATCAAACATCCGGGAGATAGTCAGATTGCATGGTAGTCCATTGGCTATCATTTCTGATAGGGGTACTCAGTTTATATCCCAGTTTTGGAAGTCATTTCAGAAAGGTCTTGGTACTCAGGTAAAGCTTAGCATAACTTTTCACCCACAGACGGATGACTAAGCAGAGCGTACTATTCATACTTTGGAGGATATGTTGAGACCTTGTGTGATTAATTTCAAAGGTAATTAGGATGATCATTTACCTCTTATCGAGTTTGCCTACAACAATAATTTTCATTCTAGCATCCAGATTGCTCCTTATGAGGTACTTTATGGGTGGAGGTGTAGGCCTCCTTATGGTTGGTTTGAGGTAGGTGAGGCAGCTTTGATTGGTCCAGATTTGGTTCATGAGACTATGGAGAAAGTTCAGATCATTATGGAGAGGTTGAAGTCCGTTCAGAGTCGACAGAAATCATATGCAGATGTGAGGAGAAGAGAGTTGGAGTTTGAGGTGGATGACTCGGTATTTCTGAAGGTGTCACCCATGAAGGGTGTGATAAGATTTGGCAAGAAAGGGAAGCTTAGTCCCCGCTATGTAGGTCCTTATCGGATTCTGAGGAGAGTTGGTAGTGTTGCTTATGAGTTGGATTTTCCATCAGATTTAGAAGTGGTTCATCTGGTTTTCCATGTTTCTATGTTGAAGAAGTGTGTTGGTGATTCGACCTTGATCGTTCCTTTGAAAGATGTGAGTGTGAAGGATAACCTTACTTATGAGAAAGTTCCTGTAGAGATTCTTGATCATCAGGTTCGGAGGTTGAGAAATAAAGAATTCGCTTCAGTGAAGGTCCTTTGGAGAAATCAGCTAGTTGAGGGAGATACTTAGAAGCAGAAGCAGCCATGAAAGCCAAGTACCCTTATCTCTTTCCTTTCGTTCAGTTTCAGCTTGAGGTATTAGTTTCCTCCTTAGCATGTCCCTCCGATTCTAGGTCATCAGTTTTCCTCTTGATCCTAGCATGCATTAATGTTTTTCGAAGTTAGTTCAGTCATGTTTTAAGTTGAAAAGCTCAGTTTTCATGTTTTGTTGGTTTGTTGGGTTGTTTTCTCTCCAATTTTCCTTCCTTAATCTTCATTTGAGAATTAATGTTCCCAAGGAGGAGATATTGTAACACCCCAGAATCAAGACCAGCTACTTAGCTCAGAACCCAAAGTTTTCTGCAATTGTTGGTCACGACGAGCAACCGCCATGGGCGTCGGAGTCCCAACGGCCCGTGGGGTGCACCGTGGGGATCGACCAGCAGTTGTCGAGCAGCACCTTTCCAGCCAACGGGCAGCCACGATGGGCATCATAGGTACAACGTCCCATCAGAGCCCACCATCGAAATAGTCTAGTGGTATTCTCCCCAGACTCTCCCCTCTCCGATGCACTACGCCATGGGCGTCATGGCTAAGATGGCCCATGGGACCGCATCGTCAAAAACCTCTAGCTCCCCTGGATTTCAGTCCCTTCCTCTGACGCCTTGTTTGATGGACCGTCGTGGGTACGACGCCTGTCAGGCGGCAATTTTCCTGCAGTCTTTTTATTTTAAGTCAGGAGTAATTTAGTCTTTTTCCCTATTCTTAAACTATTAAGTGAGGTATTTTTGACCACTTTTAGTAGGGTTTCATCCTTAATTAGCCTAAGTCCTTCCTTATTCCTCATCCATCTCTCAAAAAGAGGAAAAACTTCTCCAAGCTCCAAGTTCAAGCTCCATAGCAAGGGATTCAATTCCAAGTCTCCATTCTTCTTACCCAAGGTTTAGAAAGCTTCAATTCATGTATGTGGGTATTCAATAAGGGGATTCTTTCACCCTTATGGCCAAAACCCCTATTCTTCTAAATTGAATTTATGAATTTCAAGTTAGAGTTCCTACCCTCTCATGGGCTTTTCTATTAAGTATTTTCTCATGATTCTTCAATAAACTCTAAGTTCAATTTCATGATTTACATGGGTTTTACAATTGATTATTTACTTTATGGTTTGAAGGCTAACCCTAGTAAAATTTTGCATGCATGGCTTGATTTAAGGAAAATTGCATATATTGATATTATGATTTCAAGTATTTATGAAATTGCATGCCAAATTCTTCAAGTTGTGAATTTAGAAAGAAAAGTAAATTATGGCTATGCTAAGATTTAAGGCTTATGATTTGAATTTGCATGACATTAGATATGTCCTTATGTTTTTCAAACAGTTTTGGTATTAGATATGCCTCTAGTAGTATATGAGCTATATCTGTATTTTGGGAGTAGTATTTAGCACCGAGCGATGAGGGTTTTAGATAACTCAAGTCCAAAACTACGTTGCCAGCGTAGGTGAAGAGGGTCCTCGTTAGTTGAGAGTGTCTTCTCGTGAAGATGGGTCCTCGTTAGTTGAGAGTGTCCCCTTATGAAAGTGGTTCCATGCTATGATATGTATAGTACCCTGTGCTTTGGCAAGGTTCGGGATAGCTTTGCCAACTAGGGTGATGTAGTTGGATTCCATGTAGCTCACATGGTCTATTGTCGGTTATAAGAAACTCCCGTATGAATATTTTAAAGTCTTAAGCTTTGAAATCTTTTACCTTATGCTTAAATTATGATTTTTCTTATGACTTCTCTTTTATGCATGATCTCAGCCTTAACTATGTTTTAAGCATGCTTTGATTTCATTTATGCATATCTCACATACTCGGTACATCCTATAGTACTAACGCATATCTTGTGTTGCATCCTCTTGATGATGCAGATTCAGGCTTCTTCCCTCCAGTTCGTGGCTAGGCGTTGTCGGTTGTCCAGATTGGATTGGTGAGTCCTCATTATCTAGGGACCATAGCTATGTTAGTTACTGATATGTATTTTCTTGGGTTTTCTCGAGTTAGTTGGGGTCTTGTCCCATCAACTCCTATGATAGTTTAGAGGCTTCTGACATAGCTAGATTTGTATTCCGTTTTATGAATTTGATATTTCTCAGACCTTGTTCTTATTTAAATTATGGTTGTCTATCTTTATCTAGTATGCTTCCGCTATGTTTCTTATATTGATCTGAGTATGCTATGACCAAGGGTTAACTTGGGATACTTGTGGTACCGGGTCACGTGCTATGTCTAGGGGGTAGCCTCGAAGCGTGACACGGACGGAAAAAGTCATCAGTACCTGATACCGCATCCATCCTAGGAGCCATTGTGACAGCCGGTTAAGTGCCCAAAACCTGATTCACTGTACCAGTGGGAGTGGCTCCAGGACCTACCAGACCACTCAAAAAATTCCACACTTACTGAAACGCCTCGAGCGATATAGGGGGAAGGCCTGCACCTCCAGTCGGTGCCGCCTCCTCTTGTTCTGCGCCCTCCTCAAGAACAACCTCAACTTCCTCCTCAAGAGGATCCTGGGGTGGGGAGAGATCGCCGCCCTTGGCGCTGCAGCTACCTGAGCTCCACCCTGGCGGGGGTTTCCCTACCTCTGGCCTTGCCCCTGCCCCTTTCTTTCCCGCTGACCACTGATCCCGCTATAGGAACCGCCTCTCTCAATCTATTACGTCTGGTATTAATCATCTGCGGATAAAAGAGTGAACAAAGTTAGATACCAATTTGTATCACCAGATACCAATTGAAATTAAGTTATAGCACGAAGAAAGAAAAGATATTTTCTTAAAGTCCTATAGCCTCTCGAAGAAAAGTACAGACCTCTCCGTACTATTCCGCAAGACTCAACTAGACCCATTTTGGTATGATAAGATCAATAAACCTAGGGCTCTGATACTATCTTTTTCACGATCCAAACTACCATGAGTGACACCCACCCAAAATCTTCGGATGAGCGAACCAATTATCAACCCAACACTTAGTGAATCTAACAACTCAAAATCAATTGCATTAAAATAAATTATCATTCACAACCCAAAAATACTAAAACAATAAGATTCTGCAAAAATACCTTTAGAAACTGAAAGTCATCGTACCAAAACATCTACAAATATCTAGAAATGGGGATGCGACCCCAAAAATAGAGAGTTAAGTCTTAAACAAGTGGACTAATACTAAACCGGAAGAAACCATGGTAACCTGAGAAAGCAGCTCACCCCTGGAATCTAGAATCACTGAGACTATATCTGAGATTGTGTAGGAGCCGCTGGAATATATCTTGCACTCACAAAAGAAAAGCAAGTGCAGAATCAGTACACAACCACAGTGTATTGGTAGGATCATTGACCAACTTCAACAAACAATATATGAATAATAAACTAGAACTGAGTAAAGCAGTATAAACATGTAACAATAACGGGTAATATATTTCCAGACTCTCAGTCTACCTTCTAACTTATCAACCATATGAAACAGATTCAACAACTGCTCAAATAATGTACAGTAACAATCACACTTACTCTTTTTAAGTCACCCGAACCAACTAAGGATCCCTAGACCAACACCCAACTGTTAACATGCAATGCCCAGTCCACCCAAGGACCAACCCCACATTTAAGTGTAACAATCCGACCTCTCAAGGACCAATATGGACAATCACAATTTTAACAATTAATCTGATTCACTCATGGAACCATCGACAAAATACAATTAATAATATATATTTAAATCTGTACCAGGCGTGGTACCCGAGCCAACTAATATAGAATCTATACCAAGCGTGGTACCCGAGCCAACCATTAATATTCCGTACCAGACATGGTACCCGAGCTAACTATTATGTATCATATACCAGGCGTGGTACCCGAGCCAACCGAATATCACACAAGTCCAATAATTAATAAAATAATGAATGATATCACACTTGTACAACCACAAGCAACACAACCAAGTTTATTTTACGTGATTGACATACGGACACTTAGAGATTCATAAATTCATTCCCTAAATATGCAAGGCACATACATTACTAAGCTAAAGTTACATGCACACACATTGCATTTGAAAGACAATAACCATTACATATCTCGAATAGCTTAAAAACTTTACTGGATCGGAGCCTTCCCATTTTCCAAAACTTTCGTTTGTTCTTGGTCTAAAAATAATTACAAACAACTACAATCAATTCAAGTGGCCTAATAATACTTGAATTATACTTAAATCCTAATTCTCAAGCCAACCTATGTTTATTTCACCTATCCCAGGGCTTTCCCACCATTAGTTCACCTAAAACTAATATTTAACGGTTACATTAAGCAAATAACAGTAATTTAATCCTGCATAAGTGATAATAATCATAACCCATGAATTCTACACCTAGAATTTCTCCTTTTCCACCGAATTCTATCATCCTAGGTCAATCCAAACTTTTTTTCAAGCCCAAGATTATAGTTTCTAAGGTTCGAGAATCAAAATACCAGTGGCGAGCAAAAATCTTACCTTTTCATTGGAGTTTGGTGGAAAATCAATGATAATCGCCTCTCTTCGCCTATGTCCTTCCCCAAAACGTTCTTGAGAAATTCTGAATGTTTTATGGAAGTTTCAGCATTTACCCTGACTTATTCTTCTATAGCAGTCCATACACTGCTATAGCGGCGCCACCGTAGTGAAATTGACCGCTATGACGGTGCTGACCGGTGTTGACTTCTGCTATAGTGGAAATTTCTCTGCTATAGCGATAGTCGCTGTAGCGCAGTATCAACCGCTATATAGTGGTTGACACGGAATAGAACCTCGAAAAATCTCCCAAAAGTGCCCATTTTATAAAACACCTCAAATCCTGACATTCCGAATCAATCTTTTCACGTCAACTTTGATACCGAGAGTTCTACTTACCCAAAATTATTTCTGAAAAGTCCCCAGGATTCTTTAATGTCTTAGCTAACGGAAAAACTAGCTCGACATAAGATCCACTATCCAATTCTCACCCGGATTTTTCTAGACCATACCTCGCTCAGAAACTGTCCGAGACTAGCCTATCCCAAAATTTTCAACTCCCAAACTCGAAAGTTTTCTAATCCGAAACTTAGCACGAAAGATTTACCCGTAACGACAGAACAGGTCGTTACAATCTATTAGGACCATAAAATATCTAAATGATTCACTAGGTGGGTGAATATGTTCAAAAATATCCTCATGTATACGTTTCAAGAACGTAGGGGACTTAATCCAACCTTTGTTGGTGATAGTCTAACAATTAACTTTCCTTGATAACAAGTTGTACAAGAAAATTCACCATTTAAAAGAATTTTCAAGTTCTTTAATGAATGCTCATTTGAATTTTCTATAATTCGTCTCATCATTATAGATCCAGGATGTCCCAAACGATCATGCCAAAGTTTAAAAGTATTGGAATTAGTAAACTTCTGGCTTACTATATAATATGCTTCAATTGCACTAATCTTTGTCCAATACAATCAGAAGATAAAGCAAAGAACTTTTCTATATCACATGTTTGGCCAGATACATTCTTAATGATACCAAGATATTCAAGATTCATCTCATCCATTGTCTTAATGTGATATTCATTTTCACGGATATCTTTAAAACTTAACAAGTTTCTTCGAGATTTAAGAGAAAATATGGCATTATTTATGATGAGTTTAGTTTCCTTAGGCAAAATTATGATAGCTTTTCCGGAGCCTTCAATCAAATTAGCACTATCAAAAATTGTAGTGATATTTATCTTGCCCATAAGTAAATGAGAAAAATACTTCTCACTTTTGAATATCGTATGTGTTGTATCAAAATCAATCAAACAAATATCTTCATAATTGAATAACTTGCTTTGAGAATTATCCATATCTTAGCCTTCAAATCTTGAGACGATAGAGTCCCGTGCTAATAACGTGTTATGAACTATTAAACTAAGTAAGAAGAAGAATATAGGAGAAAAGGTGATAAG
Organism: Jaltomata sinuosa; assembly: GCA_003996215.1. NCBI lineage: Eukaryota > Viridiplantae > Streptophyta > Magnoliopsida > Solanales > Solanaceae > Jaltomata > Jaltomata sinuosa. Next base: position 439,813 of record QJPP01000606.1, on the reverse strand, counting down.
TTCTTTATGCGGATCATTGCCACCATTAGGCATTTGTATTAGTTTACATATTGTTTCAAGATGTAATTTTCAAAAGTATTTTCGTCACAGTACTTTAAAAATAAATATAAGTACTTAATAAAATGTATCATACCTTTGGGACAATTAGCGGATAGGAAACAATCGACAACTTTACACATATCTAATTTCTCAATTGGTTAGAATCTCGTGCTGATAACGTTTTATGAAATAATATACTAAAAAGAAAAATATAGTAGAGAGGGAGAGAAGATTCTTATTTATCTTGAGACTTGAGAGGAGGTTAATTGAGAGATGTAGGAATGAATTACGAAGACTCTTTTATTTATATAGGAAAACTAACTTGGTCTCAACACTAACTTTTCTCCAAAGAAACATAAAGATACACATTCACTATAATACAAATACTTTATAACAATAAAGTAGTACTCTCTCCGTTTCAAATTGATTGACCTATTTTGACTTGTCACAGAGTTTAAGAAAACAAGGAATTTTTTTTGAATCTTGTGGCCTTAAATTAAAGATATGTTAAATGTACCAAAATGCTCTTTAATCTTGTGGCCTTAAACATGCCATGTGGAAAGTTGAAAGGCGGAATCCATCGGCGGCCCCCTAAAGTTGGCACGACTTTTAACTTAGACACTTCAACTAAGGGTTGTTCATTTTAGACACTTCATGTAGGGGTCCGCTGTGTCATTTTGATACTATTTACACATTCTCAAAATCAGCTTAAGTGTGTGTTGCCAAGCGCTCCTACGTGAAAAAATAACTGAATCCACATTTGAAATGTGAAAATTTTATTTTAAAAAAGAAAACTTTCTTTCTACTTTATTTTTTCTTTAGAATCTCTATTCCTCCCCCCCCCCCCCCCCCCCCACACACACACACTTTCTTCTTCTTCCTCTTTCTATATCATTTCTACAAAAAATAACCATACATAAAACACATCAAAAATTCATTATTTACTGACAAATATATAATTTTTCTGAAATAAAAAATCTTAGATGAATAAATTGATAAAAAATTATATTTGGTCAAGTTTGAAATCGATGGCGGGCTCATAATTTTTGGTGATGGTTACTAGAATTGGGTGGTGGTGAGTTTGATGGTGATAATAGATTCAATTATAATGTGATAATTTTGGAGGTGAATAGTGAAACTAATGGTGGTTCTATGGCAAATTTGCTTATCACCATTTTTGATTAATTTAATTTTTCTTCCTAAAATTCTCTTTCATTATTGTATAGATTTTATCTAATAATTATGGAGGGTCTAAGAGAAGGGTTTAGGGAGGAGAAGAGTTTGGAGGAACATTTTTTTGGTAGTGATTTTTTGGTGAAATTTTGACAGGAATGATGGAATTCTTCTTCCCTTTATCTTTCAATTTTTCTTGTTTTACTCTTTCATATTTTTGTAAAGTTCTTTAAAATTAGTGTGATAATCTTTTAAAAAAAATTTCTTCTATATTTTTGTAAGATTTCCTAAATTAGTATGGTGGTGGTGGTTTGGTCGATGGTGGTGAAAGGTGGAGTAGGTGGTAGAGAGAAAGAGTAAAAAAGAAAAAGGGAGAAAAATATTTTTCACAAAAAATAAGCCTCTCAGGCGCTTTGATATAGTGCAGCACACACAATGTGCCATGTCAACAAAAAATGTCAAAATAACATAGCGGACCCCTACATAATGTGTCTAAAATGAACAACTCTTAGTTGAGGTGTCTAAGTTAAAAGTCGTGCCAACTTTAGGGAGTGGCCGATGAGTTCCGTCAAGTTAAAATTAAAGAATTACTAAAAAGGAAAAGTGCCATTTTTTTTAAACAGACTAAAATATAAAGTAAGTTAAATAAATTGAAATGGAGGGAGTAATAAAACATGAAGAAAAATACTATAGAGAAAGATAGAGGAGAGAGAAAAATTATTATTTCTCTCGAGAAATCATAATATAACAAATAGACATTTACAATAATATAGAAAATATATTTATAACTTGATGCCAAAGTAATTAACCTCTAATTAACCCTAATTTTTATTCAAAAACAAATAGATATTCCTAATAATATATAAAATATATTTATAACATTTTTTTTTTCACTTATAAATTGGGAAAGGTAATCCATCCGCAGCTTCAATTCCTCTGCCTCTTCACTCCACAGACCCTCCAAAAACCCTTTTCATCCACCGCCGTCCACGGCGGCGTACTCCTCACTTCTTCGTCACCAATGGCATCTACACCGGCTTCAGAAGTCTCCGACGGACCAGTACTCAACGTTATCAACAAGCGTCTTCGTGCTCTTCGTAAGAAACACAGCCGCATTCTTCAAATGGAAGAATCCCTATCCAAAGGCAAAACCCTCAACAAAGAACAAGAAGAAACTCTCCGGTCCAAATCAGCTGTTATTGCCGCCATTGACGAACTCGAGAAGCTTCGTCAGCCACTCGCTGCCGCTGTCGCTGAAGAAATCAGCCAAGTTTCCGCAATCGATACGTCTATTGAGTCTACTAATAGCTGCAAAGTTGAGGATTTACTTAAACTGTTGTACTTTGGTAGCATGTTTGATGTCAAATCGTTGCAAAGTGATTTTACACCTACGATGTTGACTAGGACTATGGAGAGAGCTTGTTGTTTGAGCTACGATTGTATGCCGGATGATGAATCGACGGATGTGATGGATCTGTTAGGGGAGAGAGATTTGGATTTGATTTCGATGCTTAGCGGGTTGCTTGTTTCACGGCCTGTTAACTCTCCTTTGTCACACAAGCACGCTCTTCAGAAATGTATTGAGCATGCAAATCTATGGCTATCCAACGCCGAACAGCCCATTGAACTCAATTCCGATGCTACTTGTGAGTATAATAACTTTTTCTTCTCCCGAGAAAATATTGTTTTTACTTTCCCCGGGGTCGATATGTTGGATCGAGGTTTTGGTTGTTGTCGTGGTCATTGTTATCCGGGCATTTACATTTTTTAATTGTCAGGAAATGGAGGAGTGCGGATAGGAAGGTGTGGAGGATGTGGATTAGGGTAGAAGGTTAGTAGGTAGGGATACGTTCTTGCCAGTAGGGAGGAGTGCTTGGGTTTGTGGTCCGTGTTAGTAGTCGTAGTGCCACGATGGTGGTGTCTAGCTTTGGAGTTTTGGTGATGTTTTTTGTTGCCGGTTGATCCATTGTAGTAGCATTTGGTGGTAGTCTTGTTTCTGTTACATTCTGTTATTTTGATACTGCCTATTGTTTCTTTTTCTTATATTATGCCCTTTTTCTAGACTGCGTACACTCTACCCTTTCCAGACCCCACTTTGTGGGAAATGTTGTTGTTGTAATTGTGAGGAAATGGATATAAAGGATTAATGTATCTGACCCTAACTAGGATGGAATGAAGTTTACCTGTTGTTGTATGGAAATTTTGCATTTTTAGCTAGATACGTCGAATTTTTTGGGGTCTGGGATGATTATAGCTGGTTATGTCCACAATTTTGCAGATGCCGGGCTGAGATCAAAGCTGGATAAGATCATTGGTTCGCTATATTTTACCACAGACCCTGTTAAAGTGGAGGCAGCTGCTGGTAAATATGGGTCTTATACAGTGCAAGTAGAAGAGCATGTGGAGGATGTGTCTGTTGATGTACCCCTGCAAGTGGACACCCCAAGTGTGCAGTATGAGCAGAAGGTAAATGCTTACATAAGTAAAGCATCTGTAAGGTCTGAAACATCTTGCAAATTTGTGTGAAATCTGATGGATTGTTGGATGCACATGGAGTTTGCTTGTTTTTATATTTTTTATGGCTGAATGATAAGCTTTAACTCATTGATCATTCTGTTATGTCCCTTGTTTGCAATTGCTGTATAGTTAATGTGATTGTTGAGGTAATGTTAAGGTCTAGTGAAGCTTCTGCTTTGCTTTGCTATGATCCTTTGCTTCGGTTACCGTATTATTTGTTGTTGCTATTGTTCTTTCGTCATTAACTTCTACTTGGCCTCTTTACTACTGAATTTTCTTTTCATATTTTTTATGATATGCTTTACTTTAGGAAAGGATCTATTGAGAAAATCCTCTCTACCCTCACAAGGTAGGGGTAAGGCTACGTACACACCACCCTCTCCAGACTATGTTGTTGTCAAAGCTTCTGCTTAAGATGGTGTCTTACCTTGCAATTCACTTCTATGGTACTTCAAAAGCATAAGCTTCCATTCCTCACTTCCTTTGGAGGAACAAGATGTTCATATGGCTTAAGTTCTCGAAAAAAAGATGTTCATATGGTTTAGCATGTTGGTTTTTTAACTTGCAAGACTTTGCACGTGTCATATCCTCTAGGTTAGGCAATGGGGTTGTATTTCTCCAATTGTTTTGGGGAGGGATATACATGTGAAAGGTTTGCCTTTTTTATTTATCTATAACAATAATATGTGTTTTCCTTGTTATTTATTGTGTGATAAAGATCTCATAATTTCTTATACATTGGTCTTCTCATAAAAAAAGTTCTTATACATTGGTCTTTGTGTGCTTTCTTATTGTGGTCTTAAATGGAGGTCCTTAAGAGTGATACTACTAATATATTGGACAAGATCTTCTTTGCTGTAATGCTGTTCTAAATAGCATGCAGTTGCCATCTGACTTGACTGTCCATCGGTCGGAGGATGGAAGGCTGTGCTAATGTTACATGACTTCAATTGTGGGCATATATTCAACATGCAAGCTTAGAAAGTAGGTGGAATTGAGCAGATTGAGGTAGTGTGTGAAATAATAACTAGGCTTAAGTCATCGAGCGCCCCTTAAAGTTGTTTGAATTATTCACTTGGACACTTGAACTCAGACTTGTACCTATTGAACACCTTAACTGTTCAAAAGTCATTCCTATTAGACACAAAATGCTGACATGGCAAAAAAAGTGAGTCTCACCCTCCTTAAGCACGTAAAACAATTCCAAATAATATGTTTCCTTTTTCTTTTTCCCATTTATACACCTAAATTAATAAAAAAAAGAAAAAAATTATTCAACAAAAAAAAGAGAGGACCGTCTTCCTCCTCCCTGTGTTCCCCTACCCTGCAACTATTTTTCTTTATCATCTCTTTACACCCCCACCCCCTCCCTCTATCTCTCTTTCACCCTCTCCTATTCTTTTTTTACTTTTTCCTTTAGTTTTTTCGTATTTGTTCATAAGAAAAGTAGATTTAAGTCTCAAATATTCGAGTTCCGGCGAAGCTCCATTTTCTCGATAAGTACGATATGAATTAATTACTTTTTTTCCGGTAAAAGTTTGTTATTGTGCTTTGTAATTGTGATAAATGATTAATAGTAGGAAGAAAATGAAGGCAATAGGTGGGAGATTTTGATGCCATCAAAATGAAAGGGGAGTAGGCTACTCCGAGTAGCGTGGTTGGGCGGCGATGGTTTACCGCCGGCACCGGCGAAGGGGAGTATAAGGTCGATGGAGAAGAAGAAGGGGGTGGAGTGGGGGTGTTTGGATTAATTTAAAAAAAGTTTTTATTTTCTTAAAATGTATTTTTGAATTATTTAAAAGGAGTTACCTTTTTTAATATTATTTAGATCTGATTGCCACGTGTCATTATTTTATTCGTCCATTTGGTATAGTATTCGCGTGTGAGTTGCACGCACCATTATTTTTAAGAGATTGTCTCCTTATGTTAAATAAATACAAATTTGTTAAGGTTAAAGTGTTTAATAGGTACAAGGGTAAGTTGAGGTGTTCAATTGAATAATCCAAACAACTTTAAGGGGCTATCAATGACTTAAGCCTAATAACTACAAATTCAGGGCATTTTGGATGGTAGAATTAGAGAGGATTCGTGTTAAAGAAGCAACTTTAATTTCATTCTCTAAATAAAGAAGTGACTTCAACTTGCTATGCATGTCATTATGAAATACCTCCCTTTGGACTTGTTAATTTTTGGATGAGTAGATTTGAAAAAAAAGTTTCTTTAGATAATTCATCTTAAGAGTATAATATTCTTCTTAAATTTGCCATCCTTACTGAAGAGTCTTTTTGACAAAGTTCTTGGCTAGTCTTACTGTGTTCTGGAACAAGCATAAAAAGTGGTAATATTTCTGCAAAACCAAATATTCTACAATTTTCTAGGAAATTTTCATTTCTCAGTTTTAGAATAGGAGATGGCTACAAGATTCTTCTTTGCAAGTCACTTGTGATTTTATTAAGAGACTATGTAGCCTTGTCAGCCCTTGTTAGCGACTTACAATATGCCTTTTGCAATATATGTTGGTTCAAAAGTGAATAAGACATAAAATTTTCCATTTTCTTCTTTGTTCCAGTTCCACTTCATTTTTTTCTTGTGATGCACTTATGAGTTTCGCTGATGTGCCTGCTAGCACCCCAACTTTAACTAGAGTAGGCTTGTAATATGTTGGAAATGGGAAAAGATCTGAGTTCAAGAGATGTTACTTGTAGTGTTCCGTTATATATTTAACAATTCTCTGAAGGTGAAGGTGAAGTCCACTGGGGTCCACGAGGGTGGGGGTTAAAAGGATTGAGCTTCACATGGTTAGACAACCCAACAGATAAGTATAGACAAACCTTTTTTCCTGGCTGCGTGGAAAAATTTCAGGAAAATGCTTATATGTTAATGTAAAATCCGAAGATGATAAGAAAGTCAGTAGCACATAGTAGTGCTAATAATCAGTTCCAAACTCAACCCAACAATATTTGAGGGTGGAGTGGGGTTCCTTTTGAAAACGAGTAGAAGAGCCAATGACTGGATGCTCAGTTGGTAAATTCCTGGCATCTATCTTCGTTCTTTGTGATTGGTTCTCTATGCAATGTGCCTGTGAGAATGTAATCTGCATTTTGTGTTCTGAACAATGTTTTTTTCCAACTGTTCTTTCTTCTTTGAAATTGTCGAATAAGACTTCCATTTGATTGAAAATAGAGTGGTTTCTGCGTATTTCCCAGTTACCTGGTATATTAGCTTCATCAAAAGAAAAAGTCTGTATTTTTATGCACACATCCGGTGGTGACTTCTTAACAGGGAGAGAGAGATATTCTACTTCTTTCTTCAGCTTGGCGTTGATCAATCTGCTTCTCTAAAATTGTATAGGAAAGTCAACCCAAAAATTTGGGCTACTCTTATGTGGTAAATGAACTAATAAAGGTGTAAATTTTGAACGGGTTGATTGATATTACTAATGAGTCGAATCTGACGAGGCTTGAAAAACCTGGTCAAAGATGGACTTGCATTTTTGTCTTTTATGTCCTACTTCTTTGAGTTTGAAAACTTTTGTGCAGACTCAGCTACATACTGGTCAGAGTATGATCATAATTTTGTGAAAGCACTTATTAACATCCTCCTTGCTTCACGTCCGAAAACTTTTTGAGCAGGCCCAGCTACATACTGGTGAGAGTATGAACAAGAATTTTGTGAAAAGAACTTTTAACCTTGGGTCCTGAGATATTCAGTCTTTCCTCACCTTTCTTACATTAATTTCTGGCTATATATTCTATTATTCTTACACTCTTCTGGCTACCTAAGCTTGCTTTTAGTATTTTCACTGAAACTAGTCAATTTAACCTATGTAAAATGCGTGAAGGACAAAGCATTTTATCCTCATGAGTCTTTAATCCTTAATTTGTAGCTGTAGTAAATTTTAACTTACAGTAGTTTAAAATAAAATATGAGAACCCTTCCCCATCTATGTGGGTTTCAATGTAGTCACCACTTTTGGAATTGGAAGTGTGTAACCCTGTTTTCTTATTAGACTATGTGCTTCAAATTTTCTCGTCTTTGGAAAGGGCTATCCTTGTGTGCATTTACATGGTTGAAAATGCATCGAAGTTTGTCTGTGCACTTCTCCGTCTAGTCTTATATCATTGTTGTTTAGTGGTCCGTGCAGCAACTTTCCTTCATATTATCATCCAGCTGTGAACATTATTTATTTTTTTCAGGAAGAAGCTGCAAGTTCTCAAGCAATTGAAACTAATGAAATTCACATTAGCAATGTCGAACTGCAGCAGGTATTCTTGTCCTTCCTAAGAGAATTTTCTATAGTTAACTGGTTGTATCCACTGTATATAACATTATGTCTGTTCTTTCTTTTATGCACTTTGCAGGGGGAACAGGATAGCATAATGTCTCAACAGCCTGCTGAACCAGAAGAAGTCGCACCTGAGGTTGAAGGTGTTGACAATATGAAGGATGCAGATTTCAATGAGCAACAACCTGTTCCCCGGAGATCTTACCAGAATCAGAATTACAGGGGTAACCGTGGTGGGAGTGTGGGGGACCGTCGTGGATACTCCAATGGCCGTGGAGGACGTGGCAGAGGAGGGTCCTACCAGAATGGCCACAATCAATACTACGACCAATCTGGTAATTACCAACAGAGGAACTATAATAACTACAGGGGAAGGGGTGGCAGGGGTACAGGTGGTGGTGGAGGTTATAATCATTACGCTTCAGGTGATCAGGCGGGCAGTTACTCTGCTGCTGATTTAAGGTGATTATAGATCCTTTGCTAGCTTCGTCAAGGTTGTCAAACTGTTTCCCTATTTTTACATGGATGCAGACAAGTGTTTTCTGCTTGTTCGTGCATTATCCTGGACACTTTTTGTGGCTGAAAGAATTGGGAAATGTTATTGTCAATTTGAGAAAGAATAGAGCCGTTGTAGCTTGGCTTCTTCATATATCGTTACCTGCAGTTTGTTTTTTTCAGCTCTGAACGTTCTTAATGTTTGCTAGTTTCATATTACGGCTGCAGAAGATTTTTATCAATGCTATTCTAAAGCACGTAACAATTTAGTGCCCCTGGGTTTTAGTTAAATGTTTAGAGGGCAACATGTGATGTGCAGGATAAATGCATGTCGCAAAGAGTTTAGTGCTTAACAAGGAGAGTGCATCTTGATATCATTGAATCAAGTTATTGTGTTCTTTGGCAACTAATTAAATTTCATCACCAAAGAGAATTCTTTACAACTCAAAGAAAAGGATGGCACTTAGACAACATGTCCTCATAGCCACCAGAAAACAAAACTAGCATTTCTAAACACTAAGCTACTGTATTGCTAGGTAGGATAGCAGTTCTATTGCTCTTTGCTGTGGATCTCGGATAATTTGAGAGTTGATATGCTTCTTGCTTTGAGAAATTCTCTGATTCATTTCCCCTTCTAACATGATATACAATTGCAGCCAGCATCATTCTGTAGACAGCTCATGGAGATTTTCCTTTTGCATGATCTTAAGCCCATTATAATTCTACTTTCTATTCTTTAGGCTCCCTTTTAATGACTAGCCACAGCAAGGGCATTTTTTCCATATTTTAAAGTAGAGGCGTCACAGCTAAAGCTATAATGACAAGGAGTTGTTCGGACGGTGAGCACCTTTCACTTCCAACCCGAAGGTTGTGAGTTTGAGTTACCAATGGAGCAATACTCTCGTTCTCGTGTTCACATAGTGAACAAGTTGTGAGCCCCATTTGTACAATCTATGTCCGTTATAGATAGTTTTTCATGAACAACCAGTCTAAGTATGAATCTAGCAGACCAGAATTATTACAAATCAGTTTTCTTCAAGTGACTTTTTGAAATTGGCATCTGAGCTTAAGGTGAAATTTTTCCCATTATCATTACCTCAGACATAGCATATCCAACTTCTGTGAAGTATTTAGTTGCCTTCAGGAGATTTTTTTTTCTTTTTGTACACAAGTGCCAAATAAGTTTTCCAATTATAGCCTTGTTCCACACAACCACATCCAGTATGTTTAGCTCTCCAACAGTCATAGGATAACACTCTATTCCAGGTAGCAGGGCCTCTTTTGACAACTTAGCTCCTGCAAGTAGCTTCAATTTACTTAACAACCTTCTTGGGTGTATGTAGCACAAATATGTGAACCCAAAAGACACGAATAGATAATAAAGAGAAAATGACGTGGGATTACCACTAGGGAATACTATTGGCACAAAATAGCCTAGGATTTAACTTTTGGCATTTAATAGCCTAAACATAAAATTACATTAATTAAATGTAGAAATTAATGATTCTCTCTTCTATTAAAAAGGTATCTCTTTTATCTCCCATATTCTCTCTAACGATTTACGATATTCCTCTCCTAAATATCCTCTAACTTTCTTCCTTCTTTTCTTTTGGAATATTTACAAGAAACTAATCTTCTCCAATGGGATTATACTCCGATCTTTTAGTGCTTAGTTTATACATTGCGAGACAGACCAACACAACAAAGATAAAAAAGAGCAAACAACATAAAATACACAAGTATAGGTGCTAATTACTTCCTCAAAACATTAGTTTCCGAAATTACACTTTCTACTATTAAAATTCATCCGGATACATGTATGTATCTGTGTATATGAGATTCACAATTTCATTTATCTGTGTATCTAGGTTTCATAATTTCACATATATGTGTATTTGTGAAAGCATGTATCTGATATCAATTTTACTAGCCTATACAAAATCAATTTCACTCAGTGTATCTGATATCAATTTCATTTAGTGTATTCGGTATCAAAAATTTAGTGTATTTAGTGTATTTGTGCAATGTGTATCTAGTGTATCCAAAATCAATTTCATTCGGTGTATTTGATATTAATTTCATTCAGTGTATTCGAAATTAATTTCATCCAGTATATCCGGTATCAAATATTAATATATTTCATATCGGATACAATGTATTTGATGTATTTGTGCATAAATACATATATATAATATAAAAGATACATATATCTCGTCCCTTTAATGTGCATGATGCATACATAGATACTTAAAAAAAGAAGAAGAATAAGATGAAAACTGAGAAGAAGAAGATACACTTATCCAGATACATATATTTCTATATAGATACATGTATTCGTACATAGATACTCTCCAGCTTAGACGAATACACTTTATAAATCTGTACACATAAACATGTATGTGCTTCGTATACATGTATCTATACACATCACTTAATAGATTTGTGCGCAGATGGAATAAACTCATATTTGCATCTAATACCACAATCACCATCGTCATCGACAAGTGGCCGGCAAATTATCCACCATTACCAACCACCACCACAAACATATCTATAAGAAAGTCTCCTTTCTTTGTTGCTAATGGCTCCGATGCAATTCCCTTTTGATTTTGTGTACAGATACAACAAACTCATATCTGCATTCAATACCATTGTCCCATCACCATCGTCACCAACATGGTGGTCGGCGAATCATCCATCGAAGGAGAGAGGGGGTACGGTGGCATGGTGATCGGCAAAAAAATATCTTCTGCTTCGAGCAAAGTTATGCACCTTTTTGCCTTTTTCATCTCCAGAAAGACTACTTGTTTTGTGCATGAATGTACCATAATCTTGAATCTAAAGAAAAGATCGAAAAAAAATAAAATTTGATTCAGCAATCGAATCCCTTTCTTCTGCTTAATCAAATATATATTGCTATGTTAGATTTTCTGTCTGGAAATGTAGAAAATTTGGGCCCACCCATAAGGGATGCTGTAAGGCCCATTAGGGTAATTAGTGAATCCTAATTAATTTCTCTATATAAACATATATGGTGTATTATTAGAGATATAGAAAATACTACAATCAGATTCTACGCTTTATTTTTTCCCATTCACTTAAGGTTTAGGTTGTGGTATAGGGGTTGCTCTGACACACTGTGAAAACCATCGTCGATCAGTAATTCTAACCGTGGTTCATATTACGCTTACGCTTCCTCTATGCGAATAACAAGTAAGTTCTCTTATTATGATTTATGCATATTATCTATTTAGTTTAGATTAATATGATAGATATTATATTACATTGGTATCAGAGCAGTCTCTATTTTGCTTAAGTTAGGATATGGTTTATTCTTTCATGATAATTTTATTAAGTTGAGTTTTGGAGCAATTTTATTTGATTTTAGTTATTTGACTGGAGGTTTATTTAATATAGATTTGGATTTTAATTCATTTAATAATAATGTCAGTTTTTTCAATGTTTGCTTCTTCAAATAAATATGATTGTGATGTAAATAAATGGCATACTAGACTTGGTCATATTGGCCAACAGAGAATGCAACGGCTAGCGAAACAAGGTTTGCTTACCGACATTGCACATATGAAATTGTCCACTTGTGAAAATTGTCTAACTGAAAATCTGCAAGAAAATCTTTTGGCAAAGCGACTAGAGCTGAATATCCTTTGCAATTAGTCCATTCAGACATCTGTGGCCCTATGAATGTTAGGGCTAGGCATGGATCAAGTTATTATGTTTATCGATGATTTCACCCGTTTCAGTTATGTCTATTTAATTTCTCACAAATCAGAAGCAATAAGTTGTTTCAAAAGCTACATGAGCTTAATGAAAAATCAATTAGACAAGAAGATAAAAGCTCTTCTAACTGATCGTGGACAAGAATACTTATCTTCTCAATTTAATGAGTTATGTGATGAAAAGAGAATAGTTCATCAGTTGATTCCAAATAATCCACAACCAAATGGTGTTGCAGAGAGAAGAAACAGAACGCTCCTTCAGATGGTAGGTCCATGCATGATGGCACAAGCCAGCCTTCCAATCAATTTTTGGGGTGATTCTTTGCTTACTTCCATCTATGTACTTAACAGAGTACCTACACAATCAGTTGCAACCACTCCATATGAGTTATGGACTGGAAAACATACTAACTTGAGTGTACTAAGACCTTGGGGTTGTGCTGCCTATACACATGATTTCTCTCACAAATATGGTAAATTGAGTCCAAGAGGAAATAAAAGTATCTTTATAAGGTACTCAGAAACCTCTACAGGTTATGTATTTATAGGTGAGCAAAACAATAGAAATGTAACTGAATTTGAATCACGAGGTGTCACATTCTTAGAGAATGAGTTTCCCAAGAAGGGAGAGATAGGTCAAGACTTGTACCTGTTTGAGATAAGGGATCATGACATAAAAGGATCACTTCATTCGAGTGGGAGTATTTTAGCAGATGATGAATTAGTACCTCTTTCACTATCATATGCGAATGAAAGTAATCCTTCTACACTTAATGAGAGTCATGACCAAATGAATCTTGTTCTGAGTGAGAGCAAGATGGTCACCGATATTGTTCCAAATGGGAGAAGGATAAATATTCTTGATCCGAGTGGAAGCAACATTGATCCAAATGAGAACAATGATGAATCACAAATCAGACGTGATTCTCGTAAAAAGACTTCCCGCTGATGATTTGATATTAAAAGCGGTGAACTATTTATGATGCTCCTACAAGATGAAAACGAGCCTAAAAATGTGAAGAAGGCTCTCTCATGTCATTCTAAGGATAAATTGACAAAAGCAATGGCAGATGAATTGGAGTCTATGAAAGTCAACAAAGTATAGGAACTAGTTGACCTCCCTGAGGGACGCAAAGCAATTGGGAGCAAATGGGTTCTCAAAATCAAGCTTAAGGCTGGTGGCACAGTTGAGAGATATAAAGCTCGACTAGTAGCGAAAGAGCATACACAGCAGAAAGGAATAGACTACGAAGAGACTTTCTCGCCTGCGATATGATTTACCTCTGTTCGCTTGGTTCTAGTTATAGTTGCAAGTTTGGATCTTGAATTACATCAGATGGATGTAAAAACTGTCTTTCTCAATGAAGAATTAGATGAATAAATTTATATAAAAGAACTTGAATGTTTTATTGAAAAGGACTACGAACAAAAAGTTCATAGATTTTTAAAGTCTATTTATGGGCTCAAACAATCTTCAAGGCAGTGGTATATACGTTTTCAAAATGTTGTTGTATCTAATGATTTTACTATGATGGATGAAGATCATGCATTTATACCAAAAAATCAAGAAATAAACTTATAATTTTGATATTGTATGTAGATGACATACTTATAGCTGAAAATAATATGGAGTTCATAATCGAGATTAAGTCTTGATTGTCGTCTCAATTTGAGATGAAAGATATGAGTGAAGCTGCATATATTCTTGGAGTTAAGATTTCAAGAGATCGTCCAAAGAAACTATTGTATCTCTCTCAAGAGAATTACATTAAAAAAGTTCTTGAACAATTTAATATGCAAAATAGTAACCCCGTCGACACTCCTATTAGTAAAGGCCAATCCTTGGGCAATCAAATATGTTCTAAGACTCTTGAAGAGAAAGAAATAATGAACTGAGTTTCTTATAGGTACGCAGTCAAAAGTCTAATGTACGCTATGGTGTGTACTATACCTGATATCTGTCAAGCAGTTGGCTTCGTAAGTAGATATCAAACCGACCCAGATTTAACATATTGGTAAGCAGTAAAGAGAATCATGAGATATCCGAAAGGGACAGCTGACTATGCACTTTGTTATCAAGCCAACAAAGATCTGCGATTAGTTAGATACAGTGATGCTGATCATGAAAGAGATCTAGATGAGAGGAAGTCTACCTCAGGATATATTTTCTTACTCAGTGATGGCGCTATATCATGGAGTAGTAAGAAACAATCATGTATATCGCTATCTACAATGAAATTTGAATATGTGGCTCTCACATCAGCAACACAAGAAGCTATTTGGTTGAAAAGGTTCTTGGAACACATATTGGATATCGCAGAAAATACTGAATCGGTATTAGTCTACTGTGATAGTGAGGCTGCTATATCCTCTACCAAGGACCCTAAGTTTTATTGTAAAATCAAACACATAGATATCAAGTATAACTATGCGAGAGACATGACACAAGGTAGTGAATGTGAAATATGTTTCTACACAAGAAATGTTGGCAGATCCATTGACCAAGCCTTTGTCTAGAGATGCATTTGTGAGACATACGAGGTCTCAAGACTTGTATAAATTCTAAGATACTTTATTTTGTATTTTATCTTTCCATGTTCACAAGATTGATGTTCTTTAATTATCAATAAAGTTGATTTACATACGTGCATATTTTAATTGTTGAATGTTATTCTTTATTCATTCGTTTTGATGAGTATATCAAGTAGAAAAGAAGTTAGCCTTCTCACACAGGTAACCGCCTCCTAGTCTTAGTGATGAGTGGAGATGAGACTGAACTTTAAGCAAAATTATCAAATGGATAATTTGAGAGCTATAAGCTTAAAATCATGAAAGTCGCTTGAATAATGACACAAGGTCGTTAAGGTGAAAAATATTCACCTAGTCTACTTAGTGAGATAGATATGAGTTAAAATGATATTGTAGATCTAAGAACTCAAATTTAGATACATATGGTGTCTAGGTATCATCTGTACATCATTCTGTTAGAGACAAAGACATACGCTCCATGGAAAAAGAGAAAATATTGTAGCACGTGTTTCATACCATGTGTGCTAATGTCGACCAAATGGGTTAAACATAAGTTCATTCTCAACTTATTATAGTGTGAGACCCAGAGTTTTTAAGATGGCTCAAGATTTGTGCCCTTAGTAACTCTAATCAGATACTTGAGACTTAGTTTGATGTAGCTATCTTAGTGTACTTTCAAAAGACTATGAACACAGATTCGGTCTGGCGGAGCACATCTAGAAAAACAGTTAGACTAATGTTAAGAGAATCGTGAAAAGAGGAAGATCATTAATGAAATTTTATTGATTTGTGTTCACTGGTGCAACAGTTATGACTTATGGGTTATAATTATGAATGCAAGAAATAATGATATATGAGATTTTGAGATTATAAGGAAGGAGAGTGTATCTGAAATTAAATTTGGTAGAAAAAAATTAAGTAGTTAGAGGTTATGTAATTATGTTAAAGTAGAGAAATATTTAGTAATTTTGGTAAGGATGTTGGTTATTTTTGTAATTTTTCTAACAAAAATTCTTTCTCTTGAGCTAGTACCAATTTTTATTTTTCAATGAATTTCAAAAAACAGACCGAGAAGGTTGCGAGCTCAAACGAATAGAGTTTTGAACTAACCCAAATAGAATCGTGGACAACATGAATTTGTGACATAAAAAAAAGGACTTGTTGGAAAGAAATATTACGTGCGGCCTGTAGAGCACATATAAGGCATAGTCGGATTGCTCACGTAGCGGATCATTCTCAATGCTTGTCTGACCTCTCCAGTCAAATTGAAAAATTCATCTTTCATTTTATCTTTTTTTCTTCTAAAAGACAAGTCTTCCTCAAGGAGAAAAAGAAAACAACATGCATGGGGGGCTTGCCTCTTCATTTCCTTTTACCTATGCCATGATGCTCAGTGACTTTGTAACAAGTTCGAGGGCTTCGATCGAGAACCTTTCCTATCTAGTGTCATTTGATCCTTTAGCGTTTACAACTAAATCCCTTACCCACCTTTATTGAGAAAGAAGAGATCTAAAGATTGGACATTTATCGTTGTCGTGATGACACAATTGAGTGTTCATTCACCTGGAAAACTTGTTATGATTATAGAATGCTTACTGTTTTCGATCCAATCTATTCTAAGAGGTCCATTAGGTAAGCAGCAGAGGAAAGAGGTCTCTACCCATTGCCGTAGCTAAAAAGGTTCCCTTTCTTAGTTGATTGTGTCCCTATATACTCTTGTTAGTAGAAAGATTCCATCTTTGAATCTTACGCTTAACAATGATCATTTATGTCACGGCATAACAGTCTTTAGTGCCTTCTGTTTCAATTGTTTGAAACCCTTCTTACTTTCTTTATTATACCAAGGAATTTTTTCTCTTGGCTCCCACATAAATACAATAAAATAGAAATGATGGGAAAGTTTCTCAAGTTCCAGATAAAATATGTGGAGCTTTTTCTTTCAAATTTTGCTTAGTAGGGGCCTTTACATAAGTTGCTCCCACCATCATGGATTCTTTGGTTTAGTATTTTGTCGGTTGATTGAATTCTTTAGCTTTCTTTCTTGAATCGGTGCAAAAGTTTTATTTGCCTTTGTTATTTTATGAGTCTGAAACTCAGATGAGAACGTAGTCTTATTGCAACTCCTGAAGGAGAAGGGGCCAACTTATTCAATAAATAAGATGAATCCTCTGAAGTTAGATCGGATGGAGTAGCTACCCGCACTCCGAGCAAGTGGGCATCGACACTCCATCCACCCGCACTCCGAGCAGGTGGGTATCGACATACACAATAACTTAATCAATTGTATCCATCAAAGCTATTTCCTTTAGACTGAATAAGTTGTCGGCTGGTCAACCCCTCGGAAACGGGTAGACAATATTTATATATCTAATAAATTTTTATTATATGTTATGTGAGACTGTGCATCACATTGTATCCATTTTCTCATAAGAAAAATCTCAATAATTATCATGTGTATAACAGATTGGATAATAACATTTGTGAAAATGTGACATTTATTTTAAAATATGAGAGTAAACGTTTTATATGTTGCTTATTAAATTTTTATATCAATTTGTATATAAAAAATGTATCACAATATACCGCAAATGACATCTGTTCACCTGCTTATTAAATTTTGTATATCAATTTGTATATAAAAAATGTATCACAATATACTGCAAATGAGATCTGTTCACCTATACGTACCAAATTTATCTTATTGTGTACCATTTGTATAACACATAATGTATATCTAACATTTCTCAATGTATCACACAAATGTTGGCAAATGCAATATAATGTATTACACCTCATTGTATCACATTATGTATTATACAATCAGTCTCACATTACTTCTCAATAAGGAAACATGTTGTAGTTATTTTAGGAGTGTTATTAAAGATTACACATCACAGAGCATGAAATTAGAAATAAATTTTCCTAACAAAAAGTACGGTAAATTTTTTATATTTCTATAAATGCATTTTTTTTAGGCTACTATTATGCTAATCTAATCATTTGGCTATAAATATACAAATACTTTTTCAGAAATGCATTTAACTCTCAATTCTCCGAGAATAAAATTGATTTGATTAATTGAATCTTACCAACATAAAAATGTTATAGTCCAAAACACGTTATTATTA
This sequence comes from Jaltomata sinuosa, assembly GCA_003996215.1. Taxonomy (NCBI): domain Eukaryota; kingdom Viridiplantae; phylum Streptophyta; class Magnoliopsida; order Solanales; family Solanaceae; genus Jaltomata; species Jaltomata sinuosa. The sequence continues at coordinate 421,910 of QJPP01000606.1, read as the reverse complement.
TGAAGTTCAAATTTTACCAATAAAGTTTTAGAATATCACGGAGTTTCGCTTTTTGAAATCGCATCGCAATAATTATAAAAAGAAAGAGTTTAGTGTTTGAGATATACAATGTGATAAGTTCACCCGAGGCAAAAGATTAACAGGTCAAACTAGAGCCGCTAAAACTTAATCATATGCACATGATAAAATTTTATTTAGTAAATACATTTTAAACATTCGTATATTTAGGGCAAACTTTAAGAGGCGTGTAAGTTTTTCTTGTTAAAAAAATAATAATTATGGACGATATCATGTCTTTGAGTTGAGTAGTTGGACAAAATCATCTAAAAATTATTTGGCGAATGCACAACCAATCTTTTAAACTTGTCAGTATATTTCATTTAGACATTCGAACCAAACATTGTTCCAAGTGAACACCTCAACTCCTATTAAATTTTGAAAAAAACTTACATGTGTTTTTATTCGTCTATTATATAAATAAGTTAATTATATAAAATATGTCATCTCCTTTATTTATACTCATCAACCTCAAATAGAAAATGCATGAGATTTTACAACTTATTGAGGTGAATAGTTATAATTAAAGGAAATGACATATTTTATGTGGTTAATTTAACTATGTAATAGAGGAATGAAAACGTACGCAATTTTTTTTTCAAAATTTGAATCGAAAGTGTCTAATTGAAATACTTTATAGAAGTTGAGATGCTCAATTGAAACATGATTTAGTTCGAGTGTCTTAATAAAATATTCTGACAAATTTAAGGGGATGATTATGTATTAAGCCAAATTATTTATTTATTTATTTGAGCATGTAGTTTACAATTGATTATATTTTTTGGCAATTAAAATCTCATTTTATTAATAACCTGTGCAACATTACAAAACCAGAGTTAATCAAAACCTGATTGCTCTTTTAGTATATCTACCAAATCTACAATCCAGTACCACCAAACACTACAAAGTACTAACATAACCAAACAACAACAACAACAACAACAACATACCCAGTGTATTCCCACATCGTGGGGTCTGGGGAGGGTAGAGTGTACGCAGACCATACCACTACCTCAGAGTGAGGTAGAGAGGCTGTTTCCGATAGACCCCCGGCTCAAGACAAAATAGTCTAAAAATAGGCTACAAAGGGCATATCAATGATACAGGATAAAAAAACAAGATAAAATTACAAGCGACGGTAGGAAGTAATACGCAGTAACAAACAACAGACAGACATAACAGAGCACTGCTACACAATACTACCACGAGGAATCCAAGAACAAGAAACTATAAGCGTAACACTACGGTTACTAGTCGGTACAATAAGGAAAAAAAAAAAAAACACTCCTACCTACTAGCCTACCCCCCTTCTATCTACTACTCTTCTACCCTAATCCGCGTCCTCCACACCTTCCTATCTAGGGTCATGTCCTCGGTAAGCTGCAACTGCGCCATGTCCTGTCGAATCACCTCTCCGACAGGTTGGTTTTCATCTTATGTACCTGTGCATGTATTGTTCTGTATTTTGTGTTAAAGATTTTGGAGTTCCTCTCACCCTACAAACAATGGACCACGACTGCAAGTGCTGCCCAGTAACATCACCCTAGGGGTCTTGGATTTACTAGCCTGTTGAATCCATTTGTACTCCTGCTCCCATGTCAAGATGTTCCTTTGCCAATTGAACCAGATAGTATAGCCTGCCAAACTTCAGTAGAGTAACTACAAGCAAAGAAAAGATGTTGCAGGTTCTCTGGTTGACATCCACATAAAACACAGTCTCCGTTTATAGTCATACCCATTGAAGTAGGACATCTTTAGTTCGTAGATTTTCATGTAGTGCTAGCCACAAAGTGAACACTTGTTTTGGGCAAGAAACAGAATGACATATCAGCTCTTTCCAAGGCACATTCATAACAATTCCTCTGAGATATTTATAAGCTAAATTCATCTGAAACTTGCTATTCTTGACAACGCCTCCTTGCTGAAAGATGAGTGTCCAGTGTTTTTTCATACTCAATTTTCTTCACCATCCATGATGCTTGTTTTGGCATTTCCATTGTCTGCCAGTGTAGTTTGTTTATATAGTAGGTATGTATCCAAGCAATCCATAATTTCTATTTTTGTTGACTAAGTGCCCAAAGTAATTTGCACAAAGCCGCTTGGTTCCACAGTTTCATATTAATGATATTCAGATCTCCAGCTCCCTTAGGTAAACACACTCTAGTCCAAGACACTAAAGCCTTCCTGGTAATAGTAGCCTCCCCTGACTAGAGATAGCTTCTACAAGTTGCTTTCACCAGCTTAATGATCTTCTGAGGTAAGAGAAAGAGTTGTGACCAATATGCTAGAACACCCATTAGTACAACCTTTATTAATTAAAGCCTACCAGCATAAGAGACCTTTCTAGCCATCCATGAAGTGATCTTGGCAGTAACCTTGTCAACAAGAGGCTTACATTGTGCAACCGTGAGTTTCTTAGTTGACAAGGGTACTCCAAGATATTTAAAAGGAAGTGTACCAAATTCATAGCCCATTTCCAGTAGGATATCTTCCTTACAGTCCCTATCCACACCCCCAAAGTAAATCTGACTCTTGTTGAGATTATCTTTCAGACCAGAAGCCTCAGAGAAGAGCAAGAATTTGTTCCTCAACAATGGGACAGATTGGAGATCCCCCTTAGTGAACATCAATAGGTCATCAACAAAACTTAAGTGTGTGATGCCCAATTTTTGACACCTTGGGTGGTAGATAAAATTAGGTTCCTCCTTCAATGTAGATAGACATCTATTCAGATACTCCATAGCCAATACAAGCAAATAAGGAGACAAGGGGTCTCCTTGCCTAAGACCCCTTTTGGCTTCCATAGTGTTTGAGAGAACTCCATTAATCCACAAATTATATCTCACTGAAGTGACACAAGTCATTATCCATTTGATCATCAATAAAACCTAACTCCTTGAGCACCTGATCAACAAAAGGCCATTCCAGAGAATCATAGGCTTTTTGGATGTCCACTTTAATCATACACCTTGGTGGCACTTATTTCCTTGTATAACCCTTCACCAATTCATAGCTTAAGATTATATTATCTGATATAATCCTCCCAGGTATAAAGGCAGATTAGCAAGGCCCAACAAGTCCATCAATAACCTTTCTAATTTTGTTAGAGATAATCTTTGAGACAATCTTGTACAATATAGTGCAGCATGCTATTGATTGAAAATCTTTAGTGGTGCTTAGCTGAGGAACTTTTGGTATTAGGGTGACAACTGTGGTATTAGCAGCCTTCAACATAGTGTTGTCTGTGAAAAATTCATGTATAAGCCTACATATATCCTCTTGAATAATAGTACAAGTTTTTTTTTTAAAATCATGCATTGTAACTATCAATTTCGGATGCTTTATTGTCCTCAATGCTAAAGAGTGCATCTTTAATCTCCTTATGAGTGACTGTTGCACAAAGTTCTCTTTGTTGCTGCAAATTCAAACAGCGTCCCTGTCTCATTATGTTGACTGATAACGCTCAAGTGTACTCTCCTAAAAGGAGGTATCAGCGATTGTTAGAGCAAAACACATTTATACTACCCGATGGGCGTCGGGGTCGATCCCACAGGAAAATAGAGCTTAACCTAAGCGATTATAGAACAGACCTCACACCGAGAGTAGATTGCTCAAATAACAAACAATGTAAAAAGGGGAAAATTGGAAATCTATCACAATTCGAATTCCAAACAAAGCAATAAGTAAAAGTGCAAGGTGCAAACAATAGAGAGAGGATGACTAGAGATGTGCTTCTGATGGGACTTGAATACGGGTCAAGGTACTTGTTCAATTGCGTAAATTCCTATTAAATGATATAGGTAGCATTGATTTTAAGCATGCTTGTTAATCTCTCGATCAAACAAACATATATCCAATGGTTTTTATTCAAACACCATTGTTTAGGCAAATAACCAACCAACATAAGCTTGGAGAGGTCACACTATTTTTAGCTTAGACCCTTAAATGGGTGTTTCCAGTGAATTGAGCCATTTCTAGACTCAATCTAAGTGGAATCCCAAGTACCCACTAGCAATTTCACATCCGAAATTATAAACTTCTTTCTCAGTAAAGAATACAACCAAGTAAGGTAAATCAATGTTTGCAACCATCAATTTTAGAGTTGAAATATGGTGAAATCGCTAGACCCATATCAGGAAAATGAGTGTGTTATAAAATGGACCCTTTTGAGAGGATTTACGACATTCTATCCCATGTCAACCGTCGTAGCGATTGGCACACCGCCATAGCGGAAGTCAACGTTGGTCAGCCTCTGCCATAGCGGTGGACTCTACTACTGCGGTACCGCTATAGCAGAGAAGACCGCTAAAGCGGAGCGTGATGAGATTTGATGCAGAAACTTTCCAAAAATAGTCAATTTTTCTTCAACACATTTTGGGAGAAGGGCAAGGCAATTTTGAGTGATTTTCATCAGTTTTCCACCAATTTTCGTCCTAAAGGTAACAATTCTACTCCCCAAACTCCATACTATCTTTCCTACGCTATAGAATTGCTAGGGGTGGACTTGGAGAAAGGTTTGGAATGACCTAGGATGATGGAATCCGGGGAAAAAGGGGATTCTAGGGTGTAAAAGTTCTTGAGTATTAATAATTTCATTAGATTATGATCATATGACCTTAATTCCCTAAATGTATCCACAAAAAATGGTAGGAATAGGTGAATTAATGGTGGAGAATCCTGGAAAAGGGGTGGAATGATCATGGTTGGTCTGGTATTTGGGATTTTGCATAATCCGGATAATTAGTAGGCCATAAAGATTGATTTTTGGTTATTGTGTGTTGTTTTAGACCAAGAATCGGCAAGAACTTCGAGAATTGGAAAAGCTCCGATTGAGTAGAGCTTGGAATATTTTGAGGTAGGTGATGGTTATTGATTTCTAATATGCATTATGTGTTCACGCACTATTTTGTAGTAGTGTATGAGTTGCATGTGTATGAAATGAATGGTGAAGGTCAAGTTATCCAGTAATCAGTCTTGTGGAATGAACTTCTTTGTTTGATTGTTGGTTTTACAAGTATGTTTGTTCATTGGTTGTGATTGATAGGACTTGTTATGATATTCAGTTGGCTCGGGTACCATGCCTGGTACGGGAATTAATAATGATTGGATTGGGTACCACGCCTGGTACGGGTATACTAACAGTTAGTTCGGGTACCACGCCTGGTATGGGAAATTCATAATGGTTGGCTCGGGTACCACGCCTTGTACGGGTTTATTTCATTGCATTGTTGTTTGCTTTCGATGGTTCCATGAGTGGACCGAGTTGTGTTTCTGAATTTTGAATTCTGCTTATAGTCCATAAGAGACCGGGTGATTCATTTAAAATGTGGGTTGGTCTTAGTGTAGATCGGGATTGCATGTCTAACACTTAGGTGTTGTTAGAGGGATCCTTAGTGGGCTCGGGTTATATGAAAAAGGGTATATGTTATTATTTTAGGTGTGGTCAATGGTTGATATTTGGTTCATGTGTTAATAAACTAAGAGAGGGACCTAATATCTATCTATTTGTTGACTTATTACATGTTTCCTATACCTTAGTATGTTATGGTTTACTGTTCATATTATGTTTATTGGAGTTGGCCGATAATTCTACCAGTACACGGTATTTGTGTACTGATTCTGCACTTGCTTTTCTTTTTGTGAGTACAGACAATCTTCCAGCGGCTGACACGCGATCTCACTTGTAGTCCCAACATTTCCAGACATCAAGGGTGAGCTACTTCGATCGAGCTACCTTGGTCTCTTTATTTCAGTTATAGCCTCTTATTTCGAGCTTAGACTCTTATTTATTTTGGGGTTGCATCCCCATATTTTCTAGACTGTTTTGGTAGAATGTTTTGGTATGATGACTTTCAAGTCTTAGGGAGGGATTATCCGCAGATTATTTTTAATAGTATTGAGATTGTTATTGAATTGCTAGTTTATTTTCTTGCACACTGGTTTTGAGCTGTTAGAACGATTAATTTTGGGGTCGTTGATGGTTCGCTCACCCGGGGGTTGGGTGGGTGCCACTCACGGTGGTCTGGGTCATGACAAAGATAGTATCAGATCTCTAGGTTCATTAATCTCGTCGTACCAAAACAGGTATAGTAGAGTCTTGCGGAATGGTGCAGTGACATCCGTACTTTTCTTTGAGAGGCTATAGGACTTTAAGAAAACTATCTCTTCTTTATTCCTTCGTGCTATAATTTGATTCCAATTGGTAGAATGGATGCAGCGTCGGTCACAGATGACTTCTTCCGACCAATGCTGGTTTTAGTTATGACAGGGAATGAGCATGAGATGTTGACTAAACTTTTGAAGCTGAAACCTCTTACGTTTCAGGGCACTGAAAAGGAAGATGATTATGAGTTCATATTGGACTGTTATGAGAGGGTGCACAAGCTGGAAATTGCGCAATAGCATGGGGTTGAGTTTGTCACTTTTCAGCTGCAGGGTGATGCTAAGCAGTTGTGGAGGTCTTATGTGGAATGTCAGTCATCTGCTTTGCCCCCACTGACTTGGGAGCAGTTCGACGCTCTCTTTTTAGAGAAGTATGTGCCTCGTACTTTGAGAGATCGCAAAAAATATGAGTTCCTGGCTCTGGAACAGGGTAATATATCGGTCTCTGCTTATGAGGCTAAGTTTTATGCTTTATCTCATTTTGCTACACAGTTGTTGGGTTCTGAGGAGGAGCATATTCAGTTATTCGTGAAGGGCTTGAATACAGACTTACAGGTGTTATATGTGCATATGAATTCAGCAGGAAAGGGCTTCAATGAGATGATAGATTATGTTAAGAAATTAGAAGGGGTCAAGCAGGTTGGGTAGGCTAAAGTGTTAGCCAAGAGGCCCCGGAATGATGGAAGCTTTAGTGGCTCGCACTACAGGGGCCACACTCAGCAGGTGTACTCTACCCATCCCATTCAGTTGGCTTTGCCAGCTACTACAGGTGGTCATTCGAGAGCTAATCAGCAGTTTTATGCTCCTCAGGGCTAGGGATCTTCTTACACATCTACCAGCAGGCCTTTGCTTGATCGTGGTTGTTTTCGTTGTGGTGATCTAGGCCACTTTAAGAAGGAGTGACCTCACAAATATACTGGTAATTAGGCTCAACAACAGTCTAAGTTCGTGGTCCCGGCAGGTAGAGGCGGCCATGCTAGAGGTCATCACAGGATGGGCAAGGTAACTTTCAGGGAGGTCGAGAAGACAGGGGGAATGGCGGTGCAGGCACGGGTGTGGCGCAGCTAGATAGGAAGTAGCTTAGATTGATAACAGGGCTCATTGTTATGCTTTTCCAGGAAGGTCTGAGGTGGAGGCATCAGACACAGTGATCACAGGTAAAATTCTGGTCTATGATAGGATGGCTTCAGTACTTTTTGACCCAAGTTCTACCTACTCTTATGTGTATGTGAATTATTCTTTGAGTCTGGACTTGATTTGTGATATCCTTGATTCCCCTATCCATGTTTACACCCCGGTTAAAGAGTCTGTGGTTGTGACTCATGTTTACCATGCTTGTTCTGTAATATTTGTAGGGTTACATACTTGGGTATACTTAGTAATTCTGGATATGGTAGACTTTAATGTCATTTTGGGCATGACCTGGTTATCCCCTTATCATGTTGTATTGAACTGTAACACCAGTACTGTGGCTCTAGAAATTCCAGGTAAGGATAGGCTAGAGTGGGAAGGTGTGTACAGGACTAAGCCGGTTAAGGTCATATCTTTCGTTCGGGCTAGGAAGCTAGTGGGGAGAGGGTGTTTAGCCTTTTTGGCTCATCTACGGGATGATAGTGGGGAGTCTCCATCTATTGAGTTAGTTCTGGTTGTTTCATAGTTTCAGAAGGTGTTTCCGGTGGATTTGCCTGTTATGCCTCCGGACAGGGATATTGATTTCTGTATTGACTTAGAGCCAAGCACTCGTCTAATTTCCATTCCTCCATATCGTATGGCTCTGTCAAAGTTAAGTGTGAGGAGAGCTTCAAAAAGCTCAAGACACTCCTTACCACGACTCCCATCCTTTCATTGCTGGTGGAAGGTAAGGATTTTATTATTTATTGTGATGCTTCACATTCGGGTTTGTGTGTTGTTTTGATGCAGGACATGAATGTGATAGCCTATGCATCCAGGCAGTTGAAAGTTCATGAGAGGAATTACCCAACCCACGACTTAGAGTTGGCAACGGTGGTGTTTGCACTCAAGATTTGGAGACACTATCTCTAGGGTGTCAAGTGTGAGGTGTTCACTGATCATCACAGTCTGCAACATGTCTTTACTCAGAAGTACTTGAATCTGAGGTAGAGAAGGTGAATGGAGTTGTTAAAGGACTATTATGTGACCATTCAGTACCATTCAGGTAAGGCTAATATGGTGGCAGACGCATTGAGCTGGAAGACAGTTAGTATGGGCAGTTTGGCTTATTTGGGGGTGTCCAAACGACCATTTGCAAGGGAGATTTAGGCATTGGAATTTAAGTTCATGCACTTGGGTATTTTAGAACAGGGTGGGGTGTTAAGGTAAATCCACATTCCTAGAAGAGATAAATGCCAAGCAGCTTCAGGATTCGCAGTTGAGCAAGCTTCAAAGCAAGGTAACATATGGAGAGTCCGGGGATGCCGCCATGGACGCTGGTGGGGTGTTGAATTTAAAAGGAAGGATTTGTGTTCCTCGGGTTGATGACATCATTTAAAAGTATTGGAAGAGGCTCATGGCTCGTGGTATTCGACTCATCCAGGTATAACCAAGATGTACATGGATTTGAGGCAGCTTTACCGGTGGCCCGGGATGAAAATGGACATAGCTAATTTTGTGTCCAAATGTCAAAATTTTCAGCAGGTAAAGTATGAGCACCAAAGACCTACAGGACTACTTCAGAGGATGCCCATTCCAGAGTGGAAGTGGGAAAAGATAGCCATGGACTTCGTGGTGGGTCTTCCCAAGACTTTGGGAAAGTATGACTCCATTTGGGTCATTGTGGACAGGCTGACCAAGTCAACTCATTTTATTTCGGTCAGGGTAGACTACAATTCACAGCAATTGGCTAAGATATATGTGAAGGAGATCGTGAGATTGCAAGGGGTACCACTGTCCATCTTTTTAGATAGAGGCATGCAGTTTACCTCTAGGTTTTGGGGTAAGTTACATGAAGAGTTGGGCACTCAACTCACCTTCAGTACAACCTTCCATCCTCAAACTGATGGTCAGTCAGAGAGGACGATCCAAGTATTGGAGGACATTCTGCGAGCATGTGCGATTAACTCCGGGGGTCATTGGGACCACTTTCTACCATTGTACGAGTTCTCCTACAATAATAGCTACCACTCCAGAATCGACATGGCACCATTTAAAGCGTTGTATGGAAGGGGTTGTAGGTCACCTATAGGGTGGTTTGAGAAAGGAGATGTAAAGCCTTTGGGCGTGGACTTAGTGAGAGAGGCACAAGAAAAGGTAAGAGGCATTCAGACCAAGTTGTTAGCGGCCCAAAGTAGGCAAAAAGAATATGGGGATCGCAAGGTAAAGGACATGGATTTTCAGATTGGTGAACAAGTGCTATTGAAAGTGTCACCAATGAAGGGAGTTATGCATTTCGGTAAGAAGGGCAAGCTCAACCCTCAGATCATCGAGCCGTTCAAAGTTCTTGAGATTGTAGGGCCAGTGGCTTATAGGTTAGCACTGCCGCCCAGTTTATCGGGTGTCCATTCGGTATTCCATGTATCCATGCTAAAGCAATACCATGGGGATGGGGACTACATCATCAAGTGGGATGAGGTGTTATTTGATAAGGATATGCGCTATGAAGAGGAGCCGGTCGTGATTCTTGATCAGGATATCCAGAAATTAAGGACAAAGGTGATCAACATGGTAAAGGTTCAATGGAAGTATCGTTCGGTTGAGAAAACCACTTAGGAAACCGAAAAGGACATGTGGGACAAGTACCCTCACTTGTTTGAGGATTCAGGTACTACTCTTCCCTTTTTTTATTTCTATAATTTTGGGTTGGATCGTTCAGGGATGAATGATAGGTAAATTGGTATCTATTGTAATGATCGGGTTCGTAGTTACAGGTAAACTTTTTATGCCAAGTTTCAAGTCAGAAAACTTCTGGGTTTGGGAGTTGAAAACTCTGGGCTACGCTACTCGGTCGGTTTTGGAGAGAGATATGGTCTAGGGAAATCTGGGTAAGGATTATGTAAAGTATCTTGATTTAAGATAGTTTTTTGGGGAGCTAAGATATAAAGGAGTCCGGGGGACTTTTCAAAATTGAATTTGGGTAAGTAGAACTCCCGGTATCATGGTTGACGTGAAGGGGTTATTCCAGAACATCAAGAAAATGAGTGTGTTGTAAAATGGACCCTTTTGAGAGGATTTATGACTTTTTATCCCTTGTACACATAGCGGTTGACATACCTCCATATCAACATCTGCTATAGCGTAGAAATTACCGCTATAGAAGAAGTCAACATCGATCAGCCTCCGCCATAGCAGGGACTCCGCTACGGCAGTACCGTTATAGCGGAGCGTGACAGAATTTAATGCAGAAACTTCACCAAAATAGTCAATTTTTCTTCAACATATTTTGGGAGAAGGGCAAGGCTATTTTGGGCGATTTTCATCAGTTTTCCACCAATTTTTGTCCTAAAGGTAAGAATTCTACTCCCCAAACTCTGTACTATATTTCCTACGCTATGGAATTGCTAGAGGTGGACTTGGGGAAAGGTTTGGAATGACCTAAGATGGTAAAATCCAGGGAAAAAGGGAATTCTAGGGTGTAGAAGTTCTTGGGTGTTGATAATTTCATTAGATTATGATCATGTGACCTTAATTCTCTAAATATATCCATGAAAAATGGTAGGAATAGGTGAATTAATGGTGGGAAATCCTGGGAAAAGGGTGGAATAATCATGGTTGGCCTGGGGTTTGGGATTTTGCATAATCCAGGTAATTAGTAGGCCATAAAGATTGATTTTTAGTTATTGTGTGTTGTTTTAGACCAAGAACCGGCAAAAACTTTGGGAAAGCTCTGGTTGAGTAGAGCTTGGAATATTTCAAGGTAGGTGATGGTTATTGATTTCTAATATGCATTATGTGTTCATGCACTATTTCGTAGTAGTGTATGAGTTGCATGTGTATGAAATAAATGGTGAAGGTCTAGTTATCCGGTAATCAGTCTTGTGGAATGAACCTCTTTGTTTGCTTATTCGTTTTACAAGTATGTTTGTTCATTGGCTGTGATTGATTCGAATTTTTATGATATTCAGTTGGCTCGAGTAGCACACCTGGTACGAGAATTACTAACGGTTGGCTCGGGTACCACACCTGGTATGGCTATACTAACGGTTGGATTAGGTACCACGCCTGGTACAGAAAATTTATAATAGTTGGCTCGGGTACCATGCCTGATATGGGTTTATTTCATTGCATTATTATTTACTTTCGATGGTTCCATGAAAGGACTGGATTGTGTTTCTAAATTTTGAATTCTGCTTATGGTCCATAAGAGGCCGGGTGATTCATTTAAAATATGGGTTGGTTTTAGTGTAGACCGGAATTGCATGTCTAACACTTAGGTGTTGTTAGGGGGATCCTTGGTGGGTCTGGGTTACGTGAAAAAAAGGTATATGTTGTTGTTTTAGGTGTGGTCAATGGTTGATATTTGGTTCATGTGTTAATAAGCTAAAAGAGGGACCTAATATCTAGCTATTTGTTGACTTATTACATGTTTCATGTACCTTACTATATTATAATTTACTGTTCATATTATGTTTGTTGGAGCTGACCGATGATCTTACCAGTACACGGTATTTGTGTACTGATTCTGCACTTGCTTTTCTTTTTGTGAGTACAGGTAATCTTCCAGCGGCTGACACGCAACCTCACTTGTCGTCCCAATGTTTCCAAACATCAAGGGTGAGCTGCTTCGATCGAGCTACCTTGGTCTCTTTATTTCAGTTATAGCCCAATTATTTTGGGCAAAGACTCTTGTTTATTTTGGTATTGCATCCCCGTATTTTTTAAACAGTTTTGGTAGAATATTTTGGTACGATGACTTTCAGGTCCTAGAGAGGGATTATCCACAAGTTATTTTTAATAGTATTGAGATTGTTATTGAAATGCTAGTTTATTTTCTTGCACACTGGTTTTGAGCTGTTAGAACGGTTAAGTTCGGGGTCATTGATGGTTCGCTCACCCGGGAATTGGGTGGGTGCCACTCACGGCGGTCTGAGTCATGACAAAATAAGTTGACAATATTTATTCACCTGTTTGCTGAATGAACTTTTTCAAAGATAGAAAGTTATGACATTAATTCAATCGTTAGCAGATCATAAATTTTATATGCAATTAATGTTCCAACTCTAATTTATTTTTTTAGTAATGTTTTATTTTCTTGTGTAATTTTGATGAAGAGGGTAACAACTTGCTTTAAGAAGCAGTTAGATACTTATTTACATGAGGTTGTGAGCCATATCATGGTAAACTTCATATTACATTTAATATTCAATAGATATAATATTGTTTAATCATTCATTTACTTGTTTGTGTTGTTGTAATATTATTTCATATTTTTGATAGTATCTAGAGTCCAAGTCTGATGTTGTTATGAAGCTTCTTCGAATGTTTAAATTTTTTGATGACCGTGGAGTTGTTATTAAAGATTCTGGAAGTAATAAGACAACTAATGAAATGGAAGAAATAGACGTGGGTATTCTAGGAGATGGAGATGTGGATGTTGCACAAGGTGACCAAGGGCATACTAAGGAAGTCACCTTTGAAACTTCTTCGCAGATTCTTGCCAAACTTAAGAGTGGAGAGATCGATTTTTCAACACCTCCATCACTTAGAAAGTCTATATAACAAGGAAGTATATTTTTACATGCTCCTTTACTTTATTATTTTGTTACTAGTCTTATGTCACATCAATTTTTAATACACTAAATTTTCATATTTGTAGGCTATGAATAGTGAATCACACGATTTTCAATCTTTAGAAGATGTAGAAGCCCTTATAAATCAATCAAGAGTTCCTGAGAAGATTGATGATTTGCTTGCTAGGAAAATGAAGACGTGTAAAGTAACAGATGAATTTAGTGGTTCTAGCTTTGCTCTGTTGTCTCCAACACCGTCTGATATTTCTGATTGCATTTATAATTTTGGAAATGATGAATTTTGCACTGCTGAAGATTTTAGAAAGTCATAAGAGAATTTACATTTATCTTGTTAAACTAATATGGATAATTATTTTCTCTTTAGCGATTTTGTGTTAAAAAGCTTACTTGATCTTGCAAGATCGTAGAATATTTGTGAGTGATCTACAAATATTCTTTTGCTTTTTCCAATTGTTCTTTTTTTCTAAAGCTTATTTGGTTATTTATTACTCCACTCTCTCTATATATATATATCTATATATATATATTGATCATTCTTGCTTTTTTTTAAAGACGAATTCCAACATCGATCATCAGTCTTGCCTTTAAGGCAAGTGTTGTAGAGCATATAATAAATAAAACTACAATCTGGTAGTGTCAGGTCTTGCTCATGGGACATAACTTATTATTTGGAAGTCCTTGGGCTAATCTTGCCTCCAAGGCAAGAGTTGTAGCGCATCTATTAAATAAAAACATAAGTTGGTAGCATCAGCTCTTGCTCATGGGGCATAACTATAATTGCAAAGAAGTAGAATGAAAATCATATGTTATTTATGAGCCTCCAATACAGTTTATATACAAAACTCTGGGCTAGGCTAGTCTCGGCTAGTTTTGGAGGGAGATATGGTCTAGAGCAATCCAGATAAGAATTGGGTAAAGTGTCTTGATTTGGGCTAGTTTTCTGGGTAGCTAAGACATAATGGAGTTCAGGGGATATTTTGGAATCAAATTCGGGTAAGTAGAACTCCCAGTATCGTGGTTGACGTAGAGGGATTGTTCTGGAATATCAGGAAAATGAGTGTGTTATAAAATGAACCCTTTTGAGAGGATTTATGACATTCTATGTGATGCCCTGAGGCTACCCCCTAGACGTAACACGGGACTTGGGACCGCAAGTGACCCAAGCTAAACCCTTGGTCATAGAATACTCAAGCATAACAAAGATTAGCGGAAGTATAAAAGATAAATCCAAAATCACGTAAATAGGTAATCAAGTCAAATAAGATACACAATCCGAAAGGAGACTCGAACACTGTCTATGTCTGAAAAGACTTTACATGACATAAGGAGTTGCTAGGACAAGACACTAGCTAATTCAAAGTACGAAAATAATAAATCAACATAACAAAAAACATATCTAGTCCTCGATCTAAGAGGGCTCACTACCAGCTGACAGAAAAGTGGCATGGAGGCCCTAGCCACGTGTTTGGAAAGGAACACCTGAATCTGCATCATCAAAGGATGCAGCGCAAGATATGCGTCAGTACTATAGGATATACCGAGTATGTGAGCGATGCATGAATCATGATAAAAACAGTTTAAAACATGCTTAAGAATGAATTTGTTACTTAAAGAAGGACCATGAATAAATATCAAGGTATAAAACATAAAACATGAAATAAAGCTTAAGTTTCATATTATAGAATCATATAACTTCATAGCTTGAAAATAAACATGTGGGAGTTTCTCTTAACCGACATTAAACCATGCTGAGCTACATGGAGTCCGGTGTCATTGCCCCACACCGAAAAAGGTTGTCCTAACCTGCCAAAGTTAGAACTATTTCATACCAGGATCCTGTCATCATAAGCCTCAAAGGGCAACCTATGGTGGCACGTAGTTCTGGGACTAAGGGTACTCTTACCCGGTCCAACTCGGTGATAAATACTACTCCCAAAAAATTATATATATATTTATATATAGCATGAGGCTCACATACATGTGGCATATCTGATGCCAAACTTGTTCATAACATGTTCATAACTTGTTCATACCCGGGATTGTCATACTACTCATGAATTTTGGTTTAGAAATTGATTCATGAGCATTGATAGAACATCAGGTGTTTTGTCTTGCATAATACTTCATAAGATGGAAAGACTTGCATACCTCATGACTTATAAAATTTGCATGGCTCTAGTTCAACTTCATAAAACATATACTTTCATAGAACATAGGAACTAGGCATGCTCACGCTTGAAAATCCATAAGGAACATGCTATCAAAATCCAATTTGCTTAAATCAACTTCTTGCATGTAGAAATTTCCATGGTTAAACGTCAATTCATGAAATAAGTGTTAACATGTAAAAACCCATGTGAAATCATGCAATTTTAATAGAAATTTCATAATCAAATCATGAGAAGACCATATTTAGCAAAACTCATGAGAATTGGATAAGAACTCTAATTTGAAGACCATGAAATCAAAATCTGAATTAGGAGTTTTGGGCACAAGGGTGAAAGGAACCCATTGTTGATTACCCACATACCTTGATTGAAGCTAACCCAATTGAATTGGAAAGACTTAGGAGACTTGTATTTGAAGCTTGAGACCTTGAGCTTGGGGAAATTCTCTTCCTTTTTGGGAGGTGAATGAAGGATTTAGAAGAGACTTAGGATGATAAGGGTGAAAACCCTTCTTGAAATAGTCAAAATGACCTCACTTAGGAGTTTAAAGGGTGGGAAATGACTAAAATACCCCTGGGATTAATTTAGAAAAATCTGGAAAATGGGTCAGCTTCAGGTTCTACGGGTTAGTTCCACGGGTCATCGTTTGAACCACGGCTCGTGGTTCCAACTCGTGGAACCTGGTCGACTAGACAGTCTGTAGAAGGTGGTCTACGACTCGAGAGGATGGATCCATCATTTGAATGATGGGTCATCAGCTGGACTCGTCATTCCTGCGGAGTCAGTTGACCTCTGATCAAATCATGACTCAAGACGATGGGTCGTTGTTCAAATGACGGGTCATCAAACCCAGTCGTGGAAACTGAGGGACTTGCCACTCCTCTGATCTACGTTCCAGTAGTGGATAGGATAGACCCGTGGTTTGAACCATGGTCCATAGAACCCACTCGTGGTTGGATTCCACGACCCGTGGTTCGAAACACGGTCCGTGGTTTGGACCCGTCATTCCTGAAACATGGAATTTTCTATGGTTTGTAACTTAGATAGTTGGTTTGATTTCCGGGGTGTTACAATATCTCCCTCTTGGGATCATTCGCCCTCGAATGAAGACCAAGAAAGGGAATTCTAGGGAGAAAATAGCCCAACCAAAAACGAAACGTGAAAATTGAAGAATCAATATGAAACTGAACTTTTAAACTTAAAACATGGCTGAATCAACTTTGAAAATATGAATACATGCTAGGATTGTGAGGAAAACTGATGGAATAGATTCGGGAGGACATACTATGGATGGAACTACTACCTCAAGATGAACTAAATCTGAAAGAAAAGGGTGAAGGTACCTGGCCTTCATGGATGATTTTGCTTCCCAAGTAGCTCCTTCAACTGAGTTGCAAAAGCTGAATTACTATCATGGTAAACGACTTCCGATTAAAATAAAAATTGATCTGGTTTCATGAGACACGTATGCATGCTAAAAATGTAAGAAAAACCAACAGGACAGGAACTGGATATCCAACATGATAACTGGTCTGGGATGACAGTAAGAACTCAGCTAAAACTCATAAAAAACAAACATACTTTAGAAATCGTAGTTAATCGAAAGGGACACCAAACTGAGAGAAGTAGATATACGGTAAAACTATTCTTTTCTGAATACCACTCCTACCATTTGCAACTAACAACCTCAACAACGCACCTAAAGGTACTAAGGTCTGAGTCTAACTACCCGATTCTCTATGTTCAAGCCTATCTCGACCAGATCTCTTGCATCTAAAATGTCTTCTAAGGATAGCATCCCCTCTTATCACAACAACCAACTAACCTAGGGCTCCCAACCAAAGGGTCACTAGTTGCGCAAAAAAAATATCCACATGTATCCCATCACGATATTCAAGCTTATAATTATGGTCACCTTATGGTTTCTTAGCTTACCCTATTTGAGACTTCTCTCTTCTTTCATATCATAACTAGGAATCGCAAATTCAAGAACTTCTACAGAGGGACATACTAAACTTCCTCATCTAACCATTTCGCATGAATAATCCTTACCTCATAATTCACCAACATAGAAGTCAAGGTGGAATAAGTACACTAATAAGGAAAAAGAATCTGCTACCTCCCAGCTAGGCTACTGCCAAGCCTTCTCCCCCAACACTTATAATAACATAAACCAGGATCATTGAAATAAAAGAGCAAGATTAGGAGCGTCACGAATGAAGGATTATAGATTGATCTTGACTTACACTTAGCGTGATCAAGCCACTCAAGGTGAGGCTTGGGGAGTTGAGTGCAATAGGCATGAGTATTTTACATACTGGGCACGTAAGGCATGAATGGTGGGGATCACCACCCCTCGTCATTAAAGGCAAAGGTCAAGGTCTTTTAGAGCAAGGAAATCATAAGCGCAAACCATTTCAAGAATCAGGTCAGAGCATATACATAATGTAACATCATTTGATTAGCCATCGAGGCATGTCTAAAGAATGAACTGAGCAAATATGACCGAGCATACTGAAAGGCATGAGTTTACATAGATAACAAACCTCAGGGCATAAAGCTTGAATATATAGAGTCGCATGATAATAGTAGAATCGTTGTCTAAAGCAATCACCTGCCATTCTAGAATCTGAATATGAGCGTGAATCTGAAATAGGACTATGGTGCTGACACACAAGGCATGTAAAAGGTATCATAATGGCAGAAGTATACTTAGGATGCTAGGATGGAAATAAGATTCTGCCTCCCGTCTTGACTTTTTTCTAACACCCACAAGCATCGCTACATGAGACTCTAAAATCTGACCAATTATACATTTCACCATCTCCCTCTTAGGTTCATGCTACCCTCCTAAGTCTATGGACCTCTCACCAACCACTCAAAGGGACTAGGATCATTTTACCCAAACCAAACATACACTACTCCAGAATCTAGCACGAATACCCACTTCCTTCTATAGTCTAAGACCCTCCTTCACCTAAAAGTCTAGGCCTTAACCCTCCTATCCCCACTTAGTTCTAGGTCAAGACAACTCACAACCAAACAAGAATAGGGGTCTGGGGACTATGGATATATACAGGAAGAAAATCTAGTGACGTACCTGATTCAACTTCTGGAGGAATACTCTGACCCGGCTGACTAGGAAATGAAAGGAATTGGCTTAGGAGTTGAACACCACCGTTGCTCCGCTTAGATAAGAGGAAATCCCTGATCCTATAGCCTAACTGACCATACCCAAAACACCTCCCTTTGCCAGCAAGACACTTACCTAGATAAAACTTACAGTATCTACTATAACGAGGGTACCTCAAGGTCTTCAAAGACCAATTATGACGATACTGAGAATCGAGGGTAGATGTGCTAACTGGAGATGGGGTTGGTCTGGATGACCTAGGCTGAGAAGACGATTGGTTCCATGTTCTAGTCTTCTTGTTCTTCATCTTTCTCTTCTTTAGTCTCTCTTTCTCCTTAAACTGAGTGATCATAGCTTGAGCCAACATGCAGATGGCTTCATGAAATTCTGCATTCGTAACCTCATGATCTGGAGTGGTCGGATTAGCATTCCTCGTGGGGTTTCTTCATGGAGACATTATCTAAAATGCATTTGGAATGGATTAGAAGGGTAAGTAGAGTTGAACTCTATCGCATGATAGTGAACATGAAGAAGTGGAGTTTTTCCTAAAATACCTCATAGCATCCCTCTTATAAGTGTGGCGCGCTTCACACCCATGAAAGAGACTCTACTTAGTGCGGCTTTCAGATACCCTAGAAATCTTGAACCTGAGGCTCTAATACCAAGTTTGTCATGCCCCGAGGCTACCCCCTAGACATAACATGGGACTTGGGACCGCAAGTGCCCCAAGCTAACCCCTTAGTCATAGCATACTCAAGCATAACAAAGATAAGCGGAAGCATAAAAGATAAATCCAAAATCACGTAAATAGGTAATCAAGTCAAATAAGATACACAATCCAAAAGGAGACTCGAACACTGTCTATGTCTGAAAAGCCTCTACATGACATAAGGAGTTACTAGGACAAGACCCTAGCTAACTGAAGTACGTAAATAATAAATCAACATAACTAAAACATATCTAGTCCTTGACCTAAGAGGGCTCACCAACAGCTAACAGAAAAGTGGCCTGGAGGCTATAGCCATATGTTTAGAAAGGAACACCTGAATCTGCATCATCAAAGGATGCAGCGCAAGTTATGCGTCAGTACTATAGGATATACCGAGTATGTGAGCGATGCATGAATCATGATAAAAAATAGTTTAAAACATGCTTAAGAATTAACTTGTTACTTAAAGAAGGACCATGAATAAATATCAAGGTATAAAACATAAAACATGAAATAAAGCTTAAGTTTCATAGTATAGAATCATATAACTTCATAGCTTGAAAATAAACATGTGGGAGTTTCTCGTAACCAACATTAAACCATGCTGAGCTACATGGAGTCCGATGTCATTTCCCCACACTGAAAAAGGTTGTCCTAACCTGCCAAATTTAGAACCATTTTATACCAGGATCCTATCATCATAAGCCTCAAAGGGAAACCTATGGTGGCACGTAGTTCTGAGACTAAGGATACTCTCACCCAGTCCAACTTGGTGATAAATACTACTCCCAATATATATATATATATAGTATGAGGCTCACATACATGTGGCATATCTGATTCCAAAATTGTTCATAAAGTGTTCATAACTTCTTCATACCCCGGATCGTCATACTACTCATGAATTTTGGTTTAGAAATTGATTCATGAGCATTGATGGAACATCGGGTGTCTTGTCTTGCATAATACTTTATAACATAAAAAGACTTGCATACTTCATGACTTATAAAATTTGCATGGCTCTAGTTCAATTTCATAAAACATATACTTTCTAGAACATAGGAACTAGGCATGCTCATGCTTGAAAATCCATAAGGAACATGCTATCAAAATTCAATTTGCTTAAATCATCTTCATGCATGTAGAAATTTCCATGGTTAAACTTTAATTCATGAAATAAGAGTTAACATGTAAAAACCCATATGAAATCATGCAATTTTAATAGAAATTTCATAATCAAATCATGAGAAGACTACATTTAGCAAAACCCATGAGAATTGGATAAGAACTCTAATTTGAAGACCATGAAATCAAAATTTGAATTAGGGGTTTTGGGCACAAGGGTGAAAGGAACTCATTGTTGATTACCCACATACCTTGATTGAAGCTAACCCACTTGAATTGGAAAGACTTAGGAGACTTATACTTGAAGCTTGAGACCTTGAGATTGGGGGAATTCTCTTCCTTTTTGGGAGGTGAATGAAGGATTTAGAAGAGACTTGGGTTGATAAGGGTGAAAAACCTTCTTGAAATAGTCAAAATGACCTCACTTAGGAGTTAAAAGGGTGGGTAATAACTAAAATACCCCTGAGATTTAATTTAGAAAAATATGGAAAATGGGTCGGCTTCAGGTTCTACGGGTTAGTTCCACGGGTCGTCATTTGAACCACGGCTCGTGGTTCCAACTTATGGAACTTGGTCGACTAAACAGTCTGCTGAAGGTGGTCTACGACTCCACAGGATAGATCTATCATTTGATTGATGGGTCGTCAGCTGGACTCGTCGTTCCTAGGAAGTCAGTTGCCCTCCGGTCAAACCATGACTCAGGACGACGGGTCGTCATTCAAATGACGGGTCATCGAACCCAGTCATGAAACCTGAGGGACTTGACATTCCACTGATCTACATTCCACGAGTGGACAAGACGGACCCGTGGTTTGTACCACGGTCTGTAGAACCCACTCATGGTTCCAGACCAGAGGCTAAACCAAACATACAGGAACCATGGTTCCATTCCACAACCCGTGGTTCGAACCATGGTCTATGATTTGGACCCGTCATTCCTGAAACATGGAATTTTCTGAGGTTTTTAACTTAGATAGCTGGTTTGATTTCCAAGGTGTTACAATATCTCCCCCTTGGGATCATTCGCCCTCGAATGAAGACCAAGAAAGGAATTCTAGGGAGAAAATAGCCCAACCAAAAATGAAACGTGAAAACTGAAGAATCAATATGAAACTGAACTTTTCAACTTAAAACATGGCTAAATCAACTTCAAAAATATGAATACATGCTAGGATCGTGAGGAAAACTGATGGAATAGATTCGTGAGGACATACTAAGGATGAAACTACTACCTCAAGATGAACCGAATCTGAAGGAAATGGGTGAAGGTACCTGGCCTTCATGGATGATATTTCTTCCCAAGCAGCTCCGTCAACTGAGTTGCAAAAGCTGAAGTACTATCATGGTAACCGAATTCCGATTGAAATAAAAACTGAGCTTGTTTCATGAGATGAGAGTAAGAACTCAGCTAAAACTCATAAAAAACAAACATACTTTAGAAATCGTAGTTAACCGAAAGGGACACCAAACCGAGAGAAGTAGATATACGGGAAAACTATTCTCTTCTAAATACCACTCCTACCATTTGCAACTAACAACCTCAATAGCGCACCTAAAGGTACTAAGGTCTGAGTCTAACTACCCGATTCTCCATGTTCAAGTCTATCTCAACCAGATCTCTTGCATCTAGAACGTCTTCTAAGGATAGCATCCCCTCTTATCACAACAACCAATTAACCTAGGGCTCCCAACCACAGGGTCACTAGTTGCGCAAAACAAATATCCACCTGTATCCTATCACGATATTCAAGCTTATAACTATGGTCACCTTATGATTTCTTAGCTTACCCTATTTAAGACTTCTCTCCTCTTTCTTATCATAACTAGGAATCACAAATTCAAGAACATCTATAGAGGGACATACTAAACTTCCTCATCTTACCATTTTGCAAGAATAATCCTTACCTCATAATTCACCCACACCTAGAACTCATGGTGGAACAAGTACACTAACAAGGAAAAGGAATCTGCTACCTCCCAGCTAGGCTACTACTAGTCCTTGTCCCCTAACACTTATAACAACATAAACCAGGATCATTGAAAACAAATAGTAGGAGTAGGAGCGTCACGAATGAAGGATTACAGATTGATCTTGACTTACACTTAGCGTGATCAAGCCACTCAAGGTGAGGCTTGGGGAGTTGAGTGCAATAGGCATGAGTATTTTACATACTGGGCACGTAAGGCATGAATGGTGGGGATCACCACCCCTCGTCATCAAAGGCAAAGATCAAGGTCTTTTAGAGCAAGGAAATAATAAGTGCAAACCATTTCAAGAATAAGGTCAGAGCATATACATAATGTAACATGATTTGATTAGCCATCGAGGCATGTCTAAAGAATGAACTGAACAAATAGGACCGAGCATACTGAGAGGCATGAGTTTACATAGATAACAAACCTCAGGGCATAAGGCTTGAATATATAGAATCGCAGGATAAGAGTAGAATCGTTGTCTGAAGCAATCACTTGCCATTCCAGAATTTGAACATGAGCGTGAATCTGAAATAGGACCATGGCCCTGACACATAAAGCATGCAAAAAGGTATCATAATGGCAGAAGCATACTTAGTATGCTAGGATGGACATAAGCTTCTACCTCCCCTTTTGAATTTGTTGTAACACCCACAAGCATCGCTACCTGAGCCTCTAAGATCTGACCGATTCTACATTTCACCATCTCCCCCTTAGGTTCATGCTACCCTTCTAAGTCTATGGACCTCTCACCAACCTCTCCAAGGGACTAGGATTGTTTTACCCTAACCGAAAATACACTACTCCAGAATCTAGCATGAATACCCACTTCCTTCTATAGTCTAAGACCCTCTTTCACCTAAAAGTCTAGGCCTTAACCCTCCTATCCCCACTTATATCTAGGTCAAGACAACTCACAATAGAACAGGAATAGGGGTCCGGGGACTATGGACATATACAGGAAGGAAATCTAGTGACATACCTGATTCAACTTCTGGAGGAATACTCTGACCCGGCTGGCTAGGCAATGAAGGGAATTAGCTTTGGAGCTGAACACCACCGTTGTTTTGCTTAGATGAGGGGTAATCCCTGATCCGATGGCCTAACTGACAATACCCAAAACACCTCCTTTGCCAACAAGACACTCACCTAGATGAAACTTACCGCATCTACTACAATGAGGGACCTCAAGGTCTTCGAAGCCCTATTGTGACAAGACTGAGAATTGAGGGCAGTTATGCTAACTGGAGATGGGGTTGGTCCGGATGATCTAGGCTGAGAAGACGATTGGTCTCATGTTCTGGTCTTCTTGTTCTTCCTCTTCCTCTTCTTTAGTCTCTCTTTCTCATTCAACTGAGTGGTCATAGCTTGAGCCAACATGCAAATGGCTTCACAAAATTCCGCATTTGTAACCTCATGATCTGGAGTGGTTGGATTAGAATTCCTCGTGGGTTTTCTTCGTGGGGACATTATCTAAAATGTGTATGGAATGGATTAGAAGGGTAAGTAGAGTCAAACTCTATCGCACGATAGTGAACATGAAGAAGTGAAGTTTTTCCAAAAACACCTCATAGCCTCCTTCTCATAAGTGTGGCGCGCTTCACACACATGAAAGAGACTCTACTTAGTGCGGCTTTCAGACACCCTAGGACTCTTAAACCTGAGGCTCTGATACCAAGTTTGTCATGCCCCGAGGCTACCCCCTATACGTAACATGGGACTTGGGATCGCAAGTGCCCCAAGCTAACCCCTTGGTCGGGGTTAGTCATAGCATACTCAAGCGTAACAAAGATAAGCGGAAGCATAAAAGATAAATCTGGAATCACGTAAATAGGTAATCAAGTCAAATAAGATACGCAATCTGGGAAGGAGACTCGAACACTGTCTATGTCTAAAAAGCCTCTACATGACATAAGGAGATGCTAGGACAAGACCCTAGCTAACTCAAAGTACGAAAATAATAAATCAACATAACTAAAACATATCTAGTCCTCGACCTAAGAGGGCTCACCAACAGCTGATATAAAAGTGGCATGCAGGCTCTAGCCACATGTTTGGAAAGGAATAACTGAATCTGCAAAGGATGCAGCACAAGATATGCGTCAGTACTATAGGATATACCGAGTATATGAGTGATGCATGAATCATGATAAAAATAATTTAAAAAATGCTTAAGAATGAACTTGTTACTTAAAGAAGGACCATGAATAAATATCAAGGTATAAAACATAAAACATGAAATAAAGCTTAAGTTTCATAGTATAGAATCATATAACTTCATAGCTTGAAAATAAACATGTGGGAGATTCTCTTAACCGACATTAAACCATGCTGAGCTACATGGAGTCCGATGTCATTGCCCCATATCGAAAAAAAGTTGTCCTAACCTGCCAAAGTTAGAACCATTTCATACCAGGATCCTGTCATTATAACTCTCAAAGGGCAACCTACGATGGCACGTAGTTTTGGGACTAAGGGTACTCTCACCCAGTCCAACTCGGTGCTAAATACTACTCCGAAAACATATATTGCTTAGATCCTTTTCAAGCAACGACGGAAAAATATGGCTTTGTTTGTTGAAAAGTTTATTTCGAAAATCTAATTAAAGTTTCCGAAATATTTTCAATTAAAAGCAAGAGTCGCCACTTAGTTTTTATAAAGTAAAAACCAAGAAAAACTTATAAGAATTTTTAAAATCCCAAAACAGATATAGACTTTAAAAATTAAGAGATTAAGGGTAAGGGTTCAAGTTAATATTCTTGGAAGGGTATTAAGGCACCAAGAGTATCCACTAACTCGCGGTTGCCCGGGCTTATTTGAAAAACTGATTTGTTGACTAACTTTTGAAAATCGGATTGGTTTATAAAACGTCTTGTTTTTATAAAGAAGATTGATTTTAGAGGATAATTATGAAAAAAGATTGTTTTATAAAAGACAATAAAAAGGGGTCCATTTTTTATACTCACGGAAAGAAAAGAGTTGAAATTAAACAAATTGAGTAAATGAAATAGTAATTATCAGAAAGTTTGATTCCTTTTGGGGATAATTTAACTAAGTTTCGCAAAGTTAGTCTAATTATACAATCAAACTAATCAACTAAGTAACAAGAAGACATAATTAAAATATGTTAATCCTGTCCTAATACTAGTGTGTGGGCCCTCTTTAGGCCCACCACCGTTTTCACTTTGGACTTAGTCCACTTTTCATCTTTTAGCCCTTTGGGCTACTGCTGCTGCTGAATCTTATGGGCTTTGGCCCAAATTTATTTATTCAGTCCATTTTGAATTTTTTTCGATGCGGATCATTTCTTTTGGGCGTGGCCCATTTCTCTCCATCGTTGCCGCTGCTGCCTCTGATGTTTTAGCCCTTTTGGGCTTATTCTTGCTGGACCATCAAATAATGTTGGGCTAAGCCCAACTAGAAGATGCAGGGGAATTTTGGGAGTCCAATTGGACTCCACCGGATTTCATACATAGAAAGAGTAAAATAAATGAGGATTAGTACGTGTCTTAACTAAATTAAACAAAGAAAATAATTCAAACAGAAATATACACCAATGCGCAGGTATTTATACCAAGTTAAAGCATATGAAACAAGGACATTCATACAATAAAATCACTAATTTTATCACTTAAGACATATGTTTTATGAAACTTAGCCATTTCAAAATATTCATATGGATTAACCATTTTCCAGAAAATCAATAAGGGGGTAGGGAGTGGTTCAAACAAGACATGTATTCTTAGATGCACGGAAGTGGTATCACATAGGCATAAGGCACATATTCAACATTTTTCAATACTTACATTTAAACATATAGAGCAGATTCCATATAATTTGAACAAAAGACTAATTTAAGAACCTAATCTGGAAATCACATACCAGTCATAGACAAGTCAAGCGATATGAACAAGCGTTTTTAACATTGATTACTCAGTACAACTAATAATAAATCACTCAAGAAAATAAAGGAGAAGTATATGGGAAAGTTATTAACATGCTAAAGACCAACATCATCTCATGGTTTATACAGATAACACATAGAGTAAACAGGGAGGTGATTGTTTTGGTAGTGACAAAGCAAAGGGAACTACAGGGGTGAGGAGCATGCCATGAAGGGACATATCTCATCCCTTGGCTTCTTTTTTTTTCATAGCAGGACAATCACATACAATAATCAAGGAGTATGTTTAAATCATTTTTTTTTCAAGGGAAAGGAACAAGATAATCGGATAGAAGGAATGAGGAAAGGGGATGAGGGTTAAACAAGTCTAAAGCTAATAACAGTTTTCATGTGACAATCAAGGAAATACATCAGTACTAGCAAACAGTGAAAAGGGCAAAGGGGGAGTGAACATGCTTGTTGTTAAACAGGAAAGGGGGTTTGAACATTCGTGGATTAAACAAGTAGGAAACATATACTCGTGATATACATGCTATACTACTTAATCAAACCAACAAACTATGAAAAGAAATCAAGACTCAAAGATGACTCAAACATTACCCTAAATGATACTAATTTTTTAACATGTAGATTGATACCACATAGCAAACAAAAATAGTGAGGAAAGAAAGAAAACATTTGAAAAAGTCAAGCTCAAATCTTAGGGTAAATAGGGTAGGGGTCGATCATTGCTCACAAATATGAAAATTTATACTCAAATATACACTACACAGTTAGCTCAAGAACCAACAAAAATCATAGACAATTAAGACTCAATCACTTGAACTAACATCACCTTAATCATGGAGGAGAGTAGTGCTAATAGTTCAAGCATACATGTTGATACCTTATAGTAAGAAACAGTAAAGGAAAAAAAAGAAGACAAATCAAGGGTAGGACCAAAGGAACTAGGGGCAAATAAGGGAAGGGTTAAACATGCTTACATCAATTAACAAGTATAAAAATCTGCACTCACAATGTATACTGTTACACAGTTTACTCAAGAACCAAAAGACTCAAGATAGACCTAAACATCACCCTAAACATAGGAGAGCAATGTTATCAGTTCATACATAGTTAAGATAGTAAAGAGGAAAGAACAGGTTCATCAAAGAAAAAGACTAAGAACAACAAAGAGGGATAGAGTTTTTCATGAACAAAATCAGACCTAAGTCCTAACAATAGGCTCATGCTTGAGTTCATAGCATTTAGACATCACATAAGTCAAAACTATACTAGTGGAACTATGGGGTTTATACAAGAAAAGGGAGAAAAGTGTCTAAAACTCATCACAAACAGCTATTTACACATGAGCAAACCATCTTATCATTCAATCAATACATGTATGAAACAGAAACATCTAGACAGGGTTAGTAAACCAAATAGGAGCATGATTGTGATAAAGGGAGTTGAGGAAAAACAAGAGAAAAAATCAAACATTTTATGTACAAAACAAGACAAATTTCATACCACAATATTCACATCTTTTAGCTACAGATTTTAATTACGAACTCTCATTTACCTCTACTGTTTTAACAAATCAAACACAATTAGTGAGGATCATGGTGTTTCTAAGCGAGATTTCTACTCAAAATCATAATAACAGCCTAGAACCGAAACACATACCTTTAAAACTAACAAACAAGACCAGAACCCAGATTTCACCAAGATTTAAGCATCATAATGCAAAAAAATGAAAATAAAATAGTAAAGGGAAGAGGGTAAGGGATTTACCTTTTTTAGGGCAGCAACTTGGATCTCGAACTTCACCGGAAAGCCTTACCACCACCAGATTAATATCAACCCTGTTTAGATTTCGAATTTCTTAGTGTTTTCTTCCCCAACAGCTGACTGGTTTCGTGAGGTTAGAGAAACGATTCTCTAGAACCCCCAATATTTCCCCAAAATTAGCTCCCCTTCATGTAGCTAGGGGGTATTTATAGGTAATTTCGGGTGAAAATGGGGGGAAAAACAAAGGGCATTTCTGGGATTTTTGTTGAAGGAAATTCGAATTCCTTCACTGGACGAGGTTGAATCATCAAGAAATGGTACAAACTCGTACCGATTTTCCTGGATTTCAAGGAGAAATCAACACCTAGGTGATTTCTAGAACATTCTAGTCTGCCAGCTCAATTTTTGATGGAGCTAAGGATTGCGTTTGAGAATTTTAACGAAGGTTGAGCGAATTTGAAGCTGTAAATGTTGGGGTTTTGAGTTGTCATTTGAGAAACAACGAAGAGGGAGAAGACAACGTTGTACTAGTAGAGCTGATGTATTGTACGAGGCGCGTTGCTCGTACAACACAGAGAGTGAGATGCGTAAGATGTGAAGAAGATGGGGGATAAGAAGCGGCGTTAGGGTTTGAGAGGTGAGTTGTTGAGAGAAAAAGAAGAAGATGAAGCTAAAGGGGTGTTTGGTTTTGTCTGAGTAAGAGAAAAGATAAAGGGGCATATAAAGGTGGATTTGGGCTTAGGACAGCCGGGTCAGGCGGATAAACAAAGAAAAATGGGGAGTGGGCTGGCGGGTTGGTAATGGCTTTGGCCCAAAAGGGCTGAGACAAGGGGTCTGGTGAGGGAGTTATAAGGCGTATTGAGGATTTGGACACATTTTACAAAATGTGGTCATTTTGAGTTAAAGATGTAGCCAAATTGAATAGATTTAAGAAATTCGGCTAGAATTTAAATAGCTTTAGGGATTTAGGATAGACTAGCAATAAAAATGGATTAATTAAAATTAATTACCCGAGCCTTTTTAACTTTAAACAAATTGAAACAATTATCATGTTCAACACTTAATTTTCTCTTTTAACCATCATGAAATTAATTTATTCAATTAACCTCTTATTTGAATTAAATTGGAGGAAAATCAAGTGTTTAATCTTTTAAAAGGACCTTTTTTATGAAACTAAGCTCTAAAATAGTTCTTTCAGTAAACTTATATAATTTTCACATATTTAAATATGAAAAATATAAATTGTTACTCAGAACTATTATAAAGCTGATTTGAAAATGATTTACCCCTTTTTACAAGACAATTATTTCAAAAATTGTTTAAAATTCAACAAGGCTCAAGATTAATTCGTAATGTGGAGGATAAAAATTGGGTGTCAACATATATATATATATATATATATATATATAGCATGAGGCTCACATACATGTGGCATATCTGATGCCAAACTTGTTCATAACGTGTTCATAACTTGTTCATACCCCGGATCGTCATACTACTCATGAATTTTGGTTTAGAAATCGATTCATGAGCATTGATGAAACATCGGGTGTCTTGTCTTGCATAATACTTCATAACATGGAAAGACTTACATACTTCATGACTTATAAAATTTGCATGTCTCTAGTTCAATTTCATAAAACATATACTTTCATAGAACATAGGAACTAGGCATGCTCATGCTTGAAAATCCATAAGGAACATGCTATCAAAATCCAATTTGCTTAAATCAACTTCATGCATGTAGAAATTTCCATGGTTAAACTTCAATTCATGAAATAAGAGTTAACAAGTAAAAACCCATGTTAAATCATGCAATTTTAATAGAAATTTCATAATCAAATCATGAGTAGACCCATTTAGCAAAACCCATGAGAATTGGATAAGAACCCTAATTTGAAGACCATAAAATCAAAATTTGAATTAGAGGTTTTGGGCACAAGGGTGAAAGGAACTCATTGTTGATTACTCACATACCTTGATTGAAGCTAACCCACTTGAATTGGAAAGACTTAGGAGACTTGTACTTGAAACTTGAGACCTCAAGCTTGGGGGAATTCTCTTTCTTTTTAGAAGGTGAATGAAGGATTTAGAAGAGACTTAGGATGATAAGGGTGAAAAACCTTCTTGAAATAGTCAAAACGACCTCACTTAGGAGTTAAAAGGGTGGGTAATGACTAAAATACCCCTGGGATTTAATTTAGAAAAAATTGGAAAATAGGTCGGCTTCAGGTTCTAAGGGTTAGTTCCACGGGTCATCGTTTGAACCATGGTTCGTGGTTCCAACTCGTGGAACTTGGTCGACTAGACAGTCTGCAGAAGGTGGTCTACGACTCGACAGAATGGATCCATCATTTGAATGACGGGTCATTAGCTGGACTCGTCATTCCTGGGGAGTCAGTTGACCTCTGGTCAAACCATCACTCAGGAAAATGGGTAGTCGTTTAAATGACAGGTCGTCGAACCCAGTGGTGAAACCTGAGGGACTTGCCAATCCTTTGATCTGTATTTCAGGAGTGGACAGGACGGACCCGTGGTTTGAACCACGGTCATTAGAACCCACTCGTGATTCCAGACCAGAGGCTGAACCAAACAGACAGGAACCACGGTTCCATTCCATGACCCGTAGTTTGAACCATGGTCCGTGGTTTGGACCCGTCATTCCTGAAACATGGAGTTTTCTGAGGTTTTTAACTTAGATAGGTTGTTTGATTTCTGGGGTGTTATATTATATCCTATGTCAACCATCTAGCGATTGACACACTGCCATAGCGACCTCCACTATAGCAGAGAAATTATCGCTATAGCGGAAGTCAATGTCAGTCAGCCTCTACCATAGATGTGGACTCCACTACGGCGGTATCGTTATAGCAGATCAGACCGCTATAGCAGAGCGTGATGAGATTTGATGCAAAAACTTCCCAAAAATAGTCAATTTTTCTTCAACACATTTTGGGAGAAGGGCAAGGCGATTTTGGGTGATTTTCATCAGTTTTTTGCCAATTTTCATCCTAAAGGTAAGAGTTCTACTCCCCAAACTCCGTACTATCTTTCCTACACTATAGAATTGCTAGAGGTGGACTTAGGGAAAGGTTTAGAATGACCTAGGATGATGGAATCCGAGGAAAAAGGGTATTCTAGGGTGTAAAAGTTCTTGAGTGTTAATAATTTCATTAGATTATGATCATGTGACCTTAATTCTCCAAATGTATCCATGAAAAATGGTAGGCATAGGTGAATTAATGGTGGAAAATCCTAGAAAAGGGATGGAATGATCATGGTTGGTCTAGGATTTGGGATTGTGCATAATCTGGATAATTAGTAGGCTATAAAGATTGATTTTTAGTTATTGTGTGTTGTTTTAGACCAAGAATCGACAAGAACTTTGGGAAATGGGAAAGCTCCAGTTGAGTAGAGCTTGGAATATTTTGAGGTAGGTGATGGTTATTGATTTCTAATATGCATTATGTATTCACGCACTATTTTGTAGTAGTGTATGAGTTGCATGTGTATGAAATAAATGGTGAAGGTCAAGTTATCCGGTAATCAGTCTTGTGGAATGAACTTCTTTGTTTGCTTGTTGGTTTTACAAGTATGTTTGTTCATTGGTTGTCATTGATTGGACATGTTATGATATTTAGTTGGCTCGGGTACCATGTCTTGTACGGGAATTACTAATGATTGGCTTGTGTACCACGCCTGGTACGGGTATACTAATGGTTAGCTCGGGTACCACGCCTGGTATGGGAAATTCATAACGGTTGGCTCGGGTACCACGCATGGTACGGGTTTATTTCATTATATTGTTGTTTGCTTTTGATGGTTCCATGAGTGGACCGAGTTGTGTTTCTAAATTTTGAATTCTGCTTGTGGTCCATAAGAGGTCGGTTGATTCATTTAAAATGTGGGTTGGTCTTAATGTAGACCGGGATTGCATGTCTAACAGTTAGGTGTTGTTAGGGGGATCCTTGGTGGGTTCGGGTTATGTGAAAAAGGGTATATGTTATTATTTTGGGTGTGATCAATGGTTGATATTTGGTTCATGTGTTAATAAGCTAAGAGATGGACCTAATATATAGCTATTTGTTAACTTATTACATGTTTCCTATACCTTACTATGTTATGATTTACTGTTCATATTATGCTTATTGGAGTTGGCCGATGATCCAACCAGTACACTGTATTTGTGTACTGATTCTGCACTTGCTTTTCATTTTGTGAGTACAAGTAATCTTCCAGCAGCTGACACGCAATCTCACTTGTTGTCCCAATATTTCTAGACATCAAGGGTGAGCTACTTCGATCGAGCTACCTTGGTCTCTTCATTTCAGTTATAGCCCACTTGTTTCGGGCTTAGACTCTTATATATTTTGGGGTTGCATCCTCGTATTTTCTAGATAATTTTGGTAGAATGTTTTGGTATGATGACTTTCAGGTCCTAGGGAGGGATTATCCGCAGGTTATTTTTAATAGTATTGAGATTGTTATTGAATTGCTAGTTTATTTTCTTGCACACTAGTTTTGAGCTATTAGAACGGTTAAGTTTGGGGTCGTTGATGGTTCGCTCACCCGAGGGTTGGGTGGGTGCCACTCACGCTGGTCTGGGTCGTGACAAAGATAGTATCAGACTTGTCATACAAAAATAGGTATAGTAGAGTCTTGCGAAACGGTGCAGAGACATCTATACTTTTCTTCGAGAGGCTATAGGACTTTAAGAAAACTATCTCTTTTTTCTTCCTTCGTACTATAACTTGATTCCAATTGGTATTTGTTGATACAAATTGGTATCTGACTTTGTTCACTCTTGTATCCGCAGATGGTTAACACAGGTAATAACGGAGCAAGACCAGCGGTCCCAGCAGCGGGCCCAACTATCAGAGGTAGGGGAAGGGGCAGGGGCCGAGGCCAAGGTAGAGCAACACCCGCCAAGGGTGGAGGTCACAGGCAGCTGCAAGAGCATGTGAGGCAACCCCTCTCCTACCCCAGGATTAGGTTGAAGAGGAGGTCGAGGTTGCCGTTGAGGATGGTGTAGGGCAGGCGGAGGCAGCACCAGCTGGAGGTGCAGGCCTTCCCCCCATCACACCCGAAGCATTTCAGCAGCTGTGGTCCTTTCTGAGTGTTCTGGTTGGTATGAGAGTCATATCCACAGGTATTGCATATCAGGTTTTGGGTACTCAGCCAGCAGTTACTACAGCTCCTAGAATGGATGCAGCGTTGGTCACAGATGACTTCTTCCAACCAATGCTGGTTTTAGTTATGACAGGGAATAGGCATGAGATGTTGACTAAATTTCTGAAGCTGAAACCTCTTACATTTCAGGGCACTAAAAAGGAAGAAGCTTATGAGTTCATATTGGACTGTTATGAGAGGCTGCACAAGCTGGGCATTGCGCAACAACATGGGGTTGAGTTTGTCACTTTTCAGCTGTAGGGTGATGCTAAGGAGTTGTGGAGGTCTTATGTGGAATGTCAGTCATCTTCTTTGCCCCCACTGACTTGGGAGCAGTTCCACGCTCTCTTTTTAGAGAAGTATGTTCCTCGTACTTTGAGAGATCGCAAAAAAGATGAGTTCCTGACTCTGGAACAGGGTAATATATCGATCTTTGCTTATGAGGCTAAGTTTCATGACTTATCTCGTTTTGCTACACAGTTGTTGGGTTCTGAGGAGGAGCAGATTTGGTTATTCGTGAAGGGATTGAATACGGACTTACATGTGTTATCTGTGCACATGACTTCAGTAGGGAAGGGCTTCAATGAGGTGACAGATTATGTTAAGAAATTAGAAGGGGTCAAGCAGGTTAGGTAGGCTAAAGTGTTAGCCAAGAGGCCCTGGAATGATGGAAACTTCAGTGGCTCGCACTACAGGAGCCACACTCAGCAGGTGTACCCTGCCCGTCCCATTCAGTCGGCTTTGCCAGCTGCTACAGGTGGTCGTTTGGGAGCTAATAAGTAGTTTTCGGCTCCTCAGGGCCAGGGATCTTCTTACACATCTACCAGCAGGCCTTTACTTGATCGTGGTTGTTTCCGTTGTAGTGATCTGGGCCACTTTAAGAAGGATTTCCCTCACAAATAGACTGGTAATCAGGCTCAGCAGCAGTCTAAGGTTCTAGTCCTGGCAGGTAGAGGCGGCCATGCTAGAGGTCGTCCACAGAGTGGGTGAGGTAACTTTCAAGGAGGTCGAGGAGACAGGGGACTGGCGGTGCAGGCGTGGGTGTGGCACAGCCAGTCAAGGAAGTAGCTCAGATTAATAATAAGGCTCAGTGTTATGCTTTTCCAAGAAGGTATGAGGCAGAGGCATCAGACACAGTGATCACAGGTACAATTCTGGTCTACGAAAGGATGGCTTCAGTACTTTTTGACCCAGGTTCTACCTACTCTTATGTGTATGTGAATTTTTCTTTAGGTCTGGACTTGATTTGTGATATCCTTGATTCCCCTATCCATGTTTCCACCCCGGTTAAAGAGTCTATGGTTGTGACTCATGTTTACCTTGCTTGTTCTGTAATATTTTTAGGGTTGTATACTTGGGTAGACTTAGTAATTTTGTATATGGTAGACTTTAATGTCATTTTGGGCATGACCTGGTTATCCCCTTATCATGTTGTATTGAATTGTAACACCAATACTGTGGCTCTAGAAAATATAGGTAACGATAGGTTAGAGTGGGAAGGTGTGTACAGGCCTAAGCCGGTTAAGGTCATATCTTTCGTTCGGGCTAGAAAGCTAGTGGGGAGAGGGTGTTTAGCCTTTTGGCTCATCTCTGGGATGATAGTGGGGAGTCTTCATCTATTGAGTTAGTTTCGGTTGTTTCAGAGTTTCAGGAGGTATTTCCAGTGGATTTGCTTGGTATGCCTCCGGACAGGGATATTGATTTCTATATTGACTTGGAGTCGAGCACTCATCCAATTTCCATTCCTCCATATCATATGGCTCCGTCAGAGTTAAGTGTGAGGAGAGCCCAAAATCTCAAGACACTCCTTACCACGGCTCTCATCCTTTCATTGCCGGTGGAAGGTAAGGATTTTAATGTTTATTGTGATGCTTCACATTTAGGTTTGGGTGTTGTGTTGATTTCTAATATGCATTATGTGTTCATGAACTATTTCGTAGTAATGTATGAGTTGCATGTGTATGAAATAAATGGTGAAGGTCTAGTTATCCGGTAATCAGTCTTGTGGAATGAAATTCTTTGTTTGCTTGTTAGTTTTACAAGTATGTTTGTTCATTGGTAGTGATTGATTGGACTTGTTATGATATTCAGTTGGCTCTGGTACCGTGCCTGGTACGAGAATTACTAACGGTTAGCTCGAGTACCACGCCAGGTATGAGTATACTAATGGTTGGCTTGGGTACCACGCCTGGTATAGGAAATTCATAATAGTTGGCTCGGGTACCATGCCTGATACGAGTTTATTTTATTGCATTATTGTTTACTTTTGATGGTTCCATGAGTGGACCGAATTGTGTTTCTGAATTTTGAATTCTGCTTATGGTCCATAAGAGGCCGGGTGATTCATTTAAAATATGGGTTGGTCTTAGTGTAGACCGGAATTGCATGTCTAACACTTAGGTGTTATTAGGGGGGATCCTTGATGGGTCTGGGTTATGTGAAAAAAGGGTATATGTTGTTATTTTGGGTGTGGTTAATGGTTGATATTTGGTTCATGTGTTAATAAGCTAAGAGAGGGACCTGATATCTAGCTATTTGTTTACTTATTACATGTTTCATGTACCTTACTATGTTATGGTTTACTGTTCATATTATGTTTGTTGAGATGGCCGATGATCCTACCAGTACACGGTGTTTGTGTACTGATTCTGCACTTGCTTTTCTTTTTGTGAGTACATGCAATCTTTCAGCGGCTGACATGCGACCTCACTTGTAGTCCTAACATTTCCAGACATCAAGGGTGAGCTGATTCGATCGAGCTACCTTGGTCTCTTTATTTCAGTTATAGCTCAATTATTTCGGGCAAAGACTCTTATTTATTTTGGCAATGCATCCCCGTATTTTCTAGACAGTTTTGGTAGAATGTTTTGATACGATGACTTTCAGGTCCTAGAGAGGGATTATCCACTGGTTATTTTTAATAGTATTAAGATTGTTATTGAATTCTAGTTTATTTTCTTGCACACTGGTTTTGAGCTGTTAGAACGGTTAAGTTTGGGGTTGTTGATGGTTCGCTCACCCGGAGATTGGGTGGGTGACACTCACGGCAGTCTGGGTCATGACAAAAGAAGTTGACAATATTTATTCACCTGTTTGCTGAATGAACTTTCTCAAAGATAGAAAGTTATGACATTAATTCAATCGTTAGCAGATGATAAATTTTACATGCAATTAATGTTCCAACTCTAATTTATTTTTTAGTAATGTTTTATTTTCTTGTGTAATTTTGATGCAGAGGGTAATAACTTGCTTTAAGAAGAAGTTAGATACTGATTTACATGAGGTTGTGAGCCATATCATGGTAAATTTCATATTACATTTAATATTCAATAGATATAATATTGTTTAATCATTCATTGACTTGTTTGTATTGTTGTGATATTATTTCATATTTTTGATAGTATCTAGAGTCCAAGTCCGATGTTCTTATTAAGCTTCTTCAAATGTTGAATAAAATTTTGATGACCCTGGAGTTGTTATTAAAGATTTTGGAAGTAATATGACAACTAATGAAATGGAAGAAATAGACGTGGGTATTCTAGGAGATGGAGATGTGGATGTTGCACAAGGTGACCAAGGGCATACTAAGGAAGTCACCTTTGAAACTTCTTTGCAGATTCTTGCCAAACTTAAGAGTGGAGAGATCGATTTTTCAACACCTCCATCACTTGTAGAAAGTCTATATAACAAGGAAGTATGTTTTTACATGCTCCTTTACTTTATTGTTTTGTTACTATTGTTATGTCACATCAATTTTTAATACACTGATTTTTTGTTTTTGTAGGCTATGAATAGTGAATCACATGATTTTCAATCTTTAGAAGATATAGAAGCCCTTATAAATCAATCAAGAGTTCCTGAGAAGATTGATGATTTGCTTGCTAGGAAAAGGAAGAGTTGTAAAGTAACAGATGAATTTAGTGGTTCTAGCTTTGCTTTGTTGTCTCCAACACCGTCTGATATTTCTGATTGCATTTATAATTTTGGAAATGATGAATTTTGCACCGATGAAGATTTTAGAAAGTCATAAGAGAATTTACATTTATCTTGTTAAACTAATATGGATAATTATGTTCTCTTTAGCGATTTTGTGTTAAAAAGCTTACTTGATCTTGCAAGATCGTAGAACATTTGTGAGTGATCTACGAATATTCTTTTACTTTTTCCAATTGTTCTTTTACTTTTTTTCTTCCAACATCGACCAGTCTTGCCTTTAAGGTAAGTGTTGTAGAGCATCTAATAAATAAAACTATAATTTGGTAGTGTCAGGTCTTGCTCATGGGACATAACTTATTGTTTGGAAGTCCTTGGGCTAATCTTGCCTCCAAGGCAAGAGTTGTAGCGCATCTATTAAATAAAAATATAAGCTGGTAGCATCAGCTCTTGCCCATGGGGCATAACTATAATTGCAGAGAAGTAGAATGAAAATCATATGTTATTATTGAGCCTCCAATACACTTTATATACAAAACAAACAAAATTGATTATGCTAAACTAACTCCTAGGAAATTGGAGAAGATAAATATACGTGAACTATATCCTATATTACATGAGTTATCCTAAACTAACTGAAGTCCTAATCTACAACAACTACTAAAGCACGTGCACTATTATGCCCCCTCAAGTTGGGTGTGAAGGGACAACACGTAACTTGGGAAGCATGCATTGGAAGACTATCTTGGAAAATGGTTTGGTGAGCGAATCTGTAATTTGATCAGTGGATTGAATGTGTGATACTCGAACTAGGCCATTACGGACTTGGCTGCGAACAAAGTGAAGATCAACCTCGAGATGCTTCATTTTTGTATGATGTACCAGATTTTTAGCAATATAGGTGACCCCAAGGTTATCACAAAGTATTGTAGGAGCAGCAGAGTGTGGCACATAAAGATCCTTGAGCAAGTGGGTGATCCAATTTATTTCCGACAAGGCAGAAGCAATCGCACAATACTCAGTCTCAGTGAAGGAGCGGGAGATAGTAGGTTGCTTAAAAGAGCACCAAAAAATAGGCGTTGTACCTAGATAAACAATGTAACCAAAGATGGATAAGCGATCATTAATATCACCTGCCCAATCTGCATCAACATAGGCATAGAGATAAAGATTGGTGGATTATTGTGGAGAAATATGAATAGCATAGTGGGATGTATTTTTTAAGATACCGAAGGATATGTTTAACTGCCTTCCAGTGAACCACAGAGGGAGAGATGTTGAACTGAGTAAGCTTATTTACCGCAAATGTGATGTCAGGTCGGGTAAGCGAAAGGTACTGAAGCTTATCAAATACACTCTTATATTCTATGCCATCAATTTTGGGAGCTTTATCATCTACCAGTAGTAGTGCTGACGTACTCATTGGTGAATGAATGCCTTTGCAGTCTTGCATCTAAGTGTCATGTAGCACCTCCTATATGTATTTAGATTGACTAAGAAGCAGACCATCGGCATCCCTATGCACCTCAATGCCCAAGAAACAGTGCAGTAAACCAATATACTTGAGAGAAAATTTATTGGAAAGAGAGGTAATGACTTACTGAAGTAGTGCTTCATTGTTGCCCATGAGTATGATGTCGTCCACATAAATCATAATATAGTTACACCCAGATTATGTAGAACAAATAGAGAATTATTAGACCTAGACATTTGAAATCCCATTTGGATCAAAGAATTGGTGAGTGCATCATACCAAGCTTTTGGAGCTTGTTGCAGGCCATAGATAGCCTTTTTGAGATGGCAGACATAATTGGGATGCGCTAAATTTTCATAGCTATGGGTTTGAGTCATATACACGCCTTCCTGAAGCTTTCCCTAGAGAAAAGCATTATTGACATTGATCTGATGTATTGCCAATTCGTTTGTACATCAAGGGTGAGGACGGTGTGAACTGTGATGGGTTTAACCACTAGACTGTATGTCTTATGAAAATCAACCCCAGGTGTTTGAGTGAACCCTTTTGCAACCAAACGTGCTTTATACCTGTCAATGAAACCATCGGGCTTAGTTTTGATTCAGAACAACCACTTACAGTGAACAACATTTCGGGTGTGGTCTGGTGGAACCAACTCCCAAGTCTAGTTCCTCATCAATGCATCAAACTCAACCTACATATCATCTCTCTAATATGAAAATGTGTATGCTTGTTTATGCGTTACAGGTATAAGAGGTACATGCTGGGTTATTTGGGCAGTGTAGTCAACAATTTTACGTCGCTTGATGATGTTGTTTTGCAACCTTTTCACTACACGATTTTGGTCTATTTATGGAACTTGAACTATGGGTTCAGCGGGTGAAGGCAAACTAAGAGTGCTACTGCTCGCACCTCTGGTAGTATTAGGTAATTATTATTTAAAGTATGTTTTATATCTGGATTATTATGATTTAAAGTATGTCTCCAAGTTAAATATGAAAAGTTTTGTTTTAAGGTAGAGAAAATATTAGCAAATGGGAAATATCTTCTAAAAACTTTACATCCCATGAAAGAAAAAATTTGGAGCTTGTGGGTTCAAAATACTGATGATAATGATGGGTGATGGAAAAACCAAGATAGACATAAATTTTGGAATATGGCTCTAATTTATTTTGGGCATATGGTCGTAGCCATGGGTAGCATAGACAGCCAAACGTACGAAGAGATTTACAAGTTGGTGGCTCATGAAAAAGAGTTTCAAATAGAGATTTGTTATCAAGAGTGGTGGTAGACAGACGGTTTATGATAAAGGCAGCATGATGGTAGGCAAATGTCCAAATGTTGAAGGGTAAACTTGCTTGATGAAGCAGTGTTTTTGTTGTCTCGATAAGGTGTCGATGATGTCTTTCAGCCAGGGCGACCTTTTGAGGAGTATGGGAGGAGAGACAAGGTGTTGTATGCGATTGGAATTAAGGTATGATTATAGAATTTGATATTCTCTGCCTCCATCAGTGTAAAGTGTGAGTATTTTGTGGCCAAAATATTTCTCAAGCACAGGATGTAAGCTTTGAAATACCTTTTGAACTTTATCTTTGTTTTTCATTGTGTACAACCAAATGTATTTGGTGTACTGATCAACAAATAAACAATAATATTGCTTTTTATCAATTGAGAGAACCGGGGAAGGGCCCCATAAATTACTGTAAATTATTTCTAATAGAGATTTATTGGGCAAAGTGTTTAAATAAAATGAAAATTTGTGAGCTTTATTGCAGCAACAAGAATTACAATAAGTAAACTGATCTTTTGAAGAAAATGAAAGACGAGAATTATTTAAAATGAAAAATAAAACTCGAGAATGGGGGTGGCCCAATCTTAGATGCCACAAATTTAAAAAAGGTCCAACAAAGACTACGTTGATGTTTGGCCGAGACAACAACGGCCATTCATAGAGTCCTGCTTTACTTGGGTCGCACAAAAGAGGTGTTCCCGTAGTCAGATCCTTCACAAGAAATTTAAAAGGAAAAAATTTCATTGAGGTTAGATTGTCTTTGCAAAATTGATGGACTAAAATAAGCTTGCGTTTGATGGATGGAGATGGATGGAGCACACAAAATATTATAAAGTTAAAAGGTAGTATTTGATGCATCTAAATGAGTATTACCAGTTTGAGTGATTGGAATCACATTACCATTACCCATGGTCACTTCCTCGACCCTTTTAAAGTCTTAAACATTGTGGAAGTTATTGGTGTCAGAGGTAATATGATGAGACGCATCCGAATCAATAATCCAGGGGTCACTTAGTGTTGTTTGTGCAACAAAATTTGCTTTTGCTTCAAAGTGATTATGGGATCGAGAACGGCAAACACTTGTGGTATGCCCAAATTTATCGCAAAGTTGACAACGGACTCGTGAGGGTTGCTGTGGGAAATAGCATCACTATGAATTATCCATCGGATACTGGAAAGTGTTTCTTTGATTATGCTGCCTATTTTGGGGATGTCAATTATTGTTGTTGGGTAGGCGTCGATTGTTGCGGGGGGCTGATGGAGGATTTGTCGATCGTTGAGCAACAACTGTTGTGATATGGGTGGTAGTCTTCTTGAGGTCCTCATGTTTGAGGAACATTTCATGATCAAGAAGATTATCAAAAAGTTTTGCATAGCTGATTGGAGAGTCCCATGCCCTTATGGCTGCTGAGATTTCACGGAACTCTGGCCCGAGTCCACTCAATATTTTTACCACGAGTCCTCATTGCTGATGGGTGAACCTGTTGTGGCAATTTCATCAGAGAGAGAGCAATTTTTCGCATATATTCAATAACTGATTCATTGTCTTTGCTGACTCGACTGAGATGGTGACGAAGGCTAAAGATGCGAGTTTGCAATTTGTTCACAAAGGACGTGTGAAAGTGATCCCACACAGCTTTGGAGTTGATTGCAGAAGCTACCGTGGATACGATTGTGACATCAAAGAGGCCATGAGAGCATTTTGGATCACCTTATCCTGACGGAACCAATCCTTGTACTCAGAGTTGGCAGTTTGTAGGCCGTTTGGTGGTGGTTGTTTCAGGAGGGGACACTTTGGTACCGTCAAGATGACCATAGAGGTCATGGACATGAAGTAGCATGGCAATCTGGGCCTTTCATACGCTGAAATTATGGCTGCCAGAGAGCTTAATGGGAAGTTGTGTTGATGGATTGAATTGAATTAGGTGCTTGAGGACAGGGACTGAGTCCGCATTAGCGACGGGGGTGGTAGTGGTCATTTGTGCAAAGAAAAAAAATAGATCTTGGACTCGTTAGAGTATTTTGGCGCTGATACCATATAATTGCAGAGAAGTAGAATGAAAATCATAAGTTATTAATAAACCTCCAATACAGTTTATATACAAAATAAATAAAACTGATTCTGCTAAACTAACTTCAAGGAAATAGGAGCAGATAACTATACGTGAACTATATCCTATATTACATGAGTTATCCTAAACTAACTGAAGTCCTAATCTACTGCAACTACTGAAGCACGTGCACTGTTAGTAACTTGTTCTCTTAAAAGTCCTTGGGCTAACTCTTTCCTCTGAGGCAAGAATTGTAGAGCATATATTAAATAAGACTTAATCTGGTAGCTTCAACTCTTTTCCATGGGTCCTAACTTATTTTCTTAACCTTAGGCTAAGTCTTTCCTCTAAGACAAGTATTATAGAGCGTCTATTAAATAAGACACATCGTGGTAGCATCAACTATTGTTCATGGGGTGTAACTTATTATTTTGATGTACTTAGACTAAGTCTTTTCTTTAAAGCTAGAGCTATATATCATCTATTAAATAAAGACATATTATAGTTGTGTCAACTCTTACTCATGGGGTGTAGCTAGTTTCTTGGGCTACGTCTAGCCTCTAAGACAAGACTTATAGAGTTTTTATTGAATAAAGACACAATCTGATAGTTTTAGTTCTTTCCCATGAGGCGTAATTTCTTGTTTGTACTTCCATGAGCTTAGTCTTGCATCTAGCACATGAATTATAGATTTTAAATTTAATTTAATAAATTAACAAATTAAATTATTCAACAATATCAATTATTGATTTCAATTTAAATTCAATAAAAAATTTCGTATGCCTCTTCGTAATCAGAGTGGTGCATCACATGATTATGATAAACATAACGAGTGTATTCTTTTGTTAATTGACTTTCTAGGATATATTATATGCTATTATAATATTTGGTAGTATATTTAATTCTATCAAATTTTATCAATTGTGATAGTCCTTGAATGTTTTAAAAAACTCACAATTAATCAAATTGTATCAAAATCATAACGTTTGGGACGGTTTCAAAAAGTAATTTCGGTTATACATCATAGATTAATCAAAAGATTAGTATGATATAATTTTTTTAAAAATAACCTAACGAACCATGGACACTCTACCCAAGAGGCCTAACTGCTTATTTCAAAGTCCTTGAGTTATGTCTTGCCTCTTAGGTAATATTTATAGAGCACCTATTAAATAAAGATACATTCTGATAATATTAACTTCTGCCCATATGGCACAACTTGTTCTCTTAAAAGTCCTTTGACCTAAGTCTTGCCTCTAAAGCAGGAGTTGCAGAGCATATATTAAATAAAGAAAATAATATGATAGCGTCAACTATTTCTCATGGGGCATAAATAGTGGTCTAAAGAGAGAAGGGCATTTGCATAAATTCATTAAAAAAAGGAGTACTACGCGTCATTCAAAATCAAAGAAAATATCAAAGTTTATTTTTTTTAAATTTTAATGTAGAATCACCGCACATATCAAGGCTATGTGATTGACTTTGCTATTTTGATGCGATAATGTAAAGTACACATAGTGCTAATCTGGGGGTATGTCTTCTTATAGTTGGTTTTTTTTTGTTTGAATTTTTAAGGCCCCTGAACTAAATTTTGTCCCTAAGGCAACAGTTATAACGTGCCTCATAAGTTAAGATTCACTGAAAATGGTGTAAACTGTTGCCCATGAGGCATTTAAAAAACTCACAATTAATCGAACCATATTGATTAACAATCTGGTAGCATCAAGTCTTGCCCATGGGGCATAACATGTTCTTTTGGGCTAAGTCTTTCCTATAAGGCAAGAGGTGTAGAGTATCTATTAAATAAAAATATAGTCTGGTACGGTCAATTTTTGCCCATAGAGCGTAATTTATTCTTGATAAAGTCTTTGGGCTAAGTGTTGCCTCTAAGGCAAGTGTTGTAGAGCATTCGATAAATCAAGACACAATTAATTCAGTGGTGTTACTTCTTGCCCGTGCGTGTAACTCGTTCTTTGAGAAAACGTGAGCTAACTACAGATCTTATGAGAAAATATTAAGCGATAGTCTAAATTTGTTTAAGTTATTATAAATATTAGACCAAACTTAACTGATTTATTTATAAGATTGAGCTATATACGAGCATTTCTATTTTTAGACCCTCATTATGTAGAAATATACTGGGTATGTAGTTATATATGAGAAAGTAATTTATCAAAGGTTATCAAGTAATTTGACATTATGAAGCATATATTATTTTTGTTTAAGTCTCTAAGGAAAGGGTTCTAGAGTATCCTATAAGTTCGACTTAATGAAAGAGTGTAAACTATTGCCCATGAGGCATAGATTATTTTTCTTAAATCACTGACCTACCTCTTGCCTCTAAGACAAAAGTAATAGGGCATCACACAATTTAAACTTAGTTAAATAGTGTAAATAATTGTCCATGAGGCATGTGTTATTTTTTTTAAAAAAAAATTATTCAAAAGCTTGCTTTGAAGGCAACAGAGCCCAAGATCCACGTGCAGGTACTTAAGAGATTGACCTCAAAAAAAAGTATATCCTCTAAGGCATACATTATTTTTTTAAGCTCCTGACCTACGTTTTGTCTCTAAGGCAAAAGTTATAGTGTATCGCACAATTTAAACTTAGTGAAATAGTATAAATAATTTTCCATGAGGCATGCGTTATTCTTTTTAAGCCCTTGAGCTACGTTTTGCCTTTAAGGCAAAAGCTAAGGAGTATCTTATGGGATTATTTACATCACATCCCTTGGGGGTGCGGTGCTTCTCTAAATCTTGTTAATATAAAATATTTTTATTATATACTGTGATGCCCTTTAAGATATACACACTGCTTCAACACATAATAACTTTCACAGACAATCAATAATAAAATATTGAGTTAAATACTCCAGCACAAGTTAAAACTGACAGTCAATAAGAAGACATTCATGTAACTTGTTTGTTAAAACTCACAACTACTTGTTACTAACTAAAATAATGTACTGAAAATTCTGGTATACTGGCTACTGAAATTCAAGTACTCAAATAAAAATAAAAATTGATTATGCGTTTTCGTTTTTCTTTCTCTATCTT
This sequence comes from Jaltomata sinuosa, assembly GCA_003996215.1. Taxonomy (NCBI): domain Eukaryota; kingdom Viridiplantae; phylum Streptophyta; class Magnoliopsida; order Solanales; family Solanaceae; genus Jaltomata; species Jaltomata sinuosa. The sequence goes on along the minus strand of QJPP01000606.1, from coordinate 377,230 downwards.
CTTGAATATGGGTGGAGAACTAGAGAGTAGTGACAATTTATTCTATTGTGTCCGATTGTTTTGCATTTCGAACATCTGAAATTGTTTCTTGAAGCATCTGTCCTTGAAGGATATCTGGTTATTTGTCTTCTACCCTAGCAGAACTGTCACATCCAGAGAATTTATGATTAGTTTCTTTACACTATCTGAAATAATCTATGATGATGTACTTCCTACTGGTTCTCCCTGATAAGTTTCTAGCCAAGCTTGTCTTGTGAACCAATGTGAACAATAGCTAGACTTGTTCATATTCCTGTTATCTATAGCTACAAGGGTGTGGGTGCATGGTAGCTCATCCATTTGAAACATCAAACATTGACAAGTCCTACTCTTCAAGTCTACAATATATTCATCTCCTCCTTCTTTTACAACAAATTTTGCTGCATCAATAGGATCTACCTATAAATAAAAATGATAAATAAATGACAGCAAAGTCAAGAGTCTAACTTTTAATCATTTGCTTAACAAGATCGACAGGATTTTGAATTAGCTCTTCCTTATCGTATAAAAAAAATATTGGCAATTTCTCTTTTTATAGTTCGCTCAAATTATCAAGTCATCCACATCACAATTTTTAATTCAAAGAGAAAAACATGAATTTTATCTTTCCAGAATTTTCTCCTTTTATCTAAAGTATAATAGAATCTATTTTTTTATCTGGATAACAAGCAGTTTAACTAGAGAAAATTAAAACAGTTGCTCTTATGTATTGCTACATTGCTCATTTAGTTATCCAAAAAAAAAAAGTAAGATGGAAACACATAATGAAATGTATGATCCTTTCACAAAATGCTCACAAAACACATAATAATTTAAAATGAAGTTGGTATTTCATGTGGATAACAAGCAGTTCAACTACAGCAAACAATTTCTCTATTGGAATATTTGAATACAGAAATTATATATAGGAAGATGAAAATGATAGATCCTTTACCAAACTCAGGTCTCGTGCCTTAAAATGTCAGGTCTCGTGCCTTAAAATGTCAGTTGACCTCTTGAAATTACTCCTCTTTTTTAATGCCTTGAATAATTAATCAACTACCTAAAAAGACATTCACTCACCTCATTAAATTGATAAAATTACTGACTTCGATATCAGAATACACTATACACATGTTCAGTTCAAAGATCTCCAAACAAGCACACAACTAAATTATATTTTTAGAGTAAACTTTTATAAACTTACACACAATTTAAAAAAATATAAAATAGTGCAAAATTTATGCCTGTGAAATAAAAAATTTATGGAGAAATTACTTACTTTCAATTTTAAAGTAGCTTGAATTTTGTCAGTCACCTCCAGTTCCGCCCAACATGTGATTTCATGAAATATGTCTTGCGCATTCATTTTTCTATCATAAAATCAACTTTGTGGCTTGTTTTGAATGTAATCTATTAGGCCCATTATTGGCAGTTTCCTTGCTTTTCTCAGTACAACATTCATGGACTCCATATTGTTTGTTGTGAGCATGTTGTATCTCCTGTTGGTATGAAATGAACGTGTCCATCTTTCTGGTGGCTTCTCTTTCAAGTAATTTGCAGCAGCTTTGTCAATTTTTTGTATCTTATTCATGAAACTATTAAATTCATTAGATTTATAGGTTATTATTGCATTGTAGAAGAGTGATAAAACTACATCTGAGAAGTATCTCTGTCTTAAATTTTTCTTCAGGTGATAAATGCATATCCCATATTAATACTTCGGATAGACATTAGCAATTGCGTTTGCAATAGTCGGATGGCGATATGATAGATGGATAGTTATTCACGTACCCCAATTGTATTTCTCAACTAATGGAAGAATCAGTTGTAGGATTCATTATTTTCTGAGTCTGTAATTTCAAAAGTCAAATAAAATATGTTGTTGTTTCCGTCCTTTGACACGCTATCATGAGAACAGTATAATATTTTGACTTTAAAAATATTGCATCTATTATTATTATCGGTCTATATTTTTCTTACCCGGTGATTGTAACACCATAAGCAAAAAAGACATATTTAAACTTGTGTTGAGCAGAAGAATGTTAGTGCCATTTTTTGTATTTAATGATCATAATCAGTATAACTTTCTGAATTAAATCCTGCCCATAAGGTAAAATTTGTGTATATTTTATCAACATAAACATAACAAATAAAGAGTAAGTATTTGCCTTTGGGGCAGGAGTTTAAAAACAAACTTAAATCTTGGATAACACATTTTGTTAACTTCTCGAAAGAGAAAGTACAACTGTTGGTTCCCAATCTTAAGACTAATAACTAAGAAGATCGATCAAATCACTTTTTTTTATGTCAAGTATATATTAGTGCAAAATTGCTTAGAATGTAATAGAAGCAAATGATTATTATGACGATACTAACTGTTGAAATAAACTAGTTAGGCATATAAGGAAAAATGTGAAATCCAGATTACCTGATCTACTTAAAAATGTAATTTTTTAAGTAATAAACTAAAATGAATTGAAATAGAATGGATGGATATTGAGGATTTACATAGCTGGTTGTCTGATTCCAACTGATTTTGGAGTGAAACATAATTTCTTGATTGATTGGTAGATAGTTCTTTGGCCAAAGTCCAGGAGTTTAAAAAAAAAATCTTGTCCATAAGGCAGGAACTGTATATATTTTAACAACATAAGCACAACAAAGAAAGAATAAATGATTGCCTCTGGGGCAGAAATTAAAACAAACTAAATATTGCACATGAGGCAGACACAAAAAAAAATAAGTATTTGCCTATGGGGCAGAAGTTTAAAAACAAACAAAGTCTTGCCCATGAGAAAGTAAGAGTTGTGTATATTTTGTCAACATAAGCACATAAAGAAAGAATAATTATTTGTCCATGGTGCAGGAGTTTAAAAATAAACTAATTATTGTCCATGAGGCAGGAGCTTTTTATTTGTCCATGGTGCAGGAGTTTAAAAATAAACTAATTATTGTCCATGAGGCAGGAGCTTTGTATTTTTTAACAACATAAGCACAACAAAGAAAAATTAAATAGTTTCCCCTGGGGCAGGAGTTTCAGGTTTTTAACTAAGTCTTGCCCATGAGGCAAGATCTGTGTATATTTTAACAACATAAGCACAACAAAGAAAGAATAAATAGTTGCCCCTATGGCAGGAGTTTCAAGTTTTTAACAGTTATAGCGTGTACCTTTTCTCATCATCCCTCTTGATGTTTGTGTACGTGCTGAGATTTTTTTCTTTCATCATATGAAAGATATGATGGCAGTATACTGTAGTTGTCTTCAGGAGTTACTCTTATCACCCAATAAGCAAGTTGTATTGCACGCCATTCTTTATTGTAGGATATAGTTAGTCAATATCTCCTTCTCATTGTCTCAACCATAAATTTTGGTGTGATTACGTTACTAGAATCCCGTATAAGCTCTAGGATATAGTCGTACATCACCTTTGTTGTCGTGTTCCTCTGGTTAGATTGTATGAAGTCAATGAAGCAATTATGTTGTTTCTTTTCATATGTATGGACTTGGAAAAGCGAAGAATCATTGATCCTTGAAGCATGAAAATGTCAAGTGCACTTGTTATTCAAACACCTCAGCCAATATCTTGTTTTGCTTGATTTAACAACCTTGAATTATATGTTGTGTGTTATCGCAATATTCAACATACATTTTTTCAAATTTTCTTTGTCAAGAAAAATCGATTTCACATTTATCTCATCCACAAAGGCGTTATCTCTCAAAATACTCATTTCAATATCAATCACTTTTTTTTTCTTTTTTGTACTCTCTTAACCTCGGATGATTGCCCTATTTCTTTAATTGTTTTTATAGGAGTCAAAATTTCAATCTCCATTGTTGTAGCCATTTCGATCACGGACCTACTAAAAAATCAAATAATAGAGACTTATTAACAGTTTAGTAAGTCAATTTACAATCAATTTACTACAAATCACATACCCAATTTGCTTAACACATAATCAACTCTAATTCTCCAGAAAATCAATAGCAAAGATGATCATTCACAATGCAAAAGCTCGATAGCAACTCTAATTCTCCAGAAAATCAACATAGAAAAGCAACTCATCCACAATTTAAGCTTCACCATAAGTTTAGAAGAAATTGCCTGCTACCCACTTTATTCGATCAACATTATTGAAGAAAAATCAGAAGGATGAAGATTTTTACCTGTTGAGCTGAGATTATCGAGGCTGTGAGTTGGAGAATTTTGAAAGCAACTCTAATTCCTTCAGAAAATTAACGTAGAAAACCAACTCCAGTTATCTCCAACTCAAGCTTAAATCGTAGTTGTTGCTTTAGAAAGAGAAGAAACCGCTGCTTTGAAAGAAGAAAGCGTGAAAAGAAAGACGTCGATTTATAGGTTATAAAGGGCAATTTTATCTGAAAATATATCAGAAAATAAATAAAGGCTAGTTTTATAAGACCTTTCTTATGGGGAATAAAAATACAAAGTCATTCCGAAGGCCATTTGTGTAGTTATCCCCACCACCTCAATTCAATTGCAATGAAACAATAAAGCCCAAATTACATTTCAATCTTAAACCAACCAACAACCCCTTCAACAAAGGCGTCTAAATAAAGTTAATGGCCGAAAGCAAAATTTTAATAAAAGGCATTGAGTATAAATAAATATACACAAGAAAACAATAATTTAGAGTTTTATCTTTTTTATTTTGACATACTTATTATTTTTAATGTAGTATTCAATAAGATGTTAGTTATGTATTTGCAATACATTACCTTGGATGTTTTTGTAAAAAAATATTTATTAATATGAAGATTTGAGTTATTTAATTCAAAGTTTAAAATATTTTTGGTAAAAAGTATATAATTTTTCTCTTTCTTTTAGTATATAAATTTTGAACTTTTCTTTTACAATCTTCAATATTATTTTAAGTGAAAATAAAATCATAAAACTTACAATTAAAATTTGTTTGGGGTCTCGATATTTTTGAGGCCTAAAACAAATTTTACTAGTTTTACCCTCAACCTTAAGCCACCCTGCCATTCAAATGCTTAATGTCAACTTTTGATGATGTGATAAAACTCTGTACAACCTATGAAATTAACGAAGGAAAATTCAAACATGTACCAATTTGTAATTGAAATTTGCTAAAAGAAACAAACTCGCAGAACTATCAAAAGAAGCAAACACATCACTTAAATATAGACTAGAAAACATTAAGATTAGCAGTGATTAGAGTGGTTCTTTCAGATTGTGAAAATTCCTTTAGAAGTGGGGTCGATACAGAAATCCGAGTATGCTCCAATGAAGACGTACAGAAAACGACCAAAAATTAGAGCAAAAGCTGCCGACCGGAGCTCGACAGGATTGGAAAATTGGAAAGGGTCAAAAATCACGTGCCTACAACAATTTTGACATGTATGCAATTCATTCAAAGGCAATGCAGAGGAAATGCTAAACTTCAATCTCAATGATAAAGAATTTACAATCAAACTTGTCTCCAAAGAACAAACAAATAGGAAACTCTAGCTGCAAAATTCACTTCAAGAAACAATCCCACCCACCCCCCTCTGAGAAGGGAAGAAAAAATTAAAAGAATGATATTCATGCCAAACTAACTATACTCTCATCACAAACCAATATATATATACATGCTTTACAAGTATGAGGACCGAAAAGTTTGTCCCACATGCCTTATGGTAGCAGCGCCTCCCACCGAGATGGCGTCAACTTCTATTCTGCTTGTTGGAGGGTTCGTTCTGAACTCAACCCTCTCAATATCGAAGTACTAGAAATATGTACCACCAGTTGATGTATAGTGCAATCAAAGTTGCTCTACATTGACATCCTTGCATTTGCAAAATCTCCTGTTACTGATACACGAAAACGACAAAGTTTAGATATATGTAAAAGAAGATCAATGGTAATATAATCAGCAAACTTTATGCTAAAACTATCTAGATTGATGAACACAACATGAAGTAAATGCACCACAAAGATGAAAACAGATATCAGAGTGGATGAAATGCAGATCCTACACTACTAAGCTTCAATAAGTGAATTCAACAGCACTCTAGTAGCATGCACAGGGGAAAGTAATTACAAACAGGCTGCTTCTAAGAAGCGTGTAGAAGGAAGAAGACTTGTTAAGTACGAAATCAGATGGAAAGCGTCATTGTTAAGTGACAGAACAAAACGTCTATCATAAAACTTGATCTTGATCCCACCATATGAAAAACGTATTGCGTAATGTCTTAAGCTAAGAAATAAGCTTAACTTATCTACTTATTATTAATTTAAGCAATTCAATCCAAGAACTTACAATAATTGCTTATTTATAAAGTTTTAGGACTTGATGTTTATCAACTACTTTTTATCAACTAAGCTAGATGAACTCTGTGACCTCTTTGACTCTTGTGATGCTCCTGTGACAACATAAATCAAATTGACATATATTTAACTCAGCAAGCTAACTGGTAATAGCATCTGTCAAGATGCAGATTCAATGATAATACTCTTCATTCAAGAATCTCAGTCCCCCTAAAACTTAGCATTTTCCGATATGATGGACAGCAGACAGGGATCTTCAATTTGTTAAAGGTGTTTGATAACTTTTAAAAACAGAACCAATTCAAGAAAAGTAAAAAGCTCACCTTTAGATGAGGCCAGATGGCACAACAACAACATCCATATTTGCATTGTTGGGAGGAAGCTGCAAGCGAAGAGGGTAAAGTTTCCCATTCAAAGAACTCTTTGTACACACAGTAATATCCTCGAGACCGGTTTCTTCTTCCAATGTCTTCGTCAGCTCCTCAACACTATTTCCCTTAAAAGGTATACAAATCCCTTCCACTCCCTCATTGATCTCTCCATATTCATTCGCAATGTGATAATAAATCAGCCTCCCATCTCCAAACTTCATCAATGAACTAGCCAAAAACTCTTCCGACTGCAAAAAAAAAAAAGAGGTATCTATACCATAACAAAACAGAGAACTTCAAACTCCCATAAAAGACAAGTTTTGAAAAGTTGGAATGAAATATATGAAAATGAAACAAAATGGATATTGAATGTCACTAGGAGGAAACAAATGAGGCATCACTATGATATTTAGCAAAGTTGAGTAACATTTTGGTTAGAAAAAAAATGGTTTAGCGACTTAATGTGGTACTTAATCAAAGTTGAGTAATCCTTTCATTAAAAAAATAGTTTAATAATCTTGGTGCGATAAACTAAAAGTTGAGTACAAATCCATGGAATTGCCTCACTTTTCACTTATCAAGAGTCAATTTGACTTAGTTTTCAGAGCTAAATCAATTCATTTAAATCGTAATTCAGATTTACAGGAAAGTTTCTCTAAGTTGTAAGTCTCCTCTTTTAAAAATGGTGACAAAAACACCAAAAATTGGAACTATGTGCTATGTCATATTTAAGACGACAAGTTTCAAAACTCTTTCATTTTTGTGCTAGATTCAAACTACATCACATAAATTGGAACAGAAAGAATAATAAACCATAATCACCATAACATCAAAGAATTTCAACAACAACAACATACCCAGTGTATTCCCACAAAGTGGGGTCTGGGGAAGGTAGAATGTATGCAAACCGTATCTTTACCTCAGAGGTGAAGTAAAGAGGCTGCTTCTGATAGACCCTCCCCTCAAGACGAAAAATGACCCGAAAAAGACGAAATGAGAGTACAAGAGATATAGACCATAAACGAAAACATCAGATAGTCGCAGAACTATACTACAACAATAACATCAAAGAATTTCAGCTCTAAGACTTTGGAAATAACAATAATATGCATACCTCTTGTCTAGAAAAGCTGGCTGCTGATGCAGAGTAAACAGTAGATGAGAGTGAAATAGATTCAGAACTCAAATTAGAGTCTTCATGATAAACCAAAGGTGGAGGCTCTTTAGGAACTGGTGAATGAACCAAGATTTCAACCACATCGACATCCCACAAAATCCAATCTTGGGTAGAAGTCCTATGTGGGATATTATGTGTCACTGAATTTCTCCAAGGTGGAATACTGTCATTAGCCCTCAAGAACTGACCTTGCCTTGTCCTAAGCTTCACTTTGTTCCCTTCTCTAATGGGTTCCCATTCGATTGAAGAATCAAGCCTTTGTGGCAGAGTTTGCAGAACTTTTCTACCTGTCATACCTGTGGGGATCGAAATAACAGGCGTTATGCAAAAGCTAATAATTGCAAAACTTGAATGATCATATTCTTTTGTAAACAAAATTCTTTTGAGTGACTATATTGCTCATGGTTTAGAGGGCGTTTGGCCATGACATTTTTTTACAAAACACGGTTGGCCATAAAATACTGGAAAATTTCGGAATTCAACTTTTAATTTTCAGAAATTTGAAAAACACCAAAAAACTGTTTTCATTTTTTTCTGTTCAAATTACTCACAAAAATTCAAAAACAACTCCAATTTGTATTCATTACCTGACACAAATCAAATTTTCAAATACCATTATTTTTCACTTTGATAACAAAATTTACTTTTTTTCAAATACTCATAATTTTCATGGCCAAACACCTCCTAATTGTATAAAAGAAAGATCCCTTTTGTGGAAAATGATTAGTTTTTCTTTGAGAAGTAAAAAACACAATTATGGTAAGTAAATTATACTTCCTCCGTCCATTTTTACTCGTACAATATTGACTTAGTACACCCGTAATAAATAAAATGATAATTTTACTCTATTTTCCTTTGAATATAATAAATTCAATATTTTGAGAAATGATTATAGTTAAATTAGACTAGACATTTAATTTTAATATAGTGGATAAATAAAAGCGAACAGAGGAGTAATAAACTAAGAAAATCAAAGCAAAACCTTAACAATACCTAATAGAAATCTTTGATTTGAAGCTGTGAGATACTTGTTGTAGCAACTTTTGAGTCTAATGGTGTTGAAGTTTTCAGAACTGTTGATGAATTCAACAGTCCAAGTTGCATTCTTGGAAGCTCCATCACGATCTTGAATCACTGTTTCTTCATCTTCCTCTGCTGTTAAGTATTTTTCATGGTGGCTACGAAGCCTTACTGCTTTTGCCTTGTAAAAAAGATCCATTTCTTCTGGTTTCTTGATCACAAGACTCTGTATGAATGTATCAAAGAAAATTAGGAAATATTGTTTTGAATGTTCTTTTGGTCTTTGAGAGGATTTATAAGAGAGTTGAATATGGTGACAATTGGGTTGATGTTTAGTTTTGGTTTTAGAGTAGGTAGTATTTATAGAGCAAGTGGAAAATGTGGGAGAATATACAAAAAAATGGTCCCTTATGTTTGAGGGGATATTCAAAATAATCTCTTGTGTATCCACTTTACAGTTTTGGTCCATTAAATTTATCAAAACATAATATTTTTAGTGTCCGTCAAATATTTATTAATTTGAGTTTGTTAGATTTGATGACTATAGTGAAAAAGGAAAGATTTAGCCGTTAAATTAAGAAAGTCACATTAAATTTTAAAAGCCAAATTCATAAACAAACATTCAAACTTGATCTTAATTAACAAATAAGCGCTCCAACTTTAGAGTATATATCTAGACATCTCAATTTGTCTTCATGTGTCAATTGAACACTTTCACTTATAAAATAATTATCTAGACACCTCTAAAGTTTATGTGTCATGTCAGCATTGAGTGTCCACGAGATACAGTGAGAATGAGTTAAAGTGTTTAATTGTCATTGAGATCAAATTGAGATATCTACCTGTGTACTCTCAAAATTAAAATGCTTACTTATTAGTTGAGACTAAATTTGAAAATCTTTTATGCATTATGCCAATTTTAAAATATCCAACACAACACTAAATACTAAAAAAATTAGAAATTACATCTTAAAAAATTATATCATGCTTTAAAAATAATAAAATTATAAAAATTACACCTTTAAATATAGCGATAACTTTTGATAAACTTAAAGGACAAAAGAATTTGTGCATATTTAAAAGACTATTTTGTTATAGTATACTTCTGTGATTATCGATTGTCTTTTTACTGTGTATATCTCCTGTACTTTTATTTTGACCTCTTATGATTTTTTTTGGTCTTGAGCTGGGAGTCTACCGAAAAATAGTCTTTTTACTTTATCTGAGATAAAGATACGATTTGCGTATATTCTAGCCTCTCCAAACCCCACTTTGTACTTTATGGGAATACTATGTTATTATTGCTAAAAGACTATTTTGAACCTAACTCAAACCTAAAGGCTATTTTCATCATTTTCATTGATTGGTGTTTGAATAATTCAAAGGGAATTGAGAATTTGGCAGGCGGCGCCAGCCATTGGATTGTAAGTTAAGCATATGCGACACGGAACATTTAACTCTGTTTAAGTTAGCCATGTGACTAAATCAACACATTTTTAGCTGTCATTTTTGTTTTGACAGCTGAAAAATGGACTCCATTAAGCTACTGCAAATAATTGCAACTTCATTAATAAAAAGTAAATTTCTTTTTTTATTGTTTTTAAAAGTTAGCTAGTATATAGTATATATGAACTATGCAGTCCAGCCTTGGAGTAACTGGTGAAGTTAATGTCATGTTACAAGAAGGTCACGGGTTTAAGTCTTGAATACAACCTCTTGCGAAAATGCAAGGTACTTAATTGTCATTTCGTCAATTATTGTTTCATTTTTTCTTAAAAATATTTATAAAAGAAGTTGTAGTTTGTTTGAAGGCTATCAGAAAATGAATTTGCAAATAAGCTTTGAGTTTCTGAAAGAGAATGCTTGTTTTTTTATTTAATTATCATTATTATTATTATTTGGCTTTACAAAAAAGCTCAAACAAAAAAAAATCAAAAAGTGAGTTTGCAAATTTATTTTTTGGAATTACCCTATATAATGAAAGGCAGATGATGTGCTTGAAGCAGGCACGAGAAGCAGGCACGAGGTCAACGTGTCTGCTTCAGCAGTTGAGGGCATTTTGATTATTTTTTATTAATTTTTTTATTTTAATTTATTTGTCTTATCTTTTTAATTTGTTATCTATTTAAAAATTACGTAAAAAAGATAAACCAGAATAATTAATGATTTAAAATATTTGAAAGACATAAAAAACTTGGTTGACTCTGAAAATTCTATTAATGTTATATAAATTAGGACAGAGGAAGTAACATATATTATTTGAAAATGATGTAAAAAGTACTATAAATCACAATATTTAATAATTTAAAATATATAAAAGATTTAGTTGACTCTCCAAATTCTATCAACGGCGCATAAATTAGAATAGAGAGAGTAACATATATTATTTGAAAATTACGTACTATAAATCATAATAATTAACAACTTAAAATATTTTAAAAACTTATAAAAAAATTTGATTGACTCTTCAAATTTCATTTGTGCCACATAAATTAGGAAAGAGAAGTGACATATATTGGGCTCATGCTGACACATTATAAAAGAGAGTTTCACCAGTTGAAGCAGGCACGAGGTCAACGTGGCTGCTTCAGCAGCTAGGGATATTTTAGTCATTTTTGTTAATTTCTTTATTTTAATTTGTTTAGCTTGTCTTTTTAATTTATTATATATTCGAAAATTACGTAAAAAGATAAATCAAATAATTAACAATTTAAAATGTTTGAAAGACAAAAAAAATTTGGTTGACTCTGAAAATTCTATTAGTGTCATATAAATTGGGACAGAGAAAGTAACATATATTATTTGAAAATGATGTAAAAAGTATTATAAATCACAATAATTAATAATCTAAAATATTGAAGACATATAAAGATTTAGTTACCTCTCCAAATTCTATCAACGACACATAAATTGGAGTAAAGAGAGTAACATATATTATTTTAAAATTACGTAGAAAGTATTATAAATCACAATACTTAACAATTTAAAATATTTTAAAAACTTATTAAAAATTTAATTGATTCTTCAAATTTTATTTATGTCATATAAATTAAGAAAAATAAGTAATATATATTAGGCACGTGCTAATATGGACGCTCATGTATCTAGTACTAACAAATGGCTAGGTTGCAAAAGGAACTCAAATGAACACTTTTTTCTCAAAAAAAATTTAAAATTTTTGCAAAATCTAAAACAGAGTTATCACATTAATGTTGAGCCGTCTTTGTTGAATAAGGACAAAAAGGGAAAAAGAAAGTTGAAAAAGACACTAGCTTTACCGCAAGCTTTAGGCTTCTAAGGAGTACTCCCTCGGTCTCAAATTGTCTTTTTTTTTCTTATATCTTCTTGAAAATATAGCATTTGGAATTTTTTTAGTTATTTCATTTTTATTTATATTTTAAAAAATAATTTTTTATTAAATATTTATTTTATTGAGGTAATTATAATTTTAAAAAATAATTATTATTAAGAATAATTAAAAAGATAATTTTATTTTAAAAATTCTAAATGACAAATACTCTCTTCATTTCTGGACCTTATATTAAATATAAAAAATTTCTTTTTACTCATTCATTTTAACAAATTCAGAAAGATTTATAATTTTTTAAATTTTATTATTAGATAATTATTTAAAATATTAATAATTAAATTTAAAATTTTAAAATATAATTAATAAAATAAACCATCTAATAAAAAATTTATTTAACAAAATACCAAATCAATACGAATCAAGTAAAAAAAATGGAGGAAGTAATTTAATACAACTAGTATTTTTTTTAAAATTGTATTAAATAATTCGAGACCAGGGAATAATAAACAATGTGAAGGATAAGATCTTAGCAGCCCTAAATCAAACAGCTGACTCAGAGTCAAAGGTTTGACTCATGCAAATGGTCAATCCTATCACTATTATTTACTCGTAAAAACAATTTTATATTAATTAAAAAACAACCTCATGTTTCTTGTAGATTTCCTCTAGTTAGAAATACATACCCCTTAGTCTTGAATATTTGTCATCCTAACTAAAAATAAATTTATTAAAATTTATTAATTTAGAAAAATAAAATATAATTAATTTTTTATTTTATTTTATCTTTAATTAAAAATATAAAAAATATTAATATAGTGTAAAAAAAAAGTATTAAATAGAAAAAAGTAATAAATAAAAGTAATTTAATTAAATTATTTTTTAATTAATATTTTTCTTAAAAAGTGTGTAAATTAAAAATGAAACAAGTATTTAAGAATGAAAGACGTGCAAATAAAAAGGAAAAAGAAAAGGATAGATAATTAGAAAGATCCATTAGTCTTCTATGGAAACAAGTATCATAGTTTAATAGGAGTATTTATCACATGAATTCAAATTTTATACATTAATAATGTAAAATTTACATTATTAACAAATTTATAAGGTAATAATGACAAATGAATCATAATGATTTATACGCATTGATTCGTAAGATGATAAAAATAATAATTAATTAATTATAGTAAGTTAATAAACCTATGTTGACAATATAAAAGATTTTTGCACTAGTAATTTATATAATTTAATTGTTCTCACAAGTATATATAATTTAAATTGAATCCCTAACTTATATAAAACTCCACGCTTAAGAACTTCTTATCATCGTTCACTTCAATTTACTCTTAGCATTGTTGCTAGTTGTTAATTTCATGTTAGATACTATATTGTTATATTACTAATATATAGAAGAGGTTTGGGAAGTAGTTGGTTGTTGTCTTGTCAGCTTGTCGATCAAGACCTCTTCTTAAAATTATTTTATGAATTTTATGCTTTAATTTTATTATACTTTATTGTTCTGCTCACGTATTTTTTCTTTCTGGACAAAAATAATCATACTACTTTCAATTATTTATCATATTTTGCCTGAGGGCATTCCAAAAAATTCAGTAATTAAGTACATTTTTTGTCTTAATTTGTGTGTTTAACAACTTAAAATATTTAAAAGACATATAAAAAATTTGGTTCACTTTCAAAATTCTGTCAATGCCACATAAATTGGAACAGAGGGAGTAACATATATTACTTGAAAATGACGTAAAAAGTACTATAAATTACAATAATTAACAACTTAAATATTTTAAAAAATATATAAAAAGAATTGGTTGACTCTCTAAATTCTATCAGTGTCACATAAACTGGAAAAACGGGAGTAACATATATATCTGAAAATTATGTAAAAGGTATTATAAATCTCAATAATTTAACAACTTAAAATATTTAAAAATTATACAAAAAATTTGAATAGCTCTTTAAATTTCATTTATATCACATAAATTAAAACAAAAAAAAAACATATATTAAGTTTGTGCTAATATAAGCTCCTATATCTAGTACCATTAAAAAGTGTGATGGAATTAATGAATAAGATTCTGCCTCTCTTGAGTAAAAGTTTCTAGTTTTAGCATTAGGAATGAAAAATTGTTACTCCCTCTTCCTCTGTCTATCTTTATTTATTCATTATATTAAAATTAAATGTTTAATAATATTTGTTTACTTTAAAAAATTAATAGATAATTTATTATTTTGTGTCTATTTTATCATTATTATTAAATATTATTTATTATCCAATACATTATCTAAAGCATTAAATTTATTATATTCAAAGAGTAATCTAATAAAACTACCCATTATTTATTATTTTTAAAGTGTATATCAGGACAAGTAAAATAGACGGAGGGAGTATCTGTTATTGGCCTTACGTTGGTGCAAGTTTAGCAAGTTTTGAATATATTCCTCTTCAATTATGTTAGTATGAACACAAACTAACCAATATACGTGTGTAAATCATAGTTTACCTTTTCAAGTACTACCAAGCCAATAAATAGAAAGAGTATAATTTTCATCAATAACTTGCGTATGATAATAGAGCCTTTTTCTATCAAGTAATCGAAATAACAAGTAATTACGATTGTGAAAAGCAGAGAAAATCAGCAACCGTTAGTTACTTTTTGAATCAAAGTAGTGCTAGTGACGTAATTCCTAACTATATTTTTTATGGTATTTTATGTTTTCTCATATTATATCCACGTTATCATTAATTCGTTTTGGTGCCTTTTCTTGTCACGTTGAAAAAGAAAAAGCGGCTTTTCTTCTTACTTGCTCCATGCTACAAGTAATAAAAAATACATAAACACACGTCTTTCTTGTTATGGTCGTAATTTATGATAAGAAGGTGGTAATTTTTATTTTTTTTTACCTTCATGAGTTATTTACTGTTAATACCTACTTTCTTCGTCTCAATTTATGTAGATAATTAATATTTGAAAAGTCAAATTATTTTTTCTTTAACTGTAATTAACTCAAACCTTTTTAGAAATATTTTGCATCATTGGCTATACTGACTTGTAGTATTTTTTATATAATTTTTGAATATGTAATTTTTTATAAAAAAACAAGTAAATAATCTATATCAAAATTAAGTATTTTGACCCTAGTAGGACGGAGGAGTAATACGTTGACATGATTAAGAAACATACCATAGCTGCCCTTTTAGGTGAAGAAGAGAAACTTGAACGTATCGACATGGCCGGAGATCCCATTTCGAAGCCGGAAACAGACGAAACGCTCGATACCATCGACGAATAACCACTCATCGACGTTTCAGTTTCCGATAGATCGATGATTTCAACGTTCCACAAAATCCAATTATGTGTTGAACCGGTGTTAGGACTATCATGTGTAATCGAATTCCTCCACGGTGGTGTACCTCCATTCGCACGTAAAAATGTTCCACCAAAAGCCCTTAACTTAACTTGAAATCCGTCCCTTATAGGTTCCCATTCAATTCTCAAGTCATTATTTGTATAGTTTTCGGGCAAATATTGAACGACTTTATTACCCGTCATGCCGAGTAGAAACGGTTCGTCAGAAGCCATGAGGTACTTGCCACTATGACAACTCTTGAGTCGAATAAGGTGGCTGCTTCCGCTAACAAGCTCGACCAGCCACCATGATTTTCGACTCAATGAGCCGTGGCGACGGCTCTGACGGGTGGTTTCTTGATCATCATCGGCTACTAAGTACTTATCAATATGGCTCTTGAATGTTACAACCTTGGCTTTGTGGAATATGTCCATATATTAGTGATTAGTGAACTTTGTTAGTGAAATATTGATATGTTGGTGTATTTGGAACTTGGAAGATATATTATTGTAGCTAATTATAAGGGGAAAGATGATAGTTGTTTGGTAGTTTCTTGTATTGTTGCTAAAAGTGATGAAAAATCAATGCGTATATTTCGTTGAATTTTTAATTGTTCAAGAATGTATTTAAAATTACAACTTGTGGATATGATGTTATTATTTGTATAGATTATAGTACTAATAATTTGGTTTGGTGTTTGTTACTTCATCCGTTGAATGGTTTATGTCGTACTATTTCTTTTATAATTCATTCAAAATAAAGAAAATGATTCATTTGTATATTTAAAATAATTAATTATTATTTTTTATTTTACTTTTAATGAGAATAATATAATGCTATGATCAGAACCCAACATCAACTACGAGTAATAGTGGGATGGCTCAGTTGGTTTGGAGGGTGGTTATCCACACGGATGACCCGGGATCAATCCCCCCTCAATGCCTTCTGAGTCGAGCCTGTCGCACACCACAAAGTGCTCACCCAAAGGGCAGAGGCTGTGGCAAAGGTTATAGCGGCTGCGGGTTATCCTGGGGTTCCAAAAAAAAAAATACGAATAAATAGTAAGCAAAAGAACGTTGACTTGTGCTTCTAGACAAGTTGAACACTTTCATTGTTAAAATATTACCTTATGACATACTTAAGATTATTAATTTAAAAAATTATGTTTTTACTTAATTTTATATTAAATCAAACTATATGTCATATAAATTAAAATAAATTGGATATTTGTACGTAAAATCATAGGTCATTTGTAATTGTGAGGGGGCCAAAAGGGTAGAAATTGTGAGTTGTGAAAATATATATAGAATAAGAAGCAATGGAAAGAAGACTTATTCTAGCTCTTCTTTTATTTATATTTTTTAATCAAGAAAGGAAGACTACAGAAGAGGAATTATTGAATGGTTAATGATGAAACTTCAAGGAGGTTACGTTGTCAAGATCACGTAGTACTCCTCTGTCCTAATTTATATATGTGACACTTTTTTTTCGTTTTAAGAAAAATATTTATATTTTAATGAAATAATTTATAATCACATAAATATTTAAGCTTTATTTGAGATCATAGATTTTAAAAATCTTTATTTTTTTTAAAATTTTTTGTCAAGTCAAACATTATCATTGTACTTAACGTGTTCAACTTTTGCCTTAAAATTGTCCCTATGATTATTCATAATTTTTATTACCAGATATTTACTACGTATCTTCTGTGTTTGTGCCAAATGTTTATTTATTTATTGTTTAATTTTGACATTTTATTTTGTCAAACTTCAATTTCCTTAGCAATTTGATACTACTAGATTTTTGCTCATTAACAAGAAGACAGAAGTTGCTTGTCCTTGAAAATAGGAGAGGGGTGTTGACAAATTTTTGTTTTACTTTGACTAAAGCAGCTGTTACTAATTTCGAAGGAAATTTCACTCTTAATAATCTTTACTTTTCCAAAATGTATTCTCCAGAAGGATTTGAAAACTAGGTATATAACATATGAAGATTTTCCTATTTGCCCCAAAAAAAGTAGGGGCATATATATTATTAGATGTGGGACTACACTAATTAGAGCTTCAAATTAATTAATCCCCATTCTAAAAATTGGGATATATTAATATTATAAGTGATAACAACGTACGTGCCTCGTCATTGAATTTTCTGCACTAAATTGAGAAAGATCATAATTATATAGTCATTTTTTTTATAGAGAAATTGATATATACAGTCATTCACTAAAAAAATAGTCAGTAAATATACTCTTTCCGTCTCATATTATCTGTCCACATTAATAAATTTATATGTCCTAAATTATTTGTCAACTTACAAAATCGAGATAGAATTAATTTAATTTTACCATTTTGCCTTTACATTAATTATTTTTGAAAGTATAAATATTGTAAAGCTCCAAAAAGTTATTAGTGGATAAGACATATAAATATAGAGTGTATTAAAAAGAGCTAAAGGCTAAATAAGTAAAAGTATCATTCTTACTTATGATTTCTTAAGATGTGTATAAAGAAAAAAGTGAACAAATAATATGGAACGAAAAAAATATAAATTTTATATTGATATATAATATACCTAAGATATACATTTTTAATATAAAATAATATATATATTTTATATATTTAGCTAACGAATATACTCCGTAATTATTTTAAACCGATCAAGTCATTAGGTGTAACTTGCCCTTTTTATATCTTTATGATCTTTGCCACTCAAATTTGTTCTATTGAATATTGCTTGAGAAGGAGTGAAGTTAGTTAGTAAAATAAGATAAATTATACTAATATTAATTGTGTGAAAAACTTAAGATTTTAAATCAGGCGACCATCCTATGAGTCAACTTTGATTATTAGTGTAGGTGAATGTATATGGAATTTTTACATCATGTTATTAATTTATATTATGGATTTATTATTAGTAACTATATTTTAAAGAAAAATGGTAAATATATTTCTCAATTTTATAATTTAGAGTGAATATACAGTCAGTTAAAGCTGTTATAAAGTATTATTATTATAGTGAATGTTTATATTTAGGTTTCTTTGGAGAAAAGTTAGGAACCCTAACTTTGTGACTAAGTCAGTTTTCCCCTATAAATAAAGGGGGTTTTCTTTATTGTAATTCATCCCTAAATCCCTAAGAGGAATCCTTCAAGAGAAATAAAAAGCGCTCTCTCTTCTCCCTCTCTATTCTTCTTGTTCTTATTATATTATTTCATAACACGTTATCAGCACGAGACTCTAATTAACTGGGCTTATTTCTTTATAGTATTCATATCCGTTTTAGAGTATTCATATTTGTATTGGGGGATCTTCAAAACTACGGTATTGGAGGAAGAATAGGAAATTTGGAAGAAGAAAAAAAAAACACTTTACATCATTGGAGAATCAAGGGTTAGCTTGTTCACTTTTAAGTATTGCCAAATACTTCGTGGCAAATCACTAACTGCTTGTATGTTTTTGGCTAAAGACGGTTTGTATCTTCGTCATATTTTATGTTTTGTTTTGTCTTGCTATTAATGGTACGATTTTGTCAGGTTTTTGAGATTCGGAGAACTAAAATAGTTCACTTGATCAAAAGTCATTAATTTCGTTCTATTGATTTGCTCCATTTCATAGTGTGAATATGGTAACAAAGTATAAGAAGTCTGAAAGAAGACAAGTGGTTAAACAATAATTGTTTTGAGGTTTCATATACTCAAAAAGATATGTTAGAGAAATATTCTCTACCTTATATGTATGCCTCGATTTGCTCTTGAAGTAGCAATATCTTGAAAGAGGATTTAAGCTATCATAATTTGATAGGCTTAAGGCACTATTATATTCCATTCCTGGAGAATGAGTTTGATTGATACAAATATAGATCCATTCCCTGAAGTGGATGTGATAATATTTAGTAATGCATATAAATGCAGACGTGCACTAAGTTGTGATTACATCACAACCCACCTCCGGAAGAGGTAGAATAATTGGAAGATTGAGTATCTCCAAAGTTACTATGGTAACACGTATGTGAAAAGTTGTCCGAGCATGATGAGATCACATGTCACAATAAACTAGAAGTTTATTGATATGAAATTCATGCAAAAGTAAACTTGAAGTTTACTAAAGGAAATAGCACATGTCATAGTAACTTGGAGTTACTAATGCAAATAATTTTATATGTTGGCATGAATGATTTTGCCATCCTGAAGATGTGCATATTGAGTATTCAACATATATTGAGGAACTAGAAGATTCTTCAAGAATTATTAATGTTGTTTGTTCTCATGATAAGTTGATTGGATCAACTAGTGTTGGGATTGGATCCTTTAAAATCTGAAAATATAAAAGGTGAATATGGGCCCTTTCACCTGTCATGTGATATCTTAAATAGATGCATCAATGAGAGATAAGATTGTCACATGTACGGTTATTGTCAACCTGCAGTTTGACATTCGCAAAATTGCTTACTCAAAATAATTGAGTTAAGAGCACAACTTTCAGATTATGTAATCAAGACAATTAATCTTGATAATGTTGATCAATATTCAAACTGATTTGACATTAAATGCCTCATATAAAATAGCTGAACTATTGCTTATGAGAACAAAGCTTCATGTGTTGGTTTGAATTATGTCAAACGAATAAATTATGGATAATTACCCCTCTCTCAATTGGTTCACGGTCATGAGCCAAAGGTTATTCATCTAATTACTTTTAAAGTGCGGTATATGATTAATGGATATACCATGGTGCACAAAGATGAACTCCTCAAAGAAGATGGAGGATATATGTTAGCTTTTCTAACACAAGTGGGAGAAAATAAGCATCTATGAAATAGTTATGAATTATCATCAGTATGATCCTCATTCAAAAGATAATTCAAGTCAAATGCTAGAAGTATTTGTTGACCCAAAATTAATTTTATAGTTAGCTGCAAATGCTCCTATTGAGTATTTCTGAAAGAAAAAGTCTATGGCATGCATAAAGTATGGTGACCAATCGGTTCAAATTGCAATAATCCTTGAATAAGGAAGAAGAGCAAATGATCAAATGATCATAATAAGGAGGCAATATGCTCTTAAAGAGCCTATGACATAACACTTCATGAAACCTCATGAGAGGTTTAGGTACCTAAGAAAATAATGAAGTGATGAGATCTCAATAAGTTATGTCGTATTGTGAACCGATACAAATGATATATCATCAATAATATCTTTTGATACAATATAGCGCAATATTGTAAAAGATTATGAGGATCTGAATTGTACGTCTATTAAAGCATGCTAGCGTAGAAATATTAATCAAGTGACGTGGAAGGATGCATCTTGATAAGCGTAAAGCTTATTTGACTTGCAATCTAGACACTAGAAGATGTCGTTGTGTCACTTGACAAATTTGAGATGAAAATCCTTATTGGATTTAAAATGCATGTAGCATATACGAGTTTTCGAAAAAAAAACTTATTTATAATCCTCATGTGGATTAAATCAATCAAGGTCGATGACTTGAATTGAAACTCTTGGAGAGTTTTCAAAAGAAATAGATTATCTGCCGAAATGAAAAACTTGCAGAATTGGATTGGTCTTGAAGTACCATATCTTGTGCAATTGGTGCAATTATAAATCTTGCTATAACTATGGACATGATATAGTTTTACTCCTATATGAAGATACTGAAACAAGATTATTGCATATTATATTGCAAATGAAAAATTTCATATGAATATGTTTATCCTAACGATTATTGTCATGTTTTTGAATATATAGGATATCCATTTGATCGACATAAGAGTTCGATACAGATATATTATCTAATTTCATGAAGGGTTACTATTATACCATGTTATTTTATATGACAATCAAATCATGTTGAGATAATAGCTATTCATGAAGCAGTCAAGAGTATGTGTGGCTAAGCATACATAACCTAATTGAAAGGAGGATTCGTAAAAGGAAATAGAACGAAGTACATTTCATCAAAGTTTTTCTGCACACACAAGCTCCAAAAGAATGGTGATATCAACGTGCAATAGATTCGTTCGAGTGACAATATGAAAGATTTATTCACCAAGTCTCAATCAACTACAATTTTTGAGAAGATGGTGCACACGATTGAAGTGTTAAGATTCAAGTTATTGAATTGATGTTCTCATTAGGGGGAGTTAATACGCGCTGTACTCTTTTTCCCTCACAAGGTTTTGTCCCACTGAATTTTTCTTGTAAGGTTTTTAATGAGGCAGTCAAAATGCGTATTATGAGATATGTGTACTCTTTTTCCTTCACTAGAATTTTTCCCACTGAGTTTTATCTAGTAAGGTTTTAACGAGGCACATTATCCATCAAATAGACATTCAAGAGGGAGTGTTATAAAGTATTATTATTATTATAGTGAATGTCTATATTTAGGTTTCTTTGGAGAAAAGTTAGGAACCCTAACTTTGTGACTAAGTCAGTTTTCCCCTATAAATAAAGGGGGTTTCCTTCATTGTAATACATCCCTAAATCCCTAAGAGGAATCCTTCAAGAGAAATAAGAAGCTCTCTCTTCTCCCTCTCTATTCTTCTTGTTCTTATTATATTATTTCATAACAAAATGGTGTATATAACAAATAATGTATATTTCCTTTTTGTTAACAGACTTATATTTATTAAATTAAAAAAAATTAAAATTATTTTCTTTTATTTTAATAATGTCATGTGACTTTAAATATTACCTCACTCATTTTTTTACCCTTCCGAACCCGACCAAATAAAAAATACTCGATCACTCTTCTACTTAGTCATAAAATAAATTTAGGTTGGATTTGAATAAAAGTGGATTGAGTTTCTTTAGTTGGGTCGTGACGCTTTTGAAATTAACAAACTAATTTTAGGATTTCTTTTTTAAAATTCAATCTGTTAACAAAAAAGGTAATTGTGCACCATTTGTTAAATAACAAGGATATATATGCACTATTTATTAAATAATGAGGATAAATATGTACTGCTTTTTAATAAGAAAAATATTCGCTCTAAATCACAAAATTAAGAGTTACATTTTCCCATCTAACAAGGGAAATATTCGTTCAATTCAAACTCTTTTTATAAATTAATAAAATATTTATAAATATTTATCTGTAAATTTAATTATTATTGTATATTAATTAATATTGTTATAGTCTGCTTATACATAGAATTTTTTTTACATCATGCATCAAATAATGTTAAATTATAATAATAGGTAAATTTTCATAGCAATATGATATTATTCTATATAATAAGAGGCAATTGACATACTTGAAGCATGCACGAGGTCAATGTGCCTGCTTCAGCAACTAATGGCATTTTGGTTATTTTTTATTAATTTCTCTTTTTTAATTTATTTGTCTTATCTTTTTAATTTGTTATATGTTTGAAAATTACATAAAAAAGATAAATCACAATAATTAATAATTTAAAATATTTGAAAGACAAAAAAAAACTTGGTTGACTCTGAAAAATCTATTAGTGCTACATAAATTGGGACAGAGGAAGTAACATATTATTTGAAAATGATGTAAAAAACACTATAAATCACAATAATTAATAATTTAAAATATTTAAAAGACATATAAAAGATTTAGTTGACTCCCCAAATTCTATCAACGACACATAAATTGGAGTAGAGAGAGTAACATACATTATTTAAAAATTACGTACTATAAATCATAATAATTAACAATTTAAAATATTTTAAAAACTTATAAAAATATTTAATTAACTCTTCAAATTTTATTTGTGCTACATAAATTAGGAAAGAGAAGTAACATATATTGGGCCCTGCCACAAACACTTCTGTATCTAGTAATTATCTAGAAAATATAGTAATAACCCCAGAACTTGTTAAAATTAAACAAATTGATATAAAAATTATTTACAATATCAATGTATATAATTTAAATTTTTTATAAATATATAATCCATATTTTCAGAGATGAATCCAACAATATATTTGCGGTTTGGCATAATCTACTTGTATTTCAGGTCAATTTAAGGGATCTGTCTAAAGAAAGAATGGGGGATTGATTTTTTTCCCTTAACTTCTGGGTGCTCTAGTCACTATAAGAGCAGTCCCTCTTCATTACTTTTTTTCTCAGACTTTATACACTGACAACTCTCATAATTTAAAACTTTTCTTCTGGGTGAACAAGCTTGTTGATTACTGACTGTTGGCTGTCAAATTTTTCTTATTATTTACTGCACACTGGTTAGTTTTCGATTCGAGGTAATTAAATTCGTGCGCATGATTTTCTATAAGTTTGAATGTCTCTTTGTTTATTTATTGTTTTGAGAATACTTTAAGTGTTCTGTAATGGAAGCAAACAGGTATGCCTCTCGACTTGTATGTGTTAAATATATGAACGAGTAAAAATCATGTTCTTAGGAGTTAAGTTTAAACATCATCCTAGTTGAAAATCTGAGTTGTAGAGCATCTAATAGATAAAAACACAATCTGGTAGAATCAACTCTTGCTTATGGTGCCTAACTTGTTTTAAGTCCTTTGGCTAAGCTTTCCTTTACGACAAGAGTTGTAGAGCATACAATAGATAAAAACACAATTTGGTAGCATCAACTCTTGCCCATGGAGCCTAACTATTCTCTTAAGTCCTTTAGCTAAGCTTGCCTTTAAGGCAAAAGTTGCAGAGCATACGATAGATACAAACACAATCTGGTAGCATCAACTCTTGCCCATGGGATCTAACTTGTTCTCTTTCCTTTGACTAAGTCTATCCTTTATAGAGCATCTATTAAATAAAGACACAAGTCATGTCATTTTCTATAAAAAAGTTATATTTGCGAAGAAAGACAAATATAAATAAAACTAGATATATATTTTAAAATCCACTCTCTCAACTTAGAAACCACAAAATATTTCTGAATTCACCATATATTATTTCCCCATTAAAAAATAAATCAAGAAGACCATGCTCTAGTTTGCCTTAACAGCATGTTCGTTGGCCTGCAGTAAACTGTAAATATATGTATGCTTATAAATTCTCTCTTTAAAAATAAAATGAGTATTGAAACAATCATTTATTGTTACTCCCTTCGTTTTAATTTGTTTGATCTACTTTCTTTTTTAGTCCATTTCAAAAAAATGACCATTTCCCTTTTAGCAACTTTCCACATACCATGTTTAAGACCACAAGAATCAAGATTAAAGGACATTTTTGATACATTTAATATATCTTTAATTTAGGACCAGAAGATTTAAAAGTCTTCTTTATTTTATTAAATTTCGTATCAAGTCAAAATAGGCCAATCAATTTGAAACGGAGGGAGTATTAGATCTTATCTCGTGTGTTTATCCTTTGGTTTAGATAGACATCTAGCGTAATATGTTAGTCCACCATAGTCACCACTCACCTCTTAGTTAGATAGTTTTGATAGTGTTTGATTTGAACAAGTTGAGTTCAAAACTTGTATTTGAACTCAACTTGATATTCAATATGTATACTTTTCCACCATCACTCGAGGCGCGAATTTTAAAGTTAAATTATTTGTAAATAAAAAAACATTATGATATTTTTCTTTTGAATAAATTAAAAAGAAGAGTACGACGACATACAAATTGAGATATAAGAGTATTTTCCACACATACACATATTGTCTAAAGCAGAAACAATATTTCAAAATATATAATGCTTATTTTCAACGGTGCTTCCAACAATAGATTCATGGTTCAACATAACTCACTACCTCTTCAAGTCAAGTATGTGCGCGAACGCAAAGCCAAGTATATAGATAGAGTTACAAATGTATTTCGAAAACCATTGTTTCAATTTTAAACCTACAACATTAAATTCTGGATCCGCCATTGCATATTTTTGAAAAGGAAATCAGTGTGCACTAGCACTTAGCAGCTTGTTTTTTGGGCCTGCAGTAAACTATAAATCTCAACAAGTTTCTCTGACCCTAAAATGACATCTTTAACAACTTTCTCTGACAAGAACCTCTCAGCCCATCCAGCCAAGGCTGGTGTTTTGGCCTCATATATTAAGTTGAAGCCCAACATCATTTCCATTGCCCTTATCCACCCTAAAAAGCAGCCCAAAACAATGTCAACATAACCAATATTGTCTCCACCAAAGAAATCTTTCCCTTTGCTACACTTGACAAATGCCTCCTCCAATAGGCACAACCCTTGTATGATTTTCTGAAGCACTGCTTCCTTTTCATCCTTTCCTATTGCCTCTCTTACTTCCAACATCAAAGGGAACCACTGATAATTATCTCAACATCAAGAATTTAGTAAGGCATAATAGAAGAAAAAAAGATTGTTACAACTTACAAGCCATAAAAGTTAGGTGAGATTAAGCTTAGAGGTTGTTTGGTAAGTTTATATTGGTAGTATAACATAACACCAATTCACTTGTTGAAATCTAATTCAATTTTCATAGAGTTCTCGAGATATTTTCTTACAAAGTTTATTTTGAGGAAATCATAGTCTGACAAAGAATTCGGTCGAATTTGGACGCCCTTCTCAATGCCCGGGCATCCATCCAATGCATTCTTTTCGATCTTGTACCCTATGTAGGCTTGCAAAGCATAGGCGTCACAAGCGGTACACTGAACACCAACCCAATCTCGACGAAAAAAAGGAAAAGCAAGTACATCCTTAACGGCCTCTATTCCTAACGTGAACGGCCGCTTTCTTGGAACTAATTCATAGTTTCCATTAGTTAGACTTCACACACTATATAAACAAATAGTTGAAGCGTGCGATAGAAAGCGGAAAAACGAATTGATTGACTATTGAGTGCAAGCCCGTAAATAGACATCAAGAGGTAATCCAGGTAAGAGTGGTGCTGCTGTGGTGTTTAGAGATGCTGCTGGTGATTTTTTGTGTGCTGCTACCCGTTCAAACAGAAGCATATCAAGGTAATTTTTTTAATGGAACAAGGTGTTAAACTTAACCATCCATTTTGAACAATTCTGTTATGTTTAGGGTATCAGACTTAATATTACACCTTTTCCCTACATTGGACATTTGGACTATATAGGTCAAGATGAATATATCAAGGATCAAAATAAAGCAATCTTGATACATTATAGATCATTTTGATCATTTTATTTTATAAATCATCTTATTAAGGATAAAATGAGAAGCTTAAAGTTAAATTGTTATTAAATATATAAATATGTCATTCTTCTTGGATAACTAAAAAGGAAAAAGTGTCATAATAAATTTGGATGAGAGAGTAACAGATATGAAACTCGCAACTTTCTTTAAAAATACAATGAATTTAAGGCTAGAAAACTTAAAGGTTGAACTCATGGAGCTGAATCCATATACTTTAAATTTCGAATTTGCAAAGATGAAGCAAACATAATACTCCCTCCATCCATTTTTACATGTCCAGTATTGATTTGATACATGCACCTCTTAAGAGCAATAATAGAATGATAATTTTACTATATCTTCCTTTGAATATAATAAATTTAATATTTTAGGAAATACATTGTGAAATGACTATATTTAATAATAAGAATAAATTAAGAATGTAACTAAGTGATAATTTATCTCTTGTTTTCTAAATTGGACAAATAAAAATGGGAGGGAGTAGTACCTTGTTATCAACATAGGCGGCCCAAAATCTGGCAATGGCACGGTCGTGAGGATCAGAAGGGAGAATGGATGGGCCATTTGACCATGTCTCATCAATGTATTCGACAATGACTAGGGACTCACAAATGGACTTATCACCATGTATGAGAACTGGGATTTTCTTATGGACTGGGTTGGATTGAAGAAGAAGCTCACTTTTGTTGAAGATATCCTCTCTAATGAACTCATAGTCCATAGATTTAATGTTGAGGGCTATTTCAACTCGATTTGAGAATGGACTTGGACTTGTACCAAGAACCTTAATGCTACTAATTGCTTCCATATTGATCAATTCTTGTTAATGATTATGATTGACTATTGTAATGACGCACAAAAGTAAGTGTACTTATTATGATTGAACAACTTTGGGATCATTAAAAATTAGTCTACAAAAGATACTAGGATGACTTTGATTAAAACAAGAAGGGAGATTGTTCTATATCTTTGTCAACTTGCAAATAGCATATGGCCGGCCTATAAGTCTGGTTGAGATACAAGGTAGAAGATGTTCTCAACTTATGACAAAAAGCGATCAACATGAGAAAAAAGACAAACATACAAAGAGCAAGAGGAAAAGAAAATCAATAACAATTCCTTGATAATAATATACTCCCTCCGTCTCAATTTATATGACCTAGTTTGACTTGACATGGACTTTAAGAAAGAAAGACAGACTTTTGAAATTGTGGTCTAAAATAAGTGTTAAATGTTTATGTGACTATAAATCATTTCATTAAGGGTAAAATGAATATTTTAAAATTAAATTGTTGTACTAAATAAAGAAATGTGTCATTTTTTTAGGACTGATTAAAAGAGAAAGTGGGTCGTATAAAGTGAAAAGAGGGAGTATATTTTTTGATAAACAAAGGGATGAAGCTCAATGGATCGTGACAATAAAACTATTTTGTCACTTATAATACCCCGTCATCTTGATAATAATGACACCACATGTCACAAACTATGCAACACAAAATTCTCCACTCTGGAAGATGTTAAAGTGTATCATATTGATTGAGAGAATATGTTATTGTGTCCTTATATGACATTTGACAATTCTGACCTCATTAATTAGCTTTTAAAATAGAGTTAGTCTGATAGTTCATTTGTTTTACGGAAATAAAAAAAGAGAATAAATCTTTTGTTATAGTGCAAGATTAACGAAACATGTTTCACTCAGAACAACCTTATTTTGTCTGGAAACATGTTATGCAAATTTTTACGGAAAAAAAGATTATATCTTGGAGGAGTGCCAAAAGGACTCTGACTACTATTTTCACAATGGAGACTGAGTTCGTTTCTTATGTTGAGACTACCTCACATGGTATATAGATGAAGAATTTCATTTTTGGGCTTAAAATTGTCGACTCAATCTCTAAGTCATTGAAGATATATTGTACCAATTCACTTGTTGTCTTTATAACTAAGAATAACATAAGAGAAAATTGAAGCAAGCATAAGTATCTAGTCATAAGAGAATATGTTAAAGATAAGTTAGTGATCATCGAACATGTTAGCACTGAAGTTGACCCTTTGACGAAAGACATGTCACCATAGAAATTTAAGGATCATGTAGTCACAATCGGACTTGGTTCCACTATGTAATTTTTCGTTGTAAAAACGAATACCGGTGAAACTCTATTATGTGTAATATTTTTCATATATGTTATTATATACACATCAAGTTATTTTTGAAAAATATAATAGAAGTATGAACCTAAAATAAACGTTGGGTTTATTTATTAAGAAATATAGGATAAAAGTTTAGAGGCATAATAAGTAGTGACACATAAAAGATACTATTCACACCCCGAGGAATTATCATCATGATTCATGTATTATGTATGTTTCATTAATAAAATTAGAGTATATTGATCAAGTGAAAGAATGTTAGCATTATCTATGCTAGAGTTGGAACTCCCTTCCCCAATTATGAAAAGTTGCATTTAATGGTTCATATTTTGATAAAGTTGAAATGCCCAGAAATTGCTGCCCACTTCATGCAACTGCTAGAAGATATTTTTGATGGAGGAACATTATAAATAAGGCATTTCCGGTTAGAGGTCCCAAAAAGACACCAACGAAGACATCAGAGCAATGGCAGGAGGTATGTCGATCACTATTTTCACAGCGAGATTGCTCTGTTTATATGTTTAGACATGCTTAAAATTGTACAAATGTCTTACATATCTATACAACTAACATTAAAAGCTCCCAAATTCAACTAATAAGTATTGAAATCCATCACGAGTCTTGAAATTCATAAGGTTTGTCCCATCTTACTCATGATTATAACTTGTATTAGACTGCAAGATAACTATTCACCAGAGCCTATTACCAACAAGTTTGGTTCTCAAACAGCTTTGAGCTTTCCCTTTTTCATTATTACAATAATATTCATAAGAAATGTTTAGGCTCAGCAATTCCCAAATGAATCAAGGCCCGAAGTTGGTTCGTTGAGCAAGAGGAGAGAAATATTAACAAGGATTGCATACCCGTAGAAGTTACAATTTCTAACGCTCTTTGAAAACTATCTGCTTGTTACGGCCAATCAAATTAAGCCCACAATTGATCAGATAGAAAGCTTAAACACATGGAAACAAAATGCTTCAATAACAAAAGGAATTAGGAAAACAACTAGTCTTGAGAAGAAGCAAATTAAGTTAATCATAGAGACAAGAAAAGACTTTGATGTAAATTTAAATGTCCCAAAACTTAAAAAAGTAGATGAAATTAACTAGCAAAACTGGAAGCATGTTCTTGAAACATGCCAAAATCAGAAGGGAAATGTGAGAGTTCTTACAAGTCCCTATGTTGCTTGGACTCTACAAAAACGCTGTGCAGCTGTGTCGGATTCTCCAAAAAGTACACTACTTTTGGGGGATCCCACACGCACCATCGACATTATTGAAGAGTCTCAGCAACATAACTTGCAACTATTTAGAAAGGATGCAAGTCCTACCTCTGTGACAACAGCAAAAAGAGCATGAAAAACTAATGAAAAAAAGCACCGCCGAGTTGTCATTCTTGTTAATAACCAACTACCAAGACATGAATCGGGCATGCTCATCGTCCTCATCATCAACCGGAGCAGGAAGATTAAGATCAAGTAAATCAGCAACTTCGCGCTTGACAGCTGAAGATTGTTGGTTGAGGTTCTCCTGATCACCACCATGAATAAAATGTGACCTTTTGTGGCCTCCTAAAGCTTGGCCAGACTTAAACATCCTATGGCAAAACGGGCATTTGTGTCCTTTCAATTTCTTAAGCTTAACCTTTTTTTCAGGTTCATAAGGCAGATCTTGAGCAGGAACCGCTGGTTTTTTGTTGCGAAAATCGTCCTTATGCTTGCCAATTTTTGTGCATTTAGGATCATTATGATCAGCACCAAGGCTATTCTCACCAGTTTCATATGTTGATTCAGAATAATCCTTGATATTTTTGTGGCACGGTCTGTGTCCACCAAGTGCCTGATAAGAGCTAAAGATCTTCTTGCAGTTCAAGCACTCGTACTTTCTCTTCTTATGAATATCATTGTTGCATCCTTCAGGACCTTTAACACCAAACTTCATCTTCTTGGAGTCATTCTTTATCTCTGGATGATTATATTGGTCCGTGGCTCTCTTCCTTGATTTACATATATCCGAGTTTGAGGCTAATCCATAGCCATCGCGTTCAAATTTCTTGCTCAAATCCTTCCTTGACTCTGTTAGATATTGTTTGATTCTGTTTATGCCCTTTTTCTCGTCAGTCCTATGCTCATCTAACCAAGCTCCAAGACTCATTTTAGAGGTACTCCATTTGCCATTACCATTTCCTAATAACCTCTCAACAGAGCCATCTGATTCGACATTCCCATTTTCGCCTAAGTAGTAGTCTGAATCAGAGTTCTCAGATTGGGTTTCAGCTTCCAACATATCAAACTTCGTGTTTCTGTCTCCCTCTTTCTTTGTTCGAGGCTTTTCATCTTGATTGTAGACACGTGTATTAAGACCGTTCTTTCTAGCATTATTCCTCATGTCACTAGACGATGATTTGGTCTCTAAAACAACAGAATTGTTATCAGAAGTCTCCACAAGTGAATTGACACCATTCCCAATCCAAGAATCCCTTGACAACATCATCAAACACTTGGCTAATTCTTCTTGTTCTTGCTCTTGATCAATCTCAGACACAGACGACGAACAATTATAATTATTCAATGACTTAACTACAATTTTCTTGTACCTCTTAGTTGTCTTTGATCTGCAACTCTGACTGATCAGCTCATCAGCCTCAGTATCTGAATGGTTATTATCACTAGTCCATGGGTTATCATCATCATCATCATCTTTCAAGCCCCCTTTATCTTTTTCTGAATGACAAGCCATATGGCCACACAAGGCTTTCATTGATTGAAACACCTTCCCACATTGCTGACAGACTTTTTCTTGAGGCAAAGGGGAGTACTTAGAATCTATGTTGCTCGGACTTTGAAATGTCGACGGATGTGTGTCAGATCCTCCAAAAGTAGTAGAGTGCGGCATTATTTTTGGAGAGTCCGACCAATATAGCTTAGAATCCTCAGCCCTCCAAGTTTTCTTGGGATTCTCTCTAAGCCCATAAGCAGAAGGAATCCCACCAAGTTCAATCTTTGATTGATTCTTCCCACTACTACTATTCCAAGATTCCACCTTTTTCAATTTATTGGCTTCAAATTTTTCGTCAAGTACATGAGACCTCATATGACCCCCAAGTGATTTCCCACATGGATACTTCTTGTTACACAACTTGCACACAAACTTCAAATCTTGATTTTCTTCCATTGAGTAACTTGCTTTTAATCAAATCAAAGTAAAAATAAGATCAGCTTAAAAGATTAGAAGCTTAAATAATGCCACACTGTCTTTAGTGAGAATTCTGGCTCCGCCACCGATTAGAACCCCCAAAATACAGAGGAACCCACAAAAAAAAAAACAGAATCTCAGATCAAAGGAAAGCAAGAAAGAACAAAACTTTGAAAAAGCTTAAATCTTGATAATGGGATTGGGTTTATTGGTCAAGTAATACAAATGGAATTGAACTGTGGTCAATCATAATACTCTTTTAGGAAGTAATCAGACCCACAGAACAAAAAAGGAGAGTCTTTGAATTCCATATCCATGTAATCTCAGAGAGAGAAGGAGTAGGAAGGGGGGGTTAAATCTTTTTTAATGAAGATTTCAAGAATCCTATTTGGAAAAATCAATTTTTGAACAGATGGGTCACCAGAAATGGCCATAAAAGTAGCTAATATTCAGGAGACTAAAAGAACAAATCACAACAGAAAACCAAACCAAAGACTCTTTCCTAGCCCCCCCCCCCCCCCCCCTCCCCTCTCTATTTTTTTGTGTTGTAGTTATAGGAGAATTCCATGCATGGAATGTGACTATATGTGAGAGAAAAATAGCAACAAAAAAAGGACAGCACGTGTACTATTGGGAGGAATGTTCTTCCTGCTAAATCCAACGGTCAAGATCTGCTGGCATCTGTCATCTGAGGGTTGAGACTTGAGACTAAGGAAACGAGCAGACGTTTATATGTTTGTGGGAATTGGAATTTGAGTTTAATTTCTGAACAATGTGATAGTGAAAAGAGTTTGTAAGATATCACATCACCTAAAATAAGAGTTTAATTTATATAAATATTTGTCAAATTTAGAATTTTGTTACACTATCACGCAAACTTAAAAGATATTTATAAATAGGGATAACTACAGAAATAGGCATACTTAAGGACTTAATTAGCCAACTCAGCCTTACTTTGTATTAATTACAAACCATGGTCAGACACAGAGTTAATAGCCTAACTTTGAAAAATACCTTCATAACACGCATGTATGCTGCCTTCTTCTTCCGTCTCTTTTTCTTTCTCTTTTACGGCGAATCGCCTGAAAATCGCGGCCATGTTCAACCGTTTTCCGGCCAGAATCAAGGTGGCACAACCCCTGGGGTTTGTAGCCCTCTTCATTGCATATCTCTCCAAGAATTTGCAATCAATTTTGATGGTGAAATTGCCGATAGTATACTATTGAGTACCGGAGCTCCGACCACTTTCTCCTACCAAGACTAATGCCATCTCAAGTGCCACAATGAGACGAATTCAATCATACAAAAGCCCTAGATTTTCATGGTTAGATCTCGTCGAAATTGAGTTTGAATGTTGTGCCACCTATGGCGAATTCCGGCGACGATGGCAGAATTGGGTTAATGACATGATACAGATTGTATTTATTGATACAAATTAGTATTTGTATATCAGTTGCCCAAGTCTCTTTTATACTTGTATTTTGTATTCGTTGATACGAATTGTATTTGTTGATACAACTTGAACCTTTCGACTACAAATGATACATTTGTATATAATTTTATTCAAAGATACAAATTGTATTCACCGATACAAATTTTATTTATTGAAATAACTTGATCCATATGTATTATTTGTATTTGTATATGAAGACTCGAGCAAATACAAGTGATGCATACACTTATTTATATACAAACACAAATGATAAGTTTGACGCATTTGAGAAAGAGGGAGAGAGGTAAAAATACAAAACACAAAGAAAGAGAAAGAAAGGGAAGAAAATACAACATAAAAAAAAAAAAAAGAGAAAGAGGTTTGTATTTGTTGATACACATGTATTTGTTGAAACAAATACAGTTGATAACAGTTCGCTGATACAAATACAGTTGATAACAGTTAACTAATACAAATACAATTAACTAATACAAATACAATTGATAACAGTTTATATAGATACAGTTGATACACGGAGGTTATGAATTGTAATTTTTGAAACCTAGGCTATGAAGGCCTATTTTTACCTATATGTATGCTATTTCTAAAAGTTGCCCTTATAAATATGTCTCTTTAGAATGTGAAATTTGTGAGCTAAAAATACGACAAGCTACCTATTACAATAATGTTTACTTCGGTACAGTTGAATTTGTAGGTGAGTCAACAGTACGCGTTACGATTTAACCTTGTTTTAGATTCGATTTGCTAGTAGTTTTATTACCGAAAATAACTGAAACACACAATATATCAAATAAGCAAGATAAGTGAAGTAAAGAGAACAAATCTAAGCGCGTTCTAGGTGGATCGGAGTGTCCTTAAGAATGATAACCAGCTATATGAGCTACTGTAAGACCAAAGCACAATATAGGCAAGAAAAGATGCTTGGAGACTAAGAAACTATTGTATTGAGTGAGAGAATGAGGCAACAGATCGCTTTACAAGTGAGGTAGGGAAACTATTTATAGGTTACAACATTAGTCCTTGTCCAATCAGAGTATGCCACTCGGGTCCTATAGTACCTAACTTATGTTTTAGTGCCATGCGTTCTGTCAGTTGGGGGTTATGTTAGCTAATATTCCTGAACCGCTCAGCTTCATATGAGCTCGTCCAAGTCCATGTGAAGTCTGACCAATTTGTCTCTTGTTTTTCCTTGCGCCACGTCATTATGGATGGCTAGCCTACTGAGTCCTACATTGCACGAGAAGGCGTCCTCTGTCATCCGTATCTCAGAAATACCTCTCAATGTCACTCGCTCTTCAAAGCAATATGGACCCTAGCGAGATACCCAATTGACGCCACATTTTCCCAAGCTAGGTTTACCCCATACAGATTGTCCCTCTGTTTGTCGTGATGCTACGCGCAGTTGCTCTTAGAGACGAAAAGAAAATGCAACCACTATTCTCTTCATCTTTTTTTGTGGGAACCGAAGCACCACCTCCTTTCACGAATTGCTCTTATGCCACGTGTGTGGCCTTGATGTGTCTCTCTTTCGTAGGCATCGCTTGAAGAGTCTTCTGCCTTTTTCCTTTAAATATTTTTGCCACTTCCTATCTTTTTCGAGCTTCTTTAGCTTTCTTGTCTTGTTCCTCTTATAGCTCTGAGACATCTTCTTTGTTCAAACTTTTCCTTTCAATTCAAGCTTCTAACCCATTATGATGGGCTGTACTTTGAATTCTCCACCCTTTGCATCTGCTGCTAGCGGATTGTCGAATAAGAAAAGAGGGGAATCAACTTCCTCTGAATCGATTGCCAACAACATTTTCCCCAAAGGAGTAGAGATTTCAGGATCTTAGTGAGCAACGACCCTAAAGGGAAATAATTCCCCGTGGATGAGTTGAACTCTCTAGTGAAGGAAGTCGATTTAGTTGTCATTCAGAAAGATTGCGGATGGCCCCTTGGGAAGTTCCGAGTGGAAACTCCTCGTTCATCTGAAAGTATCACCTAGTGGAGACCCGACTATACTTATATTTACACATACCCATTCAGTATGAGTTTTGGTGACCCTATTGATGAGGTAATTAAATCATCTCGCAACACTTTCTGGCGTCATCTAGGTCATCTTGGACCTGGGACATGGAGACATGTTGCCTACCTTCGCGCATTGGCTGCTTCAATCAATGAGAAATTTTCCTTGATACACCTGTTTCTGCTCTATCATCCTCGTTTTGCTTGAAGAGGGATCGTGCAATTATTGTATTGTGGGAGAAGATCTTTCATGGGAAATAAGGACGGTCCTCATGACTGAGGTTGGACTGATCGCTTTGTTTCCATAGCCTCTGAGAGCTCTTCCGAGGCTTTCCCCTTAGTTCCCTGAAACACACAATGTAAGAATTCTCGAGCTTATATCATTTTCTTTCATTCTTTTTGCCCTGCTTACTTGCCATTTCATTTTGTTATTTATGGGCTTCGTGCAGAGCCTCAATGGTGTCCAACAACGGGCATTCTCTTTCTTCACCAGGTCAAACAATTTCATGCGAGGGTCGGGAAAATCTTGATTGCTTCTATGTTAGCTAGTCGATTGTGGTCGCATTTATCCAACCAGTTTGGATAGAAAGATAAAAATCACGGTGACTTTCTTTCTTCTCGTTGATCATCTTTTTCCAAATTCACCTTTTCCTGAAACTTTATCTTCCTTATAGGTTTGCCTTCGAACTTGTGCTTCTATCACCGCTGGTTGTTGCCAATAACCTCATGGGCCGAGAACCTTATGGCCGACTCTATGCCCTTGTTGATGTTGCAATGGACCATGCCATTGTTGTTGAACCTTGATTGTTTGAAGGAATTAAGAGGGTAAGACCAGCTTCGGCGACATAGAAAGCCAAAACCTTCACCATAGAGGTCATTTCTTTAAATGACAACTTTAAGGAGTCTGAAGGCGGGTCACCAGCTAGAGAGGTAGGAACCTCTGCTGAGCCTTGCATCGAAATGGTCAGGCTATTTCATGAGCTGGGGAATGCTAAAAGAGCTGATTCCTAGACTCCATTTCCCACAATATTTGCCGCTACTGGTCCACACGCCACTGACAGAGAGAAATAGTCTTTCTCTTATCAGTATTCATCAAGGGTCCCAGTCGTAAGTCAACCCTTAAAGGTTCCAGACTTTTCCAACTCAGGCCATCTTCGATCGCGATCCCCATTGGGACCTATAATCCCACATGCAATGTTTGACTTTTAGCCTATCTAAGTCCAAGGCCTGACGCGATATCGAACTGTAGTACTACAAATTCTTGACAAAGTTAGCCTTACCTCGAGACAAATGGGGGTGGTTAATTACTTGAACGCTGTGATTTCCCTCAAAGATCACCGGAGGATGGATAGGGTATCCACTGAGTGCCTTATGAATGACACTGCTCATGCTGCCGATCAGGTTAGTAGCTTCCACGCCTTGCACCTCCTTCTTTGTTGCTACCCTTCTATTTGGACGATGGACTCATGTTTCCTTATTATAGTCTAGTATAATGGCTATCGAGAGCTTTCTGATACGCCCAAATTATACCTCACTTAAGAAGTATAAGCGGTCATTGTCAAATATAAAACCCAACAAAGGTTGGGATCGAATCCCACAGGGAATATGGTGAAAGTTAAGTCATTAGTAGTTTAGATGACTATTAATAAATGATTTTCGGAAAATGGGGGGAGTTTATAAATATTCAAACTGTGCATAGTCTTTGACTAATTCACGAACAAATGATCAATTTCAATGAGTAAAAATCAATACTAGAGAAGAACTAGGGATGTGTTCACCATGGCTTCGTAAACAATCTTGGGTTAGTGATCAAACAGATTTGTTTCATATGCATAACACGAAGTAATTGAATTAATTCTTACATCTAATAGTTTCTCAACCAAATAGATGCTTTTCTTTTCAATTCTTTCAAACTTAAAAAGATACAATTGCAAAACTCAATTAATACTCTAAGTAGATTAACCTTGCTGAAACGTTAGTCATTAGATGAGAGTTAATAGTCCCGAATCCTTGTTGATAATTTTTTTTACCCGGTTTTAACTTCTTGATTAAAGTAAATCAAACCTAGGCTTGTTCTAATATTTGCAACCATTAGAAATCAGAAAAAATGCAAGATTAACAACGTATAATGCATATAATACGAACCCAATATCACACGTAACCTAGATTATTACTTTTTCCATGGATCCCACAATCCTAGTTGTGAGATTTTAGTCACTCATGATATTAGAGAAGAAAGAAACAATACGATTCATACTTATGAAGAATATTCTTACGATATATGAGAAGAAGTACTACAATTCTTCAATAAAACTACGCAAGATAATTTCCCAAGATCAAAACGCAAGAAAAGTAACGTATTGCTTGGTGTTTATGCGTTGCAACTTCGTTCAAAAACAAGAGAATAATATCCAATATCAAATAATATATTTAGCTCTAACACTGGGTATTTATACTTGTCCAATAAAATAACATCCTAAAATAGAACTCGAAATCCCGCCTTCACTTTGACGGCTTGACTTGGTGGTTCGTCAGGCTTGTGATGACTCGTCTGACGAGTCATCACAAAGTTCCAGTGATGTGTCTATTTCTTCTCAAGGTTGATGGGTCATTGTGATGACTCATCATGGGCTTGATGACTCGCCATGATAGTCTTCAGCCTTATCCAGTGCTCCCAGCTTCTTGCCTTTGCTTGGAGGTTAGGGTGACGACTCGTCAAGAAGTTGATGGCTCGTCAGGTGGAGTCGTCACTCCTAATCAGTGTCTTCTTCATGTACTGTCAACCTTGGTATCTTGGGTGATGACTCACCATGAACTTGACGGTTAGTCATGGGAGTCGTCACACCAAATGGTAAGCCCCATTTTAGCGCAAACCTCCATTCTTTCCATTTTCGTTCAATTTCTTGCGAGTTGAACACATATACCATTAAAAACAACAATGGTTGCTTGAAAACTTACGATTATTCTTAGTTAAAGGAGTCAAATGTGCCATAGAAGTCAGGCACATCAACACCCTCAACTTAGAATATTCACTTGTCCTCAAGCAAGAAGACAACAAAAACAAAACAAATGACTCAACTAAGAAAAACAAACAACAGGTCTATAGCAAACCATGATCATTCAATAATTGAATCACAATAATTGAATCACATTCATCCAAGCCCTTGTACTACAAACGTGTTTGAAAAGCTAACTAACAAGGATCCAAGCATGTTGATGTGACGCCATTTTACGTCACTTTCGACTCCTTTTAGCTAAGAACAATCGTACGTTTTCAAGCAACCATTGTCGTTTTTGATGTTTTTATGTTGTATTTTCAGGAAATAGGAACAAACACGGAAACGGAAGGAAATACGAGAAAAAGAGAATTCTGCCTAAGAGTGACGGCCTGAGTGACGGTCCGTCACACATGTGACGGTCCGTCACAGAGACCGTCGCGTGGAGGCAGTGCAACTGCCTAAAGTTGACGGTCCAGGCGACGGTCCGTCAACCCTGTGACGGTCCGTCACCCTGGCCGTCGCACCAAGGCAGTAGCGCGCCAGCGGCTGTCCGCGTGAAGGACTCCTAACCCGTTTTGGATTTGGTTTCTTTGACTCCTATAAATACCCTATGTTAGGTTTTATTTTGGGGGTTCACCCATTAGTTTAAAACACGTTTTTAGTGGTTTTTGAGATCAAGAAACACGTTTGCTCTTCTTGAATTCGTGTTCTTGATTCGTTCGTGAGTTCTTGGTTTTTCTTGTTCTTGGATTATTGAAGGGTATTTTCATCATATTGTAAGAATCTTCTTTCCTTTATTATGAATTTCTTCTTTGATTCTTCGAGCATGAGTAACTAAAACTCCCGCAACTAGGGTTGTGGGAGCCATGGCTAAAGTAGCGATATAGACTCCGGGTAGCGAC